>JAEIGP010000262.1:0-402190 GCA_018904095.1 Zaprionus ghesquierei | reverse complement strand
TTACTTGTTAACACCAAAAATGAACGCAAAAGATTATTATTGTATTAAAAACGGCATTGCCTTACTTTAAAAACGTTTATGGAAATCTAGAATGGTATTTTCAGCACTACAATGACCACACGGCACGTTTGGTAAAAACATGGATTTAAAGCGAAAATGTACAAGTTCTGGAATGACCACCATACTCCCCAGACCTTAATATAATAGTGGGGAGGGTTGGCTAGGAAGGTATACGAGGGTGGTAAACAATATTCCACTATAGAGGAATTGATTACCGGAATAAAACTCGCCCTTGAACACAAAGCAGGATCAACTCATTATCAATTTCCTTTATAAATATTATAATGTAAATATGTTAGTGTAAAGCATAACATTTTTTCAAAATGAATCGAGCAAACTTAAAATATGGGGCGCTATCCTGATGACTCGATTTTGATTTATGCATTTATGAGTTTTTTTTTTATTTAAATAAAAATCTATAAAACACAAACTGCTTTCCCTATAAACTATTATAACTACAATTATTTAACTTTTGAGTGAAAAAAATTTTCCAAAACTGTATCTTAAACAGTTTTCTATACATCTATATATCTGTATATCTCACATCAAAGATGTTTGCTCAAGGGGCGCTAACCTGATATCGCGCAGTGTATGTTTCCTTATTCCAATTGGGAAATTCCACTAAAATGGACGTTTAAACAAGATAACGAACCAAACATAGAAGCAAACTGGTCAAAAGCTGGATGGCATCAAAACGGATCGATCATATCTAATTGAAAACCTATGGGGAGATGTTAAACGATATGTTGCGACTGCAAATCCAACATCTCGATCACAGATTTGGGATGTTGTTCGAAAATCATGGGAGCGGATCCCTGTCAGACGCTGCCAGGACTTGGTAGATTCTATGCCTCTCAGATGCCAGGCCGTAATAAATAACAATGGGTACACGACTAAGATAGTTATCATACACACCAACACTGAATACTGTAGCTTTATTATTGCGCTTGCTATACGGTTTATCGATTTGCGGCGGCTGAAGTAGGCAAATTTTAATACAAATTTAACAGCGTATGATTCTCATAAGTGTTGTCACCAAATTTGGTGTCTCTAGATTTTTATACCCCCCACTCATAGAGTAAAAAATGTATGTAACAGGCAGAAGGAGACACCTCCGACCCCATAAAGTATATATATTCTGGCTCAGGATCAACAGCCGAGTCGATATAGCCACGTCCGTCTGTCTGTCTGTCCGTCTGTCTGTCCGTGTGAAAATCTAGATCTCAGCTATTATAAGAGTTAGAACTACCAAATATTATTGCACGCTGATCAAGTTTATTTTGGATTTTGGGCACGCCCCCTTCCGTCCCTGTAAATCGAAAAAATATTGATTACAAGCGCAATTTTGATGCCATATTGTTCATTTTCGGTTTATATGATAACTATAGCTAGCCAGATGATATCTGAAAATTTGTTAACAATTGGATAATAAACACAGAAGCAATTCAGTTTAACGTTTTCCATACCTGTAAACAGCGCTTCCGGCAGCGCAAATTCTTTATTTTTACAGAAAACAAGTAAGAAAGCGACAGTCGAGTGTGCTCGACTGTAATATACCCGCTACCCAGCTGCTCGTACATCATTTATTTGCGGAACAAAAAAAAAAAAGGCTACAATCATATTTTGACCGTAAAAGGCTATGGACTTACAATATTTATGCAAAGTCAAAATATAAAATAAAAAAAAAAAAACATTTTTGCAGACATTTAAATTTTGATGCGGGCGGGACTCGAACCCGTAAATGCATAATAGTACTGTTCGTTTTGCAGTCCACAACTTTACCCATTTCACCACGCACACACGATTCGGTACAATGTTGGAAGCAGCGCTGCCGGCAGCGCAAATTCTTTATTTGTACAGGAGATAATAAGAATGCCTTACAATGCAAATTTTTACAGTTGTTGGATAACAGCGTCAGTAGCTTAGTGGAAAAGCGATGAACTCCTGAACCGACAGGCCCGTGGTTCGATTTCCAGTTCATGCCGCTTAAGCTTCTTCTTTTTTTTTTAAGAACTTATACTTTAATTTTTGAAGATGCATTAATTGGTGGTGGTGCATTTTATTTAAAATTTTTATACCCGCTACTCATAGAGTATAAGGGTATTATAACTTTGTTCAAACCGAAAATGTATGTAACAGGCAGAAGGAGACACCTCCGACCCCATAAAGTATATATATTCTGGCTCAGGATCAACAGCCGAGTCGATATAGCCATGTCCGTCTGTCCGTCTGTCCGTCTGTCTGTCCGTGTGAAAATCTAGATCTCAGCTATTATAAGAGCTAGGGCTACCAAATTTGGTGACAATATGTGTTATTATTGCACGCTGATCAAGTTTATTTTGGATTTTGGCCACGCCCCCTTCCGCCCCCGTAAATCGAAAAAACATTGATTACAAGCGAATTTTGATGCCATATTATTCATTTTCGGTTTACATGATAACTACAGCTAGCCAGATGATCTCTGAAAATTTGGTAACAATCGGATAATAAACACAGAAGTTATTCATCTAAACGTTTTCCATAGCTGTAAGCAGCGCTGCCGGCAGCGCTGCTTGCAGCATTGTGCCGAATCGTGTGTGCGTGTACGGTGGTGAAATGGGTTAAGTTGTGGACTGCAAAACGAACAGTACTATTATGCATTTACGGGTTCGAGTCCCGCCCGCATCAAAAATTAAATGTGTGCAACAATGTTTTTTTTTATTTACGGTCAAAATATGATTGTAGCCGTTTTTCCGCAAATAAATGATGTACGACCAGCTGGGTAGCGGGTATATTACAGTCGAGCACACTCGACTGTAGCTTTCTTACTTGTTCTTTTTATAGCCGCTACTCATAGAGTAGAAGGGTATTATAACTTTGTTCAAACCGAAAATGTATGTAACAGGCAGAAGGAGACACCTCCGACCCCATAAAGTATATATATTCTGGCTCAGGATCAACAGCCGAGTCAATATAGCCATGTCCGTCTGTCCGTCTGTCTGTCTGTCTGTCTGTCTGTCTGTCTGTCTGTCTGTCTGTCTGTCCGTCTGTCCGTCTGTCTGTCCGTGTAAAAATCTAGATCTCAGCTATTATAAGAGCTAGAACTCCCGAAGTACGGAAAACGGAAACATGGATAACTTATGTGATTATAGTCCGATTGGATTGTAATTTGGGGAATAGATTTATATTGCAATTACTAATGTTCGTACGAAAGCAGAAAGCTGTATCTTCAATACTTCTTCTGATAATCGAAAATGATCGATTTGAGTGGGCGGTGGGCTTGGCATCAAAAATTGAAAATAAACTCAATCTACCTATGGTACACAGGAACCTTCAAGTGAAATATGGTGTCTCTAGCTTTTTTAATAGCTGAGATCTAGACGTTTAAACGGACAGACAGACAGACAGACATGGCTCAATCGACTTAGCTAGTGATCCTGAGTCAGAATATATAAATGATTTAAGCTTGAATGTTAGTGGTTTTACTATTCGGTGACATCTTAAAGAACAAAATATCAAAGCGTGCCATCCACGAAAAGTTCAACTGTTAGCCACCAGACATGTCAAAGCACGTTTGGAGTTTGCCAAAGGTTACCTTAATTAATCAATTACAAAATGGTGTAATATTTTATGGATTACAAAGTAAAATTGTGTTATTTGGTGAAAAGGGCTACGATCCTAGGTACACTTTGAAGACAGTTAAAAACGGCGAGTTGAGTATTATGGTATGGACAAGTTTTTCCAACAGTGGAGTGGGCCTTATATTCATGATTGATGGGATCATGGAAATGTATATGTTAACATATTAGAAAAAGGTACAGTGCGCGTCATCAGATTAGCGTCCCCTGGATGGCTCCGTTACTTCTTATGTTCTACATTTTGCCATTGCACATAATTCGTCAATGTTGTTGTTTTTTGTTCACTGATATTCCCTCTCTCTTTGAGAGGTCGTGAGGAGAAGCGTTATCTTTTTAATTCCGCTTTGTTTTACTTTCGTCGCAAAATTGAACACGTGTTCTGCATCATCAGATTAGGCAGACGTCGCAAAAACAATAGCCAACTTTATTAAAAACAAGAAAACTTATGGAAAAAACTATAAAGGTGGCAATAACCGTATCGTTACCGCGGCAGATCGCAGGTTCATACTTCGAATTGCTTCCAATTCATCGACTCCTCCGCCAAAATTCAAGAAAAAAGTGGTGTTAATGCGAGCAAATCGCCGATTCAAAGGGTAATTAAGAAAGCTGAACATTTAAAACACAAATTATCACACATTTAATTCCATCAAAAAACTCTGCACAAGTTCATCCGCCACCTATTGTTTAAATTAGATCTATCTTTGAATAGCGCCATCTACACGTGAAAACATAGCAATCAGCTGTACACACGCTACGGCTGAAACGAAGCATCGTGACGATGGCGTCACGATATGCTGCAAAGGCGCAGGTAGTGTAACTATGGAAAACGTTTAGATGAAAATCTTCTATGTTTATTGTTTGATCGGATTGTAATTTTGAGAATAGATTTATATTGTAATTATCATTGAAAATGGTCTAAAATGGTATACTTAGTTTGTGCAAATGTATGTAACAGGCAAAAGGAGACATGACAGACCCCACAAAGTATATATATTCTGACTCAGGATCACTAGCTGAGTCGATTGAGCCATGTCCGTCTGTCTATCCGTCTGTTCGTTTGAACGTCTAGATCTCAGCTATTACAACTACAGCTAGAGACACCATATTTCACATGAAGGTTCCTGTGTACCTTAGGTAGATTGAGTTTATTTGAAATTTTTGATGCCACTCCCACCGCCCACTCAAATCGATAATTTTCGATTATCAGAACACAGAAGTTATCCATGTTTCCGTTTTCCGTACTTCCACTGCTTGTGCCAGTGTTGCGCGTCGTGACGGCATTGTCACGATGCGTCGTTTCAGCCGTAGCGTGTGTAAAGCTATGCCGTTTTCACATGAAGATGGCGCTATTCAAAAATAGATCTAATTTAAATAATAGGTGGCGGATAAACTTGTGCAGCGTTTTTTAATGGAATTAAATGTGTGATAATTTGCTTCGAAACTGGGCGAATGGTATGTTACTGTCGGGCGCGCTCGACGGTAGGTTTCTTTACTTGTTAAATATTATAATTTAAATATGTAAGTGTAAATCATAACATTTTAAATATTATAATTTAAATATGTAAGTGTAAATCATAACATTTTTTTTCGAAATGAATCGAACAAACTTAAATTATCGTAGGGGGCGCTATCCTGATGACTCGATTTTGATGTATCCATTTATGGATTGTTTCTTTTTTATTTAAATAAAAATCTATAAATCACAAACCGCTTCCCCTATACATTTTTATAGAATTATTCAACTTTTGAGTGAAAAAAATTTCCAAAACTCTATCTTAAACAGTTTTCTATACATGGCCTGCGCAGTCTCCGGATTTAAATCCAATTGAAAACCTATGGGGAGATGTTAAACGACATGTTGCAAATGCAAATCCAACATTTTGATTACAGATTTGGGAGGTTGTTCGAAAATCATGGGAGCGGATCTCTGTCAAACGCTGCCAGGAGTTGGTAGATTCTATGCATCTCAGATGCCAGACCGTAATAAATAATATTCGGTAAACGACGAAGTACAAACTTGACAGCGACCGTTTAGGTGGTGAAAGTTATCATACACACCAAACCTTAATACTGTAGCTTTATTATTGCGCTTGCTATACGGTTTATCGATTTGCGGGGGCTGAAGTAGGCGTGGCCCAAATTTAAATAAAAATTTTACAGCGTATGATTCACATAAGTGTTGTCACCAAATTTGGTGTCTCTAGCTCTTTTAGTTTCTGAGATATAGGCGTTCATACAGACGGACAAACGAACAGACAGACATGGCTCAATCGACTCGGGTAGTGATCCTGTGCAAGAATATACAGCTGTGTTCATAAAAATAGCAGTGCTAAAAATGCAATCAAGTAATGTGATGTTTGTTCAAGTTTATTTACGATTATTCCAACGTCTACGCGTTGTTATTGTAGAATGGAATGTGTATAAGGAAGAAATGAAAAAATCCCGTTAGATTTGCTAGATATAAGCAAATAAACAGCTCTTTTTGCTAGAAGTATCAGTCTTTGGCTGTTCATTAAAATAGAAGTGCGGATCTTGATAGCCAAAAAAAAATTGTTAAAAACGTCTTAATAAATAATAAAAATAAATAGCACAAAAGCTACAGTCGAGTGTGCTCGACTGTGAAATACCCGCTACTCAAAGCCCTTATTTATTAAACTCAATGTCAATTTGAAATAGTTTTTCATTTATTTGATTATTTTATTTGTTATTTATTATTAATTAAAAAAAAAAAAAAAAAAATTAATGCATATTCAGAAATTAAAGTGTGTGCTCGACTGTAATATACACGCTACCCAGCTGCTCATATATCAAAATTATTTGCGGAGCAAAAAAGATCGGCTACAATCATATTTGGTATATGATATTCATCATACCCTAAAAGGCCATGGACTTACAATATTTATGCAAAGTCGAAATCTAAAATAAAAAAAACATTTCTGCACACATTTAATTTTTGATGCGGGCGGGACTCGAACCCTTAAATGCATAATAGTACTGTTGCAAATTTTTAGAGATTATTGGGCTAGCTATAGTTATCATAGATACTGAAAATGAACAATATGGCATCAAAATTGCGCTTGTAATCAATTTTTTCGATTTACGGGGGCGGAAGGGGGCGTGGCCAAAATCCAAAACTGCCAGAAACCGCCTGTCTTTTAATAAAATTGAAAAATCCGCAGACGTCGCAAAAACTATAGCCAACTTTATTAAAAACAAGAATACTTATGGAAAAAGCTATAAAGGTGGCAATAACCGCGTCGTTACCGCGGCAGATCGCAGGTCCATACTTCGAATTGCTTCCAATTCCCACGACTCCTCCGCCAAAATTCGACGAATCAAAGGGTAATTAAAAAAGCTGAACATTTAAAACACAAAAAACGGAAAAAAACCACATCTTAGTAAGTTGCGAAAAGAAGCTCGCCTGAGTTTGGCTCGAGCGCATATGACCTGGTCTACGGAGTGGAATTATATCGTAATTTCGGACGAGAAGAAATTTAATCTGGAGGGACCAGACGGCAATAGTTATTACTATCATGATTTGCGTAAAGTGGAGCACATTTTGGATCGCTTACACAGTCGGGTTGGAGGTGTCATGTTATCGGGCGCAATATCCTATTATGGCCCCTGTGAATTGCAGTTTTTAACACCAAAAATGAACGCAAAAGATTATTATTGTGTATTAAAAACGGCATTTCCTTACTTTAAAAACGTTTATGGAAATCTAGAATGGCATTTTCATGATTACCGGAATAAAACTCGCCCTTGAACACCAAGCAGAATTAACTTATTATTAGTTTCCTTTATAAATGTTATAATGTAAATATGTAAGTGTAAATCATAACATTTTTTTCAAAATGAATCGAGCAAACTTAAAATATGGGGCGCTATCCTGATGACTCGATTTTGATTTATGCATTTATGGGTTTTTTTTTTTTATTTAAATAAAAATCTATAAAACACAAACTGCTTTCCCTATAAACTTTTATAGAATTATTTAACTTCTGAGTGAAACAAATTTCCAAAACTCTATCTTAAACAGTTTTCTATACATCTATATATCTGTATATCTCACATCAAAGATGTTTGCTCAAGGGGCGCACTGGTCAAAAGCTGTATGGCATCAAAGCGGATCGATCTTATGTCATGGCCTGCGCAGTCTCTGGATTTAAATCCAATTGAAAACCTATGGGGAGATGTTAAACGACATGTTGCAAATGCAAATCCAACATCTCGATTACTGATTTGGGAGGTTGTTCGAAAATCATGGGAGCGAATCTCTGTCAAACGCTGCCAGGAGTTGGTAGATTCTATGCCACTCAGATGCCAGACCGTAATAAATAATATTCGATACACGACGAAGTACAAACTTGACAGCGACCATTTAGGTGGTGAAAGTTATCATACACACCAAACCTGAATACTGTAGCTTTATTATTGCGCTTGCTATACGGTTTATCGATTTGCGGGGGCTGAAGTAGGCGTGGCCCAAATTTAAATAAAAATTTTACAGCGTATGATTCACATAAGTGTTGTCACCAAATTTGGTGTCTCTAGCTCTTTTAGTTTCATACAGACGGACAAACGAACAGACAGACATGGCTCAATCGACTCGGCTAGTGATCCTGTGCAAGAATATACAGCTGTGTTCATAAAAATAGCAGTGCTAAAAATGCAATCAAGTAATGTGATGTTTGTTCAAGTTTCTTTACGATTATTCCAACGTCTTCGCGTTGTTATTGTAGAATGGAATGTGTATAAGGAAGAAATGAAAAAATCCCGTTAGATTTGCTAGATATAAGCAAATAAACAGCTCTTTTTGCTAGAAGTATCAGTCTTTGGCTGTTCATTAAAATAGAAGTGCGGATCTTGATAGCCAAAAAAAAATTGTTAAGACGTTTTATTAATAAAAAGCACAAAAGCTACAGTCGAGATTGCTCGACTGTGAAATACCCGCTACTCAAAGCCCTTACTTATTAAACTCAATGTCAATTTGAAATAGTTTTTCATTTATTTGATTATTTTATTTGTTATTTATTATTAATTAAAAAAAAAAAAAAAACAATTAATGCATATTCAAAAATTAAAGTGTGTGCTCGACTGTAATATACACGCTACCCAGCTGCTCATATATCAAAATTATTTGCGTAGCAAAAAAGAGCGGCTACAATCATATTTGGTATATGACATTCATCATACCCTAAAAGGCCGTGGACTTACAATATTTATGCAAAGTCGAAATCTAAAATAAAAAAAACATTTCTGCACACATTTAATTTTTGATGCGGGCGGGACTCGAACCCTTAAATGCATAATAGTACTGTTGCAAATTTTTAGAGATTATTGGGCTAGCTATAGTTATCATAGATACTGAAAATGAACAATATGGCATCAAAATTGCGCTTGTAATCAATTTTTTCGATTTACGGGGGCGGAAGGGGGCGTGGCCAAAATCCAAAACTGCCAGAAACCGCCTGTCTTTTAATAAAATTGAAAAATCCGCAGACGTCGCAAAAACTATAGCCAACTTTATTAAAAACAAGAATACTTATGGAAAAAGCTATAAAGGTGGCAATAACCGCGTCGTTACCGTGGCAGATCGCAGGTCCATACTTCGAATTGCTTCCAATTCCCACGACTCCTCCGCCAAAACTCGACGAATCAAAGGGTAATTAAAAAAGCTGAAAATTTAAAACACAAAAAACGTAAAAAAAAAACCACATCTTAGTAAGTTGCGAAAAGAAGCTCGACTGAGTTTGGCTCGAGCGCATATGACCTGGTCTACGGAGTGGAATTATATCGTATTTTCGGACGAGAAGAAATTTAATCTGGAGGGACCAGACGGCAATAGTTATTACTATCATGATTTGCGTAAAGTGGAGCACATTTTGGATCGCTTACACAGTCGGGTTGGAGGTGTCATGTTATCGGGCGCAATATCCTATTATGGCCCCTGTGAATTGCAGTTTTTAACACCAAAAATGAACGCAAAAGATTATTATTGTGTATTAAAAACGGCATTTTCTTACTTTAAAAACGTTTATGGAAATCTAGAATGGCATTTTCATGATTACCGGAATAAAACTCGCCCTTGAACACCAAGCAGGATTAACTTATTATTAATTTCCTTTATAAATAAATTTACATTAAATATGTAAGTGTAAATCATAACATTTTTTTTCGAAATGAATCGAGCAAACTTAAAATATGGGGCGCTATCCTGATGACTCGATTTTGATTTATGCATTTATGGGGTTTTTTTTATTTAAATAAAAATCTATAAAACACAAACTGCTTTCCCTATAAACTTTTATAGAATTATTTAACTTATGAGTGAAACAAATTTCCAAAACTCTATCTTAAACAGTTTTCTATACATCTATATATCTGTATATCTCACATCAAAGATGTTTGCTCAAGGGGCGCACTGGTCAAAAGCTGGATGGCATCAAAGCGGATCGATCTTATGTCATGGCCTGCGCAGTCTCTGGATTTAAATCCAATTGAAAACCTATGGGGAGATGTTAAACGATATGTTGCGAATGCAAATCCAACATCTCGATCACAGATTTGGGAGGTTGTTCGAAAATCATGGGAGCGGATCCCTGTCAGACGCTGCCTGGACTTGGTAGATTCTATGCCTCTCAGATGCCAGACCGTAATAAATAATAATGGGTACAAGACTAAGTACAAACTTGACAGCGATCATTTAGGTGGTGATAGTTATCAGACACACCAAAACTGAATACTGTAGCTTTATTATTGCGCTTGCTATACGGTTTATCGATTTGCGGCGGCTGAAGTAGGCAAATTTTAATACAAATTTAACAGCGTATGATTCTCATAAGTGTTGTCACCAAATTTGGTGTCTCCAGCTCTTTTAGTTTCTGAGATATAGGCGTACATACAGAGGGACAGACGAACAGGCAGACATGGCTCAATCGACTCAGCTAGTGATCCTGTGCAAAAATATACAGCTGTGTTGACAATAATAGCAGTGCGAGAAATGCAATCAAGTAATGTGAAATGATAAATGAAACCAGTAAGAAAGCTACAGTCGAGTGTGCTCGACTGTCATATGCCCGCTACCCAGCTGCTTGTACATAATTTATTTGCGGAACAAAAAAACAGCTACAATCATATTTTGACCGTAAAAGGCTATGGACTTATAATATTTATGCAAAGTCAAAATATAAAATAAAAAAAAAAAACATTTTTGCACACATTTAATTATTGATGCGGGCGGGACTCGAACCCGTAAATGCATAATAGTACTGTTCGTTTTGCAGTCCACAAATTAACCCATTTCACCACCATACACGCACACACGATTCGGCACAATGCTGCAAGCAGCGTTGCCGGCAGCGCTGCTTACAGCTATGGAAAAAGTTAAGCTGAATAACTTCTGTGTTTATTATCCGATTGTTACCAAATTTTCAGAGATCATCTGGCATTGCACTTGTTATCAATGTTTTTTCAATTTGCGGGGGCGGAAGAGGGCGTGGCCAAAATCCAAAATAAACTTGATCAGCGTGCAATAATAACACATATTGTCACCAAATTTGGTTGTCCTAGCTCTTATAATAGCTGAGATCTAGATTTTCACACGGACAGACAGACGGACAGACGGACATGGCTATATCGACTCGGCTGTTGATCCTGAGCCAGAATATATATACTTTATGGGGTCGGAGGTGTCTCCTTCCGCCTGTTACATACATTTTCGATTTGAACAAAGTTATAATACTCTTCTATTCTATGAGTAGCGGGTATAAAAATCCCGTTAGATTTGCGAGATATATGCAAATGAACAGCTCTTTCAGCTAGAAGCATCAGTCTTTGGCTGTTCATTAAAATAGCAGTGCGTATCTTGATTAGCCAAACAAGTAAAGAAAGCTACAGTCGAGCGCGCCCGACAGTAAGATACCATTCGCCCAGTTTCAAAACAAATTATTAAATGATAATTTGTTTCGAAATTGGGCGAATGGTATCTTACTGTCGGGCGCGCTCGGCTGTAGCTTCTTTTGCTTGTTAATTCTGTTTTGTTTTACTTTCGGTGCAAAATTTGACACGTGTATTAAAACATTAAAAACAAGAAAACTTATGGAAAAAACTATAAAGGTGGCAATAACTGTATCGTTACCGCGGCAGATCGCAGGTCCATACTTCGAATTGCTTCCAATTCATTGACTCCTCCGCCAAAATTCAAGAAAAAAGTGGTGTTAATGCGAGCAAATCGCCGATTCAAAGGGTAATTAAGAAAGCTGAACATTTAAAACACAAATTATCACACATTTAATTCCATCAAAAAACTCTGCACAAGTTCATCCGCCACCTATTGTTTAAATTAGATCTATCTTTAAATAGCGCCATCTACATGTGAAAACATAGCAATCAGCTGTACACACGCTACGGCTGAAACGAAGCATCGTGACGATGGCGTCACGATATGCTGCAAAGGCGCAGGTAGTGTAACTATGGAAAACGTTTAGATGAATATCTTCTATGTTTATTGTTTGATCGGATTGTAATTTTGAGAATAGATTTATATTGTAATTATCATTGAAAATGGTCTAAAATGGTATACTTAGTTTGTGCAAATGTATGTAACAGGCAAAAGGAGACATGGCAGACCCCACAAAGTATATATATTCTGACTCAGGATCACTAGCTGAGTCGATTGAGCCATGTCCGTCTGTCTGTCCGTCTGTCCGTTTGAACGTCTAGATCTCAGCTATTTCAACTACAGCTAAAGACACCATATTTCACATGAAGGTTCCTGTGTACCTTAGGTAGATTGAGTTTATTTTCAATTTTTGATGCCACTCCCACCGCCCACTCATATCGATAATTTTCGATTATCAGAACACAGAAGTTATCCATGTTTCCGTTTTCCGTACTTCCACTGCTTGTGCCTGTGTTGCGCGTCGTGACGGCATCGTCACGATGCGTCGTTTCAGCCGTAGCGTGTGTAAAGCTATGCCGTTTTCACATGAAGATGGCGCTATTCAAAAATAGATCTAATTTAAATAATAGGTGGCGGATAAACTTGTGCAGCGTTTTTTAATGGAATTAAATGTGTGATAATTTGCTTCGAAACTGGGCGAATGGTATGTTACTGTCGGGCGCGCTCGACGGTAGGTTTCTTTACTTGTTAAATATTATAATTTAAATATGTAAGTGTAAATCATAACATTTTAAATATTATAATTTAAATATGTAAGTGTAAATCATAACATTTTTTTCGAAATGAATCGAACAAACTTAAATTATCGTAGGGGGCGCTATCCTGATGACTCGATTTTGATGTATCCATTTATGGATTGTTTCTGTTTTATTTAAATAAAAATCTATAAATCACAAACCGCTTCCCCTATACATTTTTATAGAATTATTCAACTTTTGAGTGAAAAAAATTTCCAAAACTCTATCTTAAACAGTTTTCTATACATGGCCTGCGCAGTCTCTGGATTTAAATCCAATTGAAAACCTATGGGGAGATGTTAAACGACATGTTGCAAATGCAAATCCAACATCTCGATCACAGATTTGGGAGGTTGTTCGAAAATCATGGGAGCGGATCTCTGTCAAACGCTGCCAGGAGTTGGTAGATTCTATGCCTCTCAGATGCCAGACCGTAATAAATAATATTCGGTACACGACGAAGTACAAACTTGACAGCGACCGTTTAGGTGGTGAAAGTTATCATACACACCAAAACTGAATACTGTAGCTTTATTATTGCGCTTGCTATACGGTTTATCGATTTGCGGCGGCTGAAGTAGGAAAATTTTAATACAAATTTAACAGCGTATGATTCTCATAAGTGTTGTCACCAAATTTGGTGTCTCTAGCTCTTTTAGTTTCTGAGATATAGGCGTACATACAGAGGGACAGACGAACAGGCAGACATGGCTCAATCGACTCAGCTAGTGATCCTGTGCAAAAATATACAGCTGTGTTGACAATAATAGCAGTGCGAGAAATGCAATCAAGTAATGTGAAATGATAAATGAAACCAGTAAGAAAGCTACAGTCGAGTGTGCTCGACTGTAATATACCCGGCTACAATCATATTTTGACCGTAAAAGGCTATGGACTTATAATATTTATGCAAAGTCAAAATATAAAATAAAAAAAAAAAAATTTTTGCACACATTTAATTTTTGATGCGGGCGGGACTCGAACCCGTAAATGCATAATAGTACTGTTCGTTTTTCAGTCCACAACTTAACCCATTTCACCACCGTACACGCACACACGATTCGGCACAATGCTGCAAGCAGCGCTGCCGGCAGCGCTGCTTACAGCTATGGAAAACGTTAAGCTGAATAACTTCTGTGTTTATTATCCGATTGTTACCAAATATTCTTTTTCTTTCTAGAAAAGAAAGAAATTTTCTTTTCTTCATTCAAACCAACGCAGAAAAAAAAACGACGAAAGGGAATAGGCTGAAAGTAACGGTACATCTTATCAACTAATAAGGCAACAACCAGAAAAAAATTGGTGAACTATTCACTATACAATCGGTAAAAATTCATGTTGAAGTGTGCTGCTAAATAGTGTGCTAAATAAAAGGCCACCACTGTATATATATTTAAAATTTAGTTAAAAGTTTTACCAAATATATTTAAAAGTCGTTATAGAAAAGATATTAAATTAAATATATTATTACTACAGATTGAAAACAAAGCAAACAAGGAATGCAAACAATATAGTAAACCAAGACCAAAAATTCAAAAAACTCAGTTAGTGTAAAAAAGAAATTAAATAATTTGTTGAATAGTTATGGAGCTCGATCAGTTTGCGAAGACCTTCAAGCAGCGTCGCATCGAGCTCGGCTTCACCCAGCGCGATGTGGCTCTGGCCATGGGCAAACTCTATGGCAACGATTATTCGCAGGCGACAATCTCACTCTTTGAGACACACAAATTGAGCGTCAAGAGCATGTGCAAGCTTAAGCCATTGCTGCAGAAGTACCGGGTATAAAAAAAAAAACGATGATATGAAACATTTTTGTGTACTTATCCAAAAACGAAGAGAATTGCTCTACTTGTTAAAAAAAGGCATACTTTAATGCAAATGCACTACGAAAAAAAAGAAGAGTTATAAAAAAACAAGTAAGAAAGCTACAGTCGAGTGTGCTCGACTGTAATATACCCGCTACCCAGCTGCTTGTACAAAATTTATTTGCGGAACAAAAAAACGGCTACAATCATATTTTGACCGTAAAAGGCTATGGACTTATAATATTTATGCAAAGTCAAAATATAAAATAAAAAAAAAACATTTTTGCACACATTTAATTTTTGATGCGGGCGGGACTCGAACCCGTAAATGCATAATAGTACTGTTCGTTTTTCAGTCCACAACTTAACCCATTTCACCACCGTACACGCACACACGATTCGGCACAATGCGCAAGCAGCGCTGCCTGGCAGCGCTGCTTACAGCTATGGAAAACGTTAAGCTGAATAACTTCTGTGTTTATTATCCGATTGTTACCAAATTTTCTTTTTCTTTCTATAAAAGAAAGAAATTTTCTTTCTTTTTTTTCTATTTTTTCGTTTCTTTTTTTATTTTCTTTGTTCTTTCTTTTAAGGACTCGCATATTTAGTATTACCTATTTATTTTAATTAAAAATGTAAATGTTATTAAAAAATATGTATCAATGATTTACCGGATAGACACTCGTATGGACCAATACGTCTATAAAGAAATTATAGAGGATATAATGGTGCCATATTCCGAGGACAATATGCCATTATCATGGCGTTTTATGCACGACAACGATCCTAAGCACACTTCACGGCTTATGAAAAGTTGCCTTTAGGAGCATCAAGTTGTTACGCTGAAGTGGCCAGCTCAGTCCCCGGACCTCAATCCGATAGAGAATCTCTAGAATGATGTTGAGCAGCACATTTGCACCAAAAATCTGGGCAGTTTGAATGATTTGTGGATAGTTATCCGAGAAGCGTGGTACAGTATTCCGCAGAACAGATGCGCTGCTTTAGTGGAGAGTCAGCACAGAAGATTGGATGTAGTTATCAAAAACAAAGGATATCCAACAAAATATTAGTCCCCTTTCTTATGTTTTCTCATTCTACTTAATAAATTAATAAAAAAAAGTATAAGTGTGCTAAACTCATGTCCAGCTGAAAATCATAGTTAATTCATTCAAACCAACGCAGAAAAAAAACGACGAAAGGGAATAGGCTGAAAGTAACGGTACATCTTATCAACTAATAAGGCAACAACCAGAAAAAAATTGGTGAACTATTCACTATACAATCGGTAAAAATTCATGTTGAAGTGTGCTGCTAAATAGTGTGCTAAATAAAAGGCCACCACTGTACATATATTTAAAGTTTAGTTAAAAGTTTTACCAAATATATTTAAAAGTCGTTATAGAAAAGATATTAAATTAAATATATTATTACTACAGATTGAAAACAAAGCAAACAAGGAAACAAACAATATAGTAAACCAAGACCAAAAATTCAAAAAACCGAGTTAGTGTAAAAAAGAAATTAAATAATTTGTTGAATAGTTATGGAGCTCGATCAGTTTGCGAAGACCTTCAAGCAGCGTCGCATCGAGCTCGGCTTCACCCAGCGCGATGTGGCTCTGGCCATGGGCAAACTCTATGGCAACGATTATTCGCAGGCGACAATCTCACTCTTTGAGACACACAAATTGAGCGTCAAGAGCATGCGCAAGCTTAAGCCATTGCTGCAGAAGTACCGGGTATAAAAAAAAAACGATGATATGAAACATTTTTGTGTACTTATCCAAAAACGAAGAGAATTGCTCTACTTGTTAAAAAAAGGCATACTTTAATGCAAATGCACTACGAAAAAAAAGAAGAATTATAAAAAAACAAGTAAGAAAGCTACAGTCGAGTGTGCTCGACTGTAATATACCCGCTACCCAGCTGCTTGTACAAAATTTATTTGCGGAACAAAAAAACGGCTACAATCATATTTTGACCGTAAAAGGCTATGGACTTATAATATTTATGCAAAGTCAAAATATAAAATAAAAAAAAAAACATTTTTGCACACATTTAATTTTTGATGCGGGCGGGACTCGAACCCGTAAATGCATAATAGTACTGTTCGTTTTTCAGTCCACAACTTAACCCATTTCACCACCGTACACGCACACACGATTCGGGACAATGCTGCAAGCAGCGCTGCCGGCAGCGCTGCTTACAGCTATGGAAAACGTTAAGCTGAATAACTTCTGTGTTTATTATCCGATTGTTACCAAATTTTCTTTTTCTTTCTATAAAAGAAAGAAATTTTCTTTCTTTTTTTTCTATTTTTTCGTTTCTTTTTTTTATTTTCTTTGTTCTTTCTTTTAAGGACTCGCATATTTAGTATTACCTATTTATTTTAATTAAAAATGTAAATGTTATTAAAAAATATATATCAATGATTTACCGGATAGACACTCGTATGGACCAATACGTCTATAAAGAAATTATAGAGGATATAATGGTGCCATATTCCGAGGACAATATGCCATTATCATGGCGTTTTATGCACGACAACGATCCTAAGCACACTTCACGGCTTATGAAAAGTTGCCTTTAGGAGCATCAAGTTGTTACGCTGAAGTGGCCAGCTCAGTCACCGGACCTCAATCCGATAGAGAATCTCTAGAATGATGTTGAGCAGCACATTTGCACCAAAAATCTGGGCAGTTTGAATGATTTGTGGATAGTTATCCGAGAAGCGTGGTACAGTATTCCGCAGAACAGATGCACTGCTTTAGTGGAGAGTCAGCACAGAAGATTGGATGTAGTTATCAAAAACAAAGGATATCCAACAAAATATTAGTCCCCTTTCTTATGTTTTCTCATTCTACTTAATAAATTAATAAAAAAAAAGTATAAGTGTGCTAAACTCATGTCCAGCTGAAAATCATAGTTAATTCATTCAAACCAACGCAGAAAAAAAACGACGAAAGGGAATAGGCTGAAAGTAACGGTACATCTTATCAACTAATAAGGCAACAACCAGAAAAAAATTGGTGAACTATTCACTATACAATCGGTAAAAATTCTTGTTGAAGTGTGCTGCTAAATAGTGTGCTAAATAAAAGGCCACCACTGTATATATATTTAAAATTTAGTTAAAAGTTTTACCAAATATATTTAAAAGTCGTTATAGAAAATATATTAAATTAAATATATTATTACTACAGATTGAAAACAAAGCAAACAAGGAAACAAACAATATAGTAAACCAAGACCAAAAATTCAAAAAACTCAGTTAGTGTAAATAAGAAATTAAATAATTTGTTGAATAGTTATGGAGCTCGATCAGTTTGCGAAGACCTTCAAGCAGCGTCGCATCGAGCTCGGCTTCACCCAGCGCAATGTGGCTCTGGCCATGGGCAAACTCTATGGCAACGATTATTCGCAGGCGACAATCTCACTCTTTGAGACACACAAATTGAGCGTCAAGAGCATGCGCAAGCTTAAGCCATTGCTGCAGAAGTACCGGGTATAAAAAAAAAACGATGATATGAAACATTTTTGTGTACTTATCCAAAAATGAAGAGAATTGCTCTACTTGTTAAAAAAAGGCATACTTTAATGCAAATGCACTACGAAAAAAAAGAAGAGTTATAAAAAAACAAGTAAGAAAGCTACAGTCGAGTGTGCTCGACTGTAATATACCCGCTACCCAGCTGCTTGTACAAAATTTATTTGCGGAACAAAAAAACGGCTACAATCATATTTTGACCGTAAAAGGCTATGGACTTATAATATTTATGCAAAGTCAAAATATAAAATAAAAAAAAAAACATTTTTGCACACATTTAATTTTTGATGCGGGCGGGACTCGAACCCGTAAATGCATAATAGTACTAGTGCTAGTACAGACGGACAGACAGACAGACGGACATGGCTATATCGACTCGGCTGTTGATCCTGAGCCAGAATATATATACTTTATGGGGTCGGAGGTGTCTCCTTCTGCCTGTTACATACATTTTCGGTTTGAACAAAGTTATAATACCCTTCTACTCTATGAGTAGCGGGTATAAAAAGAGATTCCAGTCCCACCCTGAGAAAAAAAAAGAGATTCCAGTCTCACCCAGAAAAAAAAAAAATCCAGTCCAGTCTCAATTGGGAGCTGAGAGCGGACTGAAAATCCGAACACATTGAGAGCTTACGTAGTCAGAAATTAAGACAGAAGCAACTCAGCCTACTTGAATCGTTTTAATAGAATTGTATCGCTTGGTACCTCCTTGCTACAAATTCTACATATAAAGCCAGCAAGTCTTAAGAGAGAATACCTCTCTGTCTATATTATTTTCCATGGGATTAGCCGGAAATCGCAAGGGGAAATTTCTACAGCATTTTGCCTTGCTTCAGTCACTCAAATGTCTGCAACTTTCGTTAGCAGACATCGTGGCTGCCCAAGCCAAGCAGATTGAGAATAAGTATGGTTTGTGCCGGTGGCAAATGTGGCAAGAGAACAGAATGTGACCGGCCCATGACTATTATTAGTCATGCAGCGAGCTCGGACTGAGACGTCTAAGCTAATGAAGCTTTTTCACACCTGCCTGCTAAATTATGCGCCATGACCAGGAGTGCCATGGAGTGAGAGCACCATGCAAGCCATTTACTTGTTACAGATTGCTTATAATTAAATTATAATCAAGATCAAGCCAGGCGCATCACGCAGATGCAGACGAAAATGGAGACGTAGAGACCAAGACCAAGACATGCAGCCAGTGAGACCGGTCTGAGGCCGCTGCTGCTGCTGACATGCATCTAACAAGCCTTCAACTATCTAATCAACGTACAAGTCAAAATATCAATACCTCAAGTAATCAAAATCACTTTAGAATTTCAAATCAGTTGGGCTGATGCTGCCTGCCTGCCTGCAGCGTCTCACACAAGCACCGTGTCCAGCTGCTATATGCGACAGTTGCAACTCGAGTCCAGAGTGGGGAGATTGATGAAAAAAAAGCAACAACAACTAAGATTATTCGAATTTAATGGGCGCAACGCGCGTGGAGACTTCACAAGTGAGGCAACGCCAACTACAATAAAAACAACAACTGAGACGTTTCACAGACATGTTAGGAAAAGCTAAAACTGGACCTGCTGCCTGTTGCCTGGTCCTGCCTGTGTCTGGTCTGGCCTGGTCTTTTCCAGTTATACTGTGCTCGCACTGTGACCTGTCATCATGATTGATACCTTTGATGGATTCATTCGAGCTGACTGCTGTGTGGCGTTCAGTTTTAAAGTTTGCTGATTGATCCCAGCGTGTTGATTACAATCGACGCCGACGTACACGCAGATGCAGGCACAGGTAGTTGGCGCAGGCAGTTGGCGCTGTATGGGGAGTCTTGCAACGCATGCTGCTGGGAATTCAATCAAAAGTGTCAGCGCTGGCACAACATCTCTTACTGCTAAAGCTGCCGAAACCACTAACAAAATACAGTGGTAACTGAATATTAGAATAGAATATTAGAATATTAGAAATGATAAGAAAGGCAAAAAAAATCAAAAGGGAAACAAGGAGTTAATCCCTTTTTCATTGAAAAGCAATTTTAAAAATTATGGAACTTTGGAAAAGTGGGAAGTATAAAAAAAAATTTTAATAAATTATAGAAATTTTTAAATATTTTGAAATTAAGAAACTTGACAGTTAATATTTTTAAAACATTTTTAAAAGCTTTAAATATTCTTAATGAATTTTAAATAATACACAAAAATAGGAAAAATGTGGAAATTTGACGATGACGTCACGATATGGTGCAAAGGCGCAAAGAGTGTAACTATGGAAAACATTTAGATGAATATCTTCTGTGTTTATTGTTCGATCGGATTGTAATTTTGAAAATAGATTTATATTGTAATTATCTATGAATATACCAAAGCAGAAAGCCATAACTTCAATACTTTTCCCAATAATAGTAATTATCGTTTTGCGTGGGTGGTGGGCGCGACATCGAAAATTGAAAATAAACTCGATCTACCTATGGTATACAGGAAATTAGGTGTCTCTACCTTTGTAATAGCTGAGATCTAGACGTACAGACGGACAGAGGGACAGACGGACATGGCTATATCGACTCGGCTGTTGATCCTGAGCCAGAATATATATTCTTTATGGGGTCGGAGGTGTCTCCTTCTGCCTGTTACATACATTTTCGGTTTGAACAAAGTTATAATACCCTTCTACTCTATGAGTAGCGGGTATAAAAACATTTTTGCGCACATTTAATTTTTTATGCGGGCGGGACTCGAACCCGTAAATGCATAATAGTACTGTTCGTGTTGCAGTCCACTTAACCCATTTCACCACCATACACGCACACACGATTCGGTACAATGCTGCAAGCAGCGCTGCTTACAGCTATGGAAAACGTAAAGCTGAATAACTTCTGTGTTTATTATCCGATTGTTACCAAATTTTCAGAGATCATCTGGCTAGCTATAGTTATCATGTAAACCGTGAACAACATGGCATCAAAATTGCACTTGTTATTAATGTTTTTTCGATTTGAGGGGGCGGAAGGGGCGTGGCCAAAATCCAAAATAAACTTGATCAGCGTGCAATAATAACACATATTGTCACCAAATTTGGTTGTCCTAGCTCTTATAATAGCTGAGATCTAGATTTTCAAACGGACAGACAGACGGACAGACGGACATGGCTATATCGACTCGGCTGTTGATCCTGAGCCAGAATATATATACTTTATGGGGTCGGAGGTGTCTCCTTCTGCCTGTTACATACATTTTCGGTTTGAACAAAGTTATAATACCCTTCTACTCTATGAGTAGCGGGTATAAAAACATTTTTGCACACATTTAATTTTTGATGCGGGCGGGACTCGAACCCGTAAATGCATAATAGTACTGTTCGTTTTGCAGTCCACAACTTAACCCATATCACCACCATACACGCACACACGATTCGGCACAATGCTGCAAGCAGCGCTGCCGGCAGCACTTCTTACAGCTATGGAAAACGTTAAGCTGAATAACTTCTGTGTTTATTATCCGATTGTTACCAAATTTTCAGAGATTATTTGGCTAGCTATAGTTATTATGTAAACCAAAAATGAACAATATGTCATCTAAATTGCACTTGTTATCAATGTTTTTTCGATTTGCGGGGGCGGAAGGGGGCGTGGCCAAAATCCAAAATAAACTTGATCAGCATGCAATAATAACACATATTGTTACCAAATTTGGTAGTCCTAGCTCTTATAATATCTGAGATCTAGGTTTTCACAAGGACAGACAGACGGACATGGTTATATCGACTCGGCTGTTGATCCTGACCCAGAATATATATACTTTATGGGGTCGGAGGTGTCTCCTTCTGCCTGTTACATACATTTTCGGTTTGAACAAAGTTATAATACCCTTCTACTCTATGAGTAGCGGGTATAAAAAACCCCCCAAGTTGAATTCGGCAAGGGTAGGGAGTCCTTTTAAAGAATATCATACAAAAAGCCAAAGATCTCGCAGAAGGCAAGCAGCCACCCTAGCAATAGCGGAGGGCGGCCATACAAGCCTACTGATTCTCGACGCAAGTATGGCTGCCCGTAAAAATGGTAAAGCAGATCTTGGAGTAGTCTTAAAACTGCTTGCCATATGCCCAGAAAAGCCCAACAAAAGGGCCATTTTTTCCTATAGTGTGTTGGTGTGTATAGTAAAAAAATGAGTTAAAAATCAATTCATAAAATTTTTTATATTTTAGATGGACTTTCTCAATTTTTCTGGCCAGGTGCAACAACATGCCCGCATTCAACGCAGGCCCTAACTTTTTAATTAATTAAACTAATTATTTGTTTTTCTCAATCGATGAAAAGTATTTAACTTTATAAAGGGGGGTGGGGCGAGTGTTGTGTTCTACTTAAACAAATTCTTATAAATAATAGAACTCAACACACAACACAGACCTAAAAATGCATGTTTCGATCCCGAGGTTTTACTTTTGGCCCAAAAACTGGTCACACGGGACCATATAGCGGATCGTAGAAAATCTTTTAGCAATATTGGTATGAAGGTATATAAAAATGTGAATTTAAAAATTAGTTTATAGACACATCCCCTAAAATTCCCTAAAAAGTATGCAATATTAATTAATAATATTAATATTATAGCTAAAATTTGTCCATAAGTAGGGTAGTGCCACGCCCTTTTTTTCTTAAATAATATTGCTTCAATGTTATAAACACAATGCAAAAAACTGATTTTAAAAACCTTGTTTCGTTTCCGAGTTATGAATTTTGGCAAACAAAAGGGGCATTTTTTCCTATAGTGCGCCGTCAGATCCTGGGGCCACGGAAACAGCAATAACCCTGCTATGGGTGTTTTCGTTAACCGATTTGTTAAATTAATGTTACTTGAAATAAAAGCGAAAACTTTCACTTTTCTACTAAGCAAAGCCTAATGCGAATATGATAAGCATTGGAACACTTCCATCGATGAACTTATTTAAATATCGATATTTTGCTCAAAGCTGGCGTTGAAAAAACTGAGCAGTAAAAACAAAAAAAAAACAAAAAAAATTAATTGGTTTACTTGAATTATTCACTGCGTGGGTGGACGAGTTGTATGCTGATAAAAGTGCTGTTGTTGATGACGGCGCATTGGCAGTGGGCACTTGGTGTGATTTATATTGATATTGTTACCGATGATATCGAGATCTGTGTGCCTTTTTTTAGCTGTTGTCAGCAATTTGCATAAAATTACATCTATGCAGCAGCAACACATCACCAACAACAACCTAATAAAAAAAATGGCTGCTACATTTTTGCGTATTGTGCGTTGGTGCTAGTAGGTCGTAATATGACTCGGCGGCGGCTAAATATAACGGTTGTCATCGCCGTCGTTGTCGTTACATTAGTTACGTTGTGTTGTGGCCGTTGCTGTTTGTTGTTGTTGTTTTCGTTTTTGGTTATACTCGTTACGTTTTGTGATTTTTTACTTATTTTTTGCTTGCTAATTTCTTGCTTTTTGCAAACACTGGATCATGCATATAATGGTATGTAGCTTAGACTTTATTTACACATTTACTAGTTTAGTTTTCCTTGATTTGCTCGTTCGGGCTTGGCCTTAGCCACATGGACATATTAGATTTGAATTAAACTTCTTGCTTGCTGGCCCTGCTCTGTGTGGTCTGGTCTCTGTCAGAGATTTCCTCCTCGTACTGCTAACTGCTCCATCTGTGGCAATGCAGGCGATTGCGTTTTTCGTTTCGTTTTTCAATAAAACTTTTATGTACTTAACACACACATGCTTACCCACAAACATACACACAAATAGATATATTCACAGGCACATAGGCTCACACACGTCCGTTACGGGTACGTACATTGTTTGGGAACGATGATGCTGCTGCTTCTGTGCGTGTGTTATATTTAATATACAATGGTTTAAACTATTTTTCAGAGAGGTAACACAGCGTTTTTCTGATTTTTATTTTACTTCTTTGCCCTACTACGAGCCCAGCGTGTCTGCTACAGAACGAGAGCGTCAACTGAAACAAAAATTGAGCAGCCAAGAGCAGCACGAGGAGCTAGGAGCCAGAATAAGGATTTTTTTTTGTTCAATGAGTGGGTAAATGAAAAGGCGTGCTGGGGTGATGTGTGTGTGCGTCAACTCGTTTCTTTTAACGGTAACATTGCTCTGTGGTCAGGCGCAGGAATGGGGCAAGTCTGCATGTGAAACCATCGTGAATAGCGCGCTGGCGTTTCCACCTGACCTAACGGCGCCACCTTTAGTGCAATAAGGGAAATGCCTGATAAAGATAAAGCTTTGTATTTGAACCTAAGTTTCATTTCAAGCTGTCGTATAAATTATCATCTTTTCTATTTTACTTAAAAATTTTATTTTATTTTAAAAATAGATTTTAAAAAAATACATGGTCTATTGTGTTTGTCGAAATGTGTAACAGGTAGAAGGAGGCATCTGCATCTCATAAAGTATATATATTCTTGCCATGTCTGTCTGTCCGTCTGTCCGTCCGTCTGGTCGTCTGTATGAACGCCTATATCTCAGAAACTAAAAAAGCTAGAGCCACCAAATTTGGTGACAATACTTATGTGAATCATACACTGAAAAATTTTTATTAAAATTTTGCCACGCCTACTTCCGCCCCCGCAAATCGATAAACCGTATAGTAATCGCAATAATAAAGCTAGAGTATTCAGTTTTGGTGTGAATGATAACTATCACCACCTAAATGATCGCTAAAAATTTGCTTCCGATCAGATAATGAACATAAAATTTATTCAACGTTTCATATAGATTTGCACTGCGCCCACTGCAAGCAAGCAAGCAGTGTTTTTCCAAGTAGTGTTTTTTCCAATTGCTAAAATGATAAACTTTCATTATTATTCATGAGCATTAGTGAGTGTTGGTAGATGTTAAAGAAAGTATGACTTGGATAAAGCTTATTCAACTTCTCAGTGATAATGGTCTGCTGCTGCATACGATTTCACATACCACGCACCAAGCAGGAAATCGAAACGTATTACCAACGCAAACAGAGTTTCGCGAGAAGCTGTAACAGATTAAAAGCTCTGAAATGGATGATATTGATCTGCAGAAAGGTAATTATGGCAAAAGAAATACCTAATTTTGTGTATAAAGGAGTAGTCGAAGTTTATGCCCCAGTTTGTTGTCCTGTCACACAAAGCCAAAGCGGATCAATCCCATTTTCCCCATACACACAAGTAAACAACTCAAGTATGTGTTTGTGTATACATATACAAAGAGAATGATAATCAATTTTGTACTTCCTGAGTGTGTCTGCGCAACGTTTTCTAGCGCGGGAGCGAGGCATGTCTGTTATGCATAATGATCGAAAACTGACTGACTCAATCTCTTTTCACAAAATCAGAATTATGCGTAGTTCTTAACTCTACATGCAATACCAACACATTTTGGAGACTTATTCTAGTCCGCATACACCAATACTAATGCACACTGCATTTTTCTGTATGTTTCCCGTTTTCGTGAAGACATCTACTTTTCGCGCTCCTACCCGCGACCAGACTACGTTTGGCAGAAACTGTACATGTAACGGTTGTCTGCCGCGCAACAAAAGAATAGAAAAGGCGCCATGAGCCATAAGCCATGGGATCCATGAGAATATTTATAAGTTCGGTTATTATGTAATGCTTTGAGTTTATATCGATTTCCTGGCAATACTTCGGCCTCTTCAAATGAACATTTAAACTTGGGAACTAGTTTGGTCTGATGACGCTCTTCATTTTTAAGCAAAACATGGTCTCTATTTTTATCGAATCTAGCTTTATCAATTTTGGCATTCTTTTCCATGTTACGTTTTGCCATTTCTCTAACTGAGCCAAAATCGACAATATTTTCTTCATTTACAACAAGTGTGCTTCTTTGCCAATAAGTATCTCTAATGGACTGACTTTAGTAACTCTATTGGGTGTGCTATTAAGAGCCAGCTGAATCTCATCTAAAGAATCCTGCCAAGATCCTCGGCCAGTTTCAACTGCGATCAGCATGGACTTTAGAGTACTCATGACTCGCTCCATTTGGCCATTGGCACGACTAACACCGGTGGCAATTAAATGTAAATCCATTTTCTGTGCTGAGAAGAAATCACGGAATGCTGTACTAGCAAAACTACGACCTTAATCAGCAATAGGTCGGGAGTGAACACCGAATAATGATATAACAGACCTCACTCCCTGAAATATCCACATGAATCGTATGCCACGGGACGTCAATTTTAGGAATAGAATGGAGTTCGGATTATATTTTGCCAGACGGAGGTTTTGACAATCTACAGGTGATACAGTTGTTACAGCACAAAGGTGCGACCATACTTAGACATTTTATCGAACCAATAGAACTCGTACATTTCTGAAGAGTTTTCTCCCACCCGAGATGCATAATTGACTCGTGTACGTTGTTGACAGCGGACCACCTAAACTGATTTGGGATTATGGGCAGACATCGAGTCATTCCATTTTTTTGAACTTTTCGGTATAGAGTTCCAGACCGTATTTCGTAAGTTTTGGCTAGATCCTCAGACAATTCATCATTACGCAATTTAGAGATAATAGAAGAAGTCTCTTCGTCTCTTTGCTGTTCAGCCAACAACCAGTTGTCGGATATTTCTGTCAGATTGATATGTCTTTCGACTATGCCTATGAAATTCTTGACAATTTTTGCAACCGGATTTCGAGACAGAAAGTCAACATAAGCCATACACTCACCTGGTCTATACTGAATATCAAATTCAAAAGATTGCAAGTACGACCACCACCTATGAACTCAGGTCAGTTCTTCCTTTGTACAAGAGGCTTTAAGCGAATTGCACTTAGTAAATACAACAAAATGACGGCCATGCAAGTAATGGCGAAAGTGTTTTATAGAATTGTATACAGTAAGTGTCTCCAGTTCATATGAATGGTAACGTGATTCTGCTGAAGATGTCATCTTGCTTAAATATTTGATAACTCGAGGCTTTTGTTCAATTCGGTGCAGAAAAATAGCGCCATAGCCAACAGAACTTGCGTCTGTGTGGAGCTCGATAGAAAATTGTGGGTCGAATATAGTAAGGACGGGTTCATTAGTTAAAATAGATATTACTTTTGCCGTATTTGCTTATGCTCCAATTCCCACAAAAATGACTTGCTCTTTGAAGTAAGGCCGTAAAGAGGTTTCATCAGCTGTGAAAACTTGGGTACAAATTGTCGAAAATATGAGACTAGCCCAATAAATTGTCTAACACTACATGAAACAATATTTCATATGAACATTCACATATCAAAACATTGGCCAATATCTGCAAAGTGCTACAAATAGTATTGCTACCAAGACCCCTTGAAATAACTACGTTGCCCATTCTGGATCTAGATAGTCTCTGCGAAGTAGCCTCCTTGTTGAGTGAACACTCGGCTCCAGAATCAAAACAAAATTGGAACGACTCACCAGATTGTGAAAACGTTCCTACAGGTTCCAAAACGGTACAGATGACATCTTTTACAATGTTGTTTTTCGTAGACGACGAACGCTCCTGACGATCAGGACATACTGTAGAGATGTGTCCAGCTTTTCCGCAGTTGAAGTAAGTCAAAGTAGACCGGTCTTTCCCTGATAGTTGCTTGTCGGGTTGCTGGACGTGCACTGCCATTGTTTTTGATCGACAATCCGCCTTTTTGTGACCAGGCTTTCCGCAGTTGTGACACTTGAAGTAGGGTTTAGCTCGTTTTCCTGGCGGCTCTGATGTACCATCGTTTGAAAAGTGGCTCGGTCTAGCGTCAAATGAATAGGCCTTCAGTTCTTGGTGCAGCTCGTTCCGAATGTTGATGTCGGAAGTGAAAACTAAACGCCGCAAACGCCTGTCAATTCCAGCTGCATGCGCCAGTGTAATGGACACTGCGATTTGCTCCACACACAGCGTCTTCCATTTGGCCATAAGCGAAGTAACCATTCGGCTTCCATATAACGAAAGGCACTCGCCTTCCATTTAGGAGATTCATACCTGTTGCCGCTAATGTTTCTGTTCCCGCAAAATGTTGCAGAAACAATTCTCGGAACTGTGTCCATGATATACCAGGAAAGCAAGTCTTTGACAGCCAATGAGACGCGATTCCTTCCAGTGATTTGGTGAGGGTCATACAAGAGCGCTGCCTTACAGTTCGTTTTCAGACAAGATGTAGTCCACCATTGAACACCAAGATTGCGCGTCTGATCTCGCACGTTCAGGATTAAACCTGGGCAATACCACAACAAACGATTCCTTTGGCTTTCTTTGTGAGTGTTGGACTTGTTGACTCCAAAATTGCAAAATAGCAAACTATTTTCATTGTTCAAAGTAGGTAAAGGCGATCCCACTTCTGATGTCGAAGAGTCATCAGGATGCCCTTCTTCCTCTTCACTACTCTCATTATTGTCTGCGCAACGTTTTCTAGCGCGTGAGCGAGGCATGTCTGTTATGCGTAATGATCGAAAACTAACTGACACAATCTCTTTTCACAAAATCAGAATTATGCGTAGTTCTTAACTCTACATGCAATACCAACACATTTTGGAGACTTATTCTAGTCCGCATACACCAATACTAATGCACACTGCATTTTTCTATATGCTTCCCGTTTTCGTACAGACATCTACTTCCCCTCGCTCCTACCCACGACCAGACTACGTTTGGCAGAAACTGTACATGTAACGGTTGTCTGACACGCAACAAAAGAATAGAAAAAGCGCCTGCATGGCGCTTGCCAAGCAGAAACACGCAATTGCTAGAAATGTCGTCAAATTTAAATGATCTGCGACATGTACTACTTTACTTTACTCCTATACAACTATATTTATTTGCATATAACTCAGTCACATCTGTCACTATTGTATCCCAGCACTTGCTTATACCAAATTGACCCAGTTTGATAGTCCCTAGGGCCCTGTAAATACACAGCACGAAACCATCGGAATTAACTACACCTGGCCCTCGCTTAACACGAACTCTTTTAGCACGAACTCGGTCTAACACGGTTTAAAATTATGTTCTTTCCTGCTTTTTACACGTTAAATACCTCGTTCTAACACGATTACAAAAAACCTAATTTGGTTTTTCGATAATTTTGTGTTAGAATCGCTACACAAGCAACCCTGTGCATCAGCTGACTTCAACAAAAAATGTAATCATTCCATTGTTTTTTTATTTTATTAATTTAATTTTTATTAATATTAATTCAATTTAGATTAAGACTTGAAAAAATGTAACCGTTCCTTTGATTTTTATTGATATTTCTTATTATTCTTGTTTTATTAGTAAAAATTCCTAACTTTGTATTAAAAAATAAAATTTTGCAATTTTTAATTTTTATACTAGATATTTTTGGTTTTTGGTCGAATTTAGGAACGAAACCCCCTAAATTGTACTAAATTCATTCCTCGGTTAACACGATTTCGCTTAACACGGTATTTTTCAGGTACGTAACCGTCGTGTTAAGCGAGGCCCAGGTGTATATCGCTTATTTATAATGAAATATAAAGAAAAAAACTCTAACATTGAAAATGGTCATAAATGGTATACTAAGTATGTCGAAATGTATGTATGTAACAGGCAAGAAGGCGTGGCAGACCCCACAAAGTATATGTCGGCGTGTAAAGATTACTGGTTTCTTGGAGTGCAAATATTTCCCATAGGCTCGAATTATTTCATTATTTTATGTTTTGCGTCTGTGCATTGTGGTTGTTTCTCTTCGCCGTTACAATACCGTTGGAGCGGGGCGACAACGATGCGGCACCTGTCTAGCTGCACGACGATGCGTCGCGACGTTGTCGCCGAGTGTGGTTCGAGGTATCACGCAGATCGGTATGCATGAGTCGCCTGCGAAAACATCGAAACGCGCTACGCTCTAATGGAAGACGAGCATATTTCGAAGTATGTGGGATCGGGCCCTGTACCTTTAACAGCAGATGAGCCATGGCGTACCATCATGGAATTTCAAAATAAAAATGTAGTCAAACTTGTGCGGGCCATCCAAACAACGGCATCTGATGCAGGGCAAAGTAAAGCGGTTCAACTACCCAGACAAAGCAGGCGCAATCGCTTCATCGTGGTGTAACATTGTAGAAATTATTTTGAAAGAAAATGCATTGAAAGGCAGTGCGCTGGTAGTGGCATTAAGTTCAGCATTAGAGGGCAGCGCTTCGCAATGACTCTCTCAAGTGTGTTACGCTAACATGACCTGGCTCGAGTTTAAAGAACTGTTCATCCATCGCTTTGACACTATAGAAACACCAGGCGCCATGTTTCTAAATATACTGTCAAAACGACCGACTGATGGCGAATGTCTTGCAGTCCATGCAAGCCGCATGGTTACAGAGCTAAAGAAGAAATGGTGCCAAATGGAAACGGAAGAAATTGCTGTGTCTGTAACTATCGCGTTGCTGGCAAATGTTGATAACCGTTTGCAGCGTTTAAGTTTTACATCAAATGTTCGAACGATAGGCGATTTACAGTCCGAATTAAAAGCGTTCACTTTTAATAAACGGAAAAATGGTATAATGGAGCAACAAACAAGAACTTATTCTAAACGGCAAAAGCATCGATGTAGTGTCATTTCTGCGGAAAATTGGGACACAAAATGTTTGAATGCAGACTTAGGAAGCAACAAAATCACTTTGTCAACGACAAGGAACGACATGACAGACAAGTGTAACTTGCTACAAGTGCGGAGAACAGGGTCCCATATCTACCCAATGTGTAAATAAGGAAGCTGATGGGAGCAAAACATTTAACCGAGAAAAGCGAGTGGAGCAGTGCAGTGTTGCAGTACCTAAAGGATTCATGAACCATAGAGGCCAAATTTTCGAAATCACCTTTGATTCTGGAGCGGAATGCTCGCTGCTGAAAAAAAAGCTAAGTACTAAATTTTCTGGTAAAAGATTTAATAATATTGTTATGTTAAAAGGCATAGGCAGTAATGGAATACGTAGTACTGTACAAATATTAAGTAACGTAAAAATTGATGACTATTGCATTGAAATTCGGTAATAGGCGATGATCATATGCAAAACGATATTGTCATTGGCAGGGGGTTTTGATATTGTCATTTTTTTAAGAGAATTTAAAATTTCAAGAACCAAAATAATTAATTTATGCACCGGCAGTATTCTGTTCATAAAGTTCATTATCAATATCGGCTGACTCATATTGATAATGAACTTTATGAACAGAATAAAATAAAACTATATTCATTGTTGGCAAAGTACTCAAATTCTTTTATAAAGGGTATCCTATGTTCTAAAGTTAAAGTTGGCGAAATGAAAATAAGATTAATTGATCCAAGAAAGACAGTTCAAAGAAGGCCAAATCGATTTAGCCCATGTGAGCGAGTTTTAGTTCGAGAAAAAATTGACGAATTGTTGAAATGCAATATAATTAGATCAAGCTGTTCACCTTATGCAAGCCCTATATTGATGGTAAAGAAAAACAAGTAAGAAAGCTACATTGGAGTGGTCTCGCCTGTAATATACCCGCTACCCAGCTGCTTGTACATCAAAATTATTTGCGGAACAATAAAAAACGGCCACAATCATATTTTGAACTTAAAAGGCCATGGACTTACAATATTTAGGCATAGTCAAAATCTAAAATAAAAAAAACAAGAAAGAAAGGCTACCTTCGGCTCACCGAAGGTTTAATACAATTGCAGATATACATATCGCTGTTTCACAGCGATATCTTGAAAAATTACAACAATCGGCTGATAGCTTCAATGGCAACTATACGATATATCGGTCCGATTTTGATAAAATTGAATGGACATACTAAGGCATAGACTGAGAAAGTTTCTTGGCGATATCTTGAAAAATGACAAAAATCGGCAGATAGGTTGTATAGCGGCTATACGATACATCGGTCCGATCCGGCTCGTTCCGACTTATTTACAGCCTGCAGCAATGAGAAGCATGTATACCAAGTTTCATCAAGATAGCTCTAAAACTGAGAGACTAGTTTGCGTTGCAACAGACGGACGGACGGACGGACATGGCTAGTACGACTCCCCTATTGATGCTGATTAAGAATATATATACTTTATAGGATCGGAGATGTATCCTAAAATGCGTTGCAAACTTCTGGCCAAAATTAACATACCATCTGCAATGGTATACAAATTTTTGCACACATTTAATTTTTGATGCGGGTGGGACTCGAACCCGTAACCCATTTCACCACCGTACACGCACACACTATTCGGCACAATGCTGCAAGCAGCGCTGCCGGAAGCCCTGCTTACAGCTATGGAAAACGTAAAGCTGAATAACTTCTGTGTTTATCATCCGATTATTACCAAATTTCCAGAGATCATTTGGCTAGCTGTAGTTATCTTATAAACCGAAAATGAACAATATGGCAATTGCGCTTGTAATCAATATTTTTCGATTTACGGGGGCGGAAGGGTCGTGGCCAAAATCCAAAATAAACTTGATCAGCATGCAATAATAACACATATTGTTACCAAATTTGGTAGTCCTAGCTCTTATAATATCTGAGATCTAGGTTTTCACAAGGACAGACAGACGGACATGGTTATATCGACTCGGCTGTTGATCCTGAGCCAGAATATATATACTTTATGGGGTCGGAGGTGTCTCCTTCTGCCTGTTACATACATTTTCGGTTTGAACAATGTTATAATACCCTTCTACTCTATGAGTAGCGGGTATAAAAATGGTTCGGATAGACTTTGTGTTGACTATAGAGAGTTAAATTCAAACACAGTCGCTGATAAATACCCGCTGCCACTTATACAAAATCAAATAAATAGACTTCAAGGAGCTTATTATTTAACATGTTTTGATATGGCTAGTGGCTATTACCAAATTCCTTTAAATGTGAATTCAATTGAGTATACAGCGTTTGGGACACCCGAATGCCAGTATGAGTTTTTATCTATGCAATTTGGGCTTACAAATGCGCCTTTGGTATTTCAACGTTTAGTAATGCAAGCGCTAGGGGATCTCGCAAGTTCATATGTTATCGTCTATATGGACGACATCATGATAACTGCGTCAACACAATGTGAGGCTTTAGAAAGATTACAAATTGTTCTAGATGTTCTGACAGAGGCCGGGTTTTCATTCAACATTACAAAGTGTTTCTTCTTGAAAACATCGGTTCAATATTTAGGCTATAATGTTAATGCTAGTGAAATTCGGCAAAACCTTCAAAAAAATTATTGCGTTGACTGCTCTTCCACCTCCAGGGTCAGTCACATCTCTTAGGCAATTTATTGGATTAGCAACTTACTTCAAACAGTTTATTAAGGGATTTTCACAGTTGATGAAACCGTTATATTTTTTAACGTCAGACAAAAATAAATTTATTTGGAAAACGGAACATGAACAGATACGGAAAAAGGTTATTTCTACTCTTACTGATAAACCAGTCCTTGTTATTTTTGACCCAAAATATCCAATTGAGTTACATACGGTCTGTCCGTCTGTCTGTCCGTGTGAAAATCTAGATCTCAGCTATTATAAGAGCTAGGACAACCAAATTTGGTGACAATATGTGTTATTATTGCACGCTGATCAAGTTTATTTTGGATTTTGGCCACGCCCCCTTCCGCCCCCGCAAATCGAAAAAACATTGATAACAAGTGCAATTTTGATGCCATGTTGTTCACGGTTTACATGATAACTATAGCTAGCCAGATGATCTCTGAAAATTTGGTAACAATCGGATAATAAACACAGAAGTTAATCAGCTTAACGTTTTCCACAGCTGTAAGCAGCGCTGCCGGCAGCGCTGCTTGCAGCATTGTGCCGAATCGTGTGTGCGTGTACGGTGGTGAAATGGGTTAAGTTGTGGACTGCAAAACGAACAGTACTATTATGCATTTACGGGTTCGAGTCCCGCCCGCTTCAAAAATTAAATGTGTGCAAAAATGTTTTTTTTTTATTTTATATTTTGACTTTGCATAAATATTATAAGTCCATACCCTTTTACGGTCAAAACATGATTGTAGCCGTTTTTTTGTTCCGCAAATAAATTATGTACAAGCAGCTGGGTAGCGGGTATATTACAGTCGAGCACACTCGACTGTAGCTTTCTTACTTGTTTTTATATTATTTTTAATCATTTACATTTGAAATTCAGTACAGAGAAAGGGAAAGAATGGCACATGTTGACTTTTTGTCGAGAAATCTTATCTTACCAAAGTCTCTTTTCTGCTGTAAAGGTGATTGAAGAGAGGAGGAATAACTTGGCCGAAATTTCAAGCAACTGGCTCATTGCTGAACAGCGTCGAGACTCGGACATAGCCGAAATCGTAAGCACATTAAAAGATTTTTCTGTTTCTGAAGATATTGCGAAAACCTATGAACTAAGGGCAGAAGTTTTTTACCGAAAAATACAGAGAAATGGCAGAACACGCTGTCTACCAGTGCACTGGTAGCGTCCATAGGCCAAAAATAAAAAAATTCATCACAACAAATTTTTGCAATGTATTTGCCAACTGTCTCTAAAAAGTCCAAACTTCTAAGTGGCTAACCGGTTTTTGCTAGATATGTGACGGGTCTTTCTGAAAAATTCTTTAAAGTCATTATTATTCTTTATTCTTTATTCCTTTATGTTTGTGCTGCTGCTGTCTTTTTGTCATTTGTGTTTTGTGTATAATTTTGTATATTAATTTTAAAGATTTTTATCTTTTTTGTGCATTTTTTTCGATTTTTTTTTTATAGGAGCTTCTTATAAGTGTGTCTTTTCACGCATGCATATTTTTGAGATTTGTTGCACAGAAGAGGGCTCGTATGCAGAAAAAGCTCAGGCTGTGCTGACTTCAGTAATAATAAGCATTACAAACAAGGGCTTTACAGTCGAGTTGACCGCGGTTAAAAAATGTATAGGTTAAATTTGCATAAAAAATTACCGCTTTTTGGTAATTTCTTTCGTGCGAAGCTTGACACTATAGAAATTATTATACGTAAGCCTTCTTTTTTTCCACAACAAATGGCTACAAGTATTTATCGTGGACGCTCTAAAATTGATTTTCCTAAGTCCTTCAAAAGGACTAAACGCCGCCGAATAACTCTGCTAGAAGAACGTAATGAGTCTGCTTCTTCTATTTTGCGATCATCCGATTAGAATGATATTGTAGCACTAAAACTCTTCATTAAATGTATTCTTAATGCATAGATTTTTGTTTTGCTGTGTTATTTCTTTAAAAAATTAAAACATTTATACATAAATATATCATGTAAAGAAATTGTAGCAATTTTTTTGGTTTTTGCTTTCCTGTGGGCGTAAATATTATCGACCACACCTATTTTTTACATTTTAAGAATTCATAATTTTTAAAGAACTTATAGTATCAATTTCAAAACGCAATTACCACTAGAAGTATTTTTGGCCGTGACTCCATACAAGCCCAACCAGTGTGCAGTGGAGCCGCGTTCCTTCAGGTGGTCTGTTATAAATCAAGTACATGAGTCGATAATGCATTTAGGATGGGAAAAGACTCTAGATAAAGTTAACGATTTTTATTCGTTTGACAATATGTCAAAATATGTTAGAAAATTTGTTGACAACTGTATCACATGCAAAATGTCCAAATCAAAATCAAGAGAAATTCAGGCCGAATTGCATCCAATCCCAAAAGTCAATATTCCTTGACACACTATCCACATCGATATAATAGGGATATTAAGTGGCAAGAGTGACCAGAAGGAGTATGTAATTGTTCAAGTAGACGCTTTTACCATCTCAGTCATAGCCTTAAATTAGACAGTGAGAGTTGCATAAATGCTGTTCAATCGGTCGTTTCTTTGTTTGGAGTACCAAACCGAATAATAGCTGACCAGGGAAGGTGTTTTACGGGAGCAAAGTTTAGTCAATTCTGTTCAGACCAGAAAATAAACTTGCATTTGATTGCCACCGGTGCTAGTCAAGGTAATGGTCAAGTGGAACGAACCATGAGCACATTGAAAAATATGTTAACGGCGGTTGAAACTGGAACGCAGTCTTGGCAGGCAAGTCCCCTTGAAACGTATTTGGGAAAGGTAGCACGCCCATTAGGATTACTTCCACCTGGTGACATAGAAAATGATGTTGATCTGTGAAATGTAAGAGCACAAGCTGAGAAGAATGTTTTAGCCACTGCAACTTATGACAAAGAGCGATTTGATAAAAATAAAGGCAAAAGTACTTAGGCACAAAGTAGGAGATTTTGTGCTACTTAAAAGCGAAGAAAGGCATCAAACCAAGTTGAGTCCGAAATTTAAGGGACCTTTTGAAATAATACAGGTTCTGGAAGGTGATAGGTACATCTTAAAGCCCTTAACCAATAAAAGAAATTACAAATACATATGCATATGAAGAATTGAGAAAATTGCCAGAGAAGCAAATGCCCGAGGAGTTGAATGTGTGTGATGATTTTAATAATAATGTTGAGAGGGATAAAACAGTTGCAGATGGTGTAGAGAGCGAAAATGAAAATAATTAAAATGTTGAAGCCACTAAAGAAAGTGAAGCACACCAATAAGGGTGACGAAAGTTTAATTGCTGGCCAAAGATAATCGCAGAGTAATCAGACCATATAAAATAATGCAAGCACAAGTGCAATGTGTTGTTTTGATCATGGCGTGTGGGGCATTGAATGAGTAACTCTAATGTTGAATAAAGAATTATTGATCTTGTTTAAAATTACTTAATGATAAAAATTATGTAAAGATGTTGGTTAAGGAGGCTTGATACTGTTTTGTAAAATTAACTTAATAAGTTTATACGAATTAAAATGGAAATATTAAATCTTTTGTTTTTAAAAGGATAAATAAATAAAAATAAAATTATAAAAAGACAATTGAATGATGGCCTTCACTACACGAGGTCGTGTTAGAGTCAGGATGGCCGTGTCGGCGCATAAAGATTACTGGTTTCTTGGAGTGTAAATATTTCGCATAGGCTCGAATTATTTCATCATTTTATGTTTTGCGTCTTTGCATTGTGGTTGTTTCCCTTCGCCGATACAATACCGTTGGCGCGGAGCGACAACAATGCGGCGCCTGTCTAGCTGCACGGCGATGCGTCGCGACGTTGTCGCCGAGTGTGGTTCGAGGTAATTGCGGGACAGTTAGAAAAACGAGCAGATCAGTATGCTTGAGTTATCGTCTGCAAAGCATCGAAACGCGCTATGCTCTAATGGAAGACGAGCATACTTCGACATATATGTATATATTCTTGCTCAGGATCACTAGCCGAGTCGTTTGAGCCATGTCCGTCTGTCTGTCCGTTTGAACGTCTAGATCTAATCTATTACATAAGCTAGAGACACCAAATTTCACATGAAGGTTCATGTATGCAGATCGAGTTTATTTTCAATATTTGAGGCTACACCCACCCCCCACGCAAATCGATAATTTTCGATTTGTAGGAGAACTATTGAATTTACAACTTTCTGCTTTGGTAGGAACATAGATAATTACTTATAAATCGATTCTCCAAATTACAATTCAATCGGATCGAAACGTTTTCCATATTTATACTGCTTGCGCCATTAAGGCATAACGTGACGTCATCGTCATGATACTTCGTTTCAGCTGTAGCGTGTGTAAAGCTATGACGTTTTTACATATAGATGGCGCTATTCAAAGATAGATCTAATATAAACAATAGGTGGCGTATGAACTTGGGCGGTTCTTTGGTGGAATTAAATGTGTGATAATTTTTTTCGAAACTGTGCGAATCGTATCTTACTGTCGGGTGCGCTTGACCGTAGCTTACTTTAATTGTTAAATGGTAATTTAGTTCAGCTATTTTGATATACTATTTTCTGGATGTATTAATGTATCAAAGGCTGTAATTTAAGTCAAGTTTCATTTTGGTTTCATTATGTTAATTCTATACACATACAGCCTAGTGTGCTAGGTGTCTGAGTGCATTACGATACTTGCGACATTAACAAATTGGTATGACATTATGACAACACTTTTTTCATTCTTTCACACTTACAGTTATGGTATGATTTTAAAATGCTTTGCTTGACAATTTCTTTCTTTGGTTTTCTGATATACATTTGTTTTTATGACTTTTACGCTGACTTAGCTATGACTGTAACAAATTTTTTGTAACTTGTAGCATACAACGTATGATTGTACTGGAGCTGATGTAGGGTAGCTGTGGGTTGGTTACCACGCGCATGCATCCGGCTCAAAGGTGTCGACAATTGGGGGGGGTTCATAACATAACCGCAACAACTTGTGCTCCAACCAATAATATAACAAATAAAAAGAAATATCGCGTGCTGCATTGCCAAACGACAATTAGAGAATTAACGGAAATAGATAAACAGAAAAGATCAGTCAGTCACAAGCATTCACAAAAAAATCATAGCAGCCTTTTTAGCGCACTCCAATAAATGAAGTGGCTAGTTCCCCACCCTTCCATGATCGCCAGGTGCAATATCCAAAATGGCGATCCCTAATGGCAACTATTGTAATTTAACTGTGCGCCTCATTCTTGCTCCTCACGACTCCCGGAAAGAAAATCTACTTAATTATACTTCATGACAATTTATTTCTTAATTCTAATATTTTCAATTTACAATTATTATCATCTTTCTTAAAAACAAGTAAGAAAGCTACAGTCGAGTGTGCTCGACTATAATATACCCGCTACCCAGCTGCTTGTACATAATTTATTTGCGGAACAAAAAAACGGCTACAATCATATTTTGACCGTAAAAGGCTATGGACTTATAATATTTATGCAAAGTCAAAATATAAAATAAAAAAGAAAAACATTTTTGCACACATTTAATGTTTGATGGGGGCGGGACTCGAACCCGTAAATGCATAATAGTACTGTTCATTTTGCAGTCCACAACTTAACCCATTTCACCACCGTACACGCACACACGATTCGGCACAATGCTGCAAGCAGCGCTGCCGGCAGCTGAATAACTTCTGTGTTTATAATCCGATTGTTACCAAATTTTCAGAGATCATCTGGCTAGCTGCAGTTATCATGTAAACCGAAAATGAACAACATGGCATCAAAATTGCACTTGTTATCAATGTTTTTTCGATTTGCGGGGGCGGAAGGGGGCGTGGCCAAAATCCACAATAAACTTGATCAGCGTGCAATAATAACACATATTGTCACCAAATTTAGTTGTCCTAGCTCTTATAATAGCTGAGATCTAGATTTTCACACGGACAGACAGACGGACATGGCTATATCGACTCGGCTGTTGATCCTGAGCCAGAATATATATACTTTATGGGGTCGGAGGTGTCTCCTTCTGCCTGTTACATACATTTTCGGTTTGAACAAAGTTATAATACCCTTCTACTCTATGAGTAGCGGGTATAATAAAGAAACAATATGCAAATACATACCTAAAACTCAACATACATAAACATTTAATGACATTTCTTAACATATGCGGGTTCAAGTTCCACCCGCATCAAAAATTAAATGTGTGCAAAAAATTATTTTTTATACTAGCTACTCAAAGAGTAGAAGGGTATTATAACTTTGTTCAAACCGAAAATGTATGTAATAGGCAGAAGGAGACACCTCCGACCCCATAAAGTACATATATTCTGGCTCAGGATCAACAGCCGAGTCGATATAACCATGTCCGTCTGTCCGTCTGTTTGTTCGTGTGACGATCTAGATCTCCGCTATTATAAGAGCTAGAACTACCAAATTTGGTGACAAAATGTGTTATTATTGCACGCTGATCAAGTTTATTTTGCATTTTGGCCACGCCCCTGTAAATCGAAAAACTTGATTACAAGCTTTTTTTGATTGACTTTGTTGCCATATTGTGCATTTTCGGTTTACAAAATAACTATAGCTAGCCAGATGATCACTGAAAATTTGGTAACAATCGGATAATAAACACAGAAGTTATTCAGCTTAACGTTTTCCATAGCTGTAAGCAGCGCTGCCGGCAGCGCAAATTCTTTAATTGTACAGGTAATAATAAGAATGCCTTACAATGCAAATTTTTGCTGTTGTTGGATAACACCGTCTGTAGCTTAGTGGAAAAGCGATGAACTCCTGAACCGACAGACCCGTGGTTCGATTCCCAGTTTATGCCGCTTATGCTTTTTCGTTTTTTTTTAGGAACTTATACTTTAATTTTTGAATATGCATTAATTGGTGGTCGTGTATTTTATTTAAAATTTTTTTAATGGCTCACAATAAACTTAGTTAACAAGTTGAGAAGTGACAGTCTCTTAAATCAGCTGTGTGCGATTGTTAGAGCGCAGCTTTTTCTTAAATTTTTTTTTATTTTTATTTTTTATTTAATTGTATGTTTAAGTTATGAGAATAAATAGCAACAACAACACACATCATGCATTCAGACTTTGTTTTTGTCGTGCAAGAATTTTCGAATGGTCACATAATGTAACTTTGGCAAAAATTGCGTAATGGCTTAATGACCGAATGGAGAAGTGGTGGACCTCTTAGGTGATGGGTCCAAGGTTCGATTCCACATGCATGCGTGTCATGGTGGGTAGATCGAACTTTTCTTATTTTTTGCAAAGAAAAGTTTTTGCCTCCCTTTTTGAGCTACCTTCATGAAACTTTGTATACATGTTTCTTATTGCTGCCCGCTGTAAATAAGTCGGAACGAGCCGGTACGGACCGATACATCGTATAGATGCCATAGAACCTATCGGTCGTTTTTTTAACAAAATTTATTAAAAGTTAGAGTGCTCTAGAACACTTTCCATTCAAGTATATAAAGAGGTATTAAAAGGGCATATATCGTTTTTTACATGCACGTATTCGATTTATAGTCTTCAACAGGTAGAATTATTATTTTTACTGTTTAAGTGATAAATCTTGGATTTCTTTAGTACCTGAATTAAAGTTATACGTTTTTATACCCGCTACTCATAGAGTAGAAGGGTATTATAACTTTGTTCAAACCGAAAATGTATGTAACAGGCAGAAGGAGACACCTCCGACCCCATTAAGTATATATATTCTGGCTCAGGATCAACAGCCGAGTCGATATAGCCATGTCCGTCTGTCCGTCTGTCTGTCTGTCTGTCCGTGTGAAAATCTAGATCTCAGCTATTATAAGAGGTAGAGCTACCAAATTTTGTAACAGAGTGTGTTATTATTGCACGCTGATCATTTGATGGATTTTGGCCACGCCCTCTTCCGCCCCTGATGTCATATTGTTCATTTTCGGTTTATATGATAACTATAGCTAGCCAGATGATCTCTGAAAATTTAGTAACAATCGGATATCAAACACAGAAGTTATTCAGCTTAACGTTTCCACAGCTGTGAGCAGCGCTGCCGGCAGCGCAAATTCTTTATTTGTACAGGAAATAATGAGAATGCCTTACAATGCAAATTTTTGCAGTTGTTAGATAACAGCGTCAGTGGTTTAGTGGAAAAGCGATGAGCTCCTGAACCGACAGGCCCGTGGTTCGATTCCCAGTTCATGCAGCTTAAGCTTTTTCTTTTTTTTTAAGAACTTATACTTTAATTTTTGAATATGCATTAATTGGTGGTCGTGCATTTTATTTAAATTTTTTTTAATGGCTCACAATGAACTTTGTTAACAAGTGGAGAAGTGACAGTCTCTTAAATCAGCTGTGTGCGATTGTTAGAGCGCAGCTTTTTCTTAAATTTTTTTTTATTTTTATTTTTTATTTAATTGTATGTTTAAGTTATGTGAATAAATAGCAACAACAACACACATCATGCATTCAGACTTTGTTTTTGTCGTGCAAGAATTTTCGAATGGTCACATAATGTAACTTTGGCAAAAATTGCGTAATGGCTTAATGACCGAATGGAGAAGTGGTGGACCTCTTAGGTAATGGGTCCAAGGTTCGATTCCACATGCATGCGTGTCATGGTGGGTAGATCGAACTTTTCTTATTTTTTGCAAAGAAAAGTTGAAACTTGAAACTTTGTATACATGTTTCTTATTGCTGCCCGCTGTAAATAAGTCGGAACGAGCCGGTACGGACCGATACATCGTATAGATGCCATAGAACCTATCGGTCGTTTTTTTAACAAAATTTATTAAAAGTTAGAGTGCTCTAGAACACTTTCCATTCAAGTATATAAAGAGGCATTAAAAGGGCATATATCGTTTTTTACATGCACGTATTCGATTTATAGTCTTCAACAGGTAGAATTATTATTTTTACTGTTTAAGTAATAAATCTTGGATTTCTTTAGTACCTGAATAAAAGTTATACGTTTTTATACCCGCTACTCATAGAGTAGAAGGGTATTATAACTTTGTTCAAACCGAAAATGTATGTAACAGGCAGAAGGAGACACCTCGGACCCCATAAAGTGTATATATTCTGGCTCAGGATCAACAGCCGAGTCGATATAGCCAAACTTGAAGTCATATTGTTCATTTTCGGTTTATATTATAGCTATAGCCAGATGATCTCTGAAAATTTGGTAACAATCGGATAATAAACACAGAAGTTATTCAGCTTAACGTTTTCCATAGCTGTGAGCAGCGCTGCCGGCAGCGCTGCTTGCAGCATTGTGCCGAATCGTGTGTGCGTGTACGGTGGTGAAATGGGTTAAGTTGTGGACTGCAAAACGAACAGTACTATTATGCATTTACGAGTTCGAGTCCCGCCCGCATCAATAATTAAATGTGTGCAAAAATGTTTATACCCGCTACTCATAGAGTAGAAGGGTATTATAACTTTGTTCAAACCGAAAATGTATGTAACAGGCAGAAGGAGACACCTCGGACCCCATAAAGTGTATATATTCTGGCTCAGAATCAACAGCCGAGTCGATATAGCCATGTCCGTCTGTCCGTCTGTCCGTCTGTCTGTCTGTCCGTCTGTCTGTCCGTGTGAAAATCTAGATCTCAGCTATTATAAGAGCTAGGACAACCAAATTTGGTGACAATATGTGTTATTATTGCACGCTGATCAAGTTTATTTTGGATTTTGGCCACGCCCCCTTCCGCCCCGCTAATTGAAAAAACATTGATAACAAGTGCAATTTTGACGCCATATTGTTCACTGCCAGCAGCGCTGCTTGCAGCATTGTGCCGAATCGTGTGTGCGTGTACGGTGGTGAAATGGGTTAAGTTGTGGACTGCAAAACGAACAGTACTATTATGCATTTATGGGTTCGAGTCCCGCCCGCATTAAAAATTAAATGTGTGCAAAAATGTTTTTTTTTTTATACCCGCTACTCATAGAGTAGAAGGATATTATAACTTTGTTCAAACCGAAAATGTATGTAACAGGCAGAAGGAGACACCTCCGACCCCATAAAGTATATATATTCTGGCTCAGGATCAACAGCCGAGTCGATATAGCCATGTCCGTCTGTCCGTCTGTACGTCTAGATCTCAGCTATTACAAAAGGTAGAGACACCTAATTTCCTGTATACCATAGGTAGATCGAGTTTATTTTCAATTTTCGATGTCGCGCCCACCGCCCACGCAAAACGATAATTACGATTATTAGGAAAAGTATTGAAGTTATGGCTTTCTGCTTTGGTATAAACATAGATAATTACAATATAAATCTATTTTCAAAATTACAATCCGATCGAACAATAAAAACAGAAGATATTCATCTAAACTTTTTCCATAGTTACACTCTTTGCGCCTTTGCAGCATATCGTGACGTCATCGTCAAATTTCCACATTTTTCCTAAATTTGCGTATTATTTAAAATTATTATTTAATTATTTAAAATATTTAAAAATTTCTATAATTTATTAAAATTTTTTTTTATACTTCCCACTTTTCCAAAGTTCCATAATTTTTAAAATTGCTTATCAATGAAAAAGGGATTAACTCTTTGTTTCCCTTTTGATTTTTTTTACCTTTCTTATCATTTCTAATATTCTAATATTCTATTCTAATATTCAGTTACCACTGTATTTTGTTAGTGGTTTCGGCACCTTTAGCAGTAAGAGATGTTGTGCCAGCGCTGACACTTTTGATTGAATTCCCAGCAGCATGCGTTGCAAGACTCCCCATACAGCGCCAACTGCCTGCACCAACTACCTGTGCCTGCATCTGCGTGTACGTCGGCGTCGATTGTAATCAACACGCTGGGATCAATCAGCAAACTTTAAAACTGAACGCCACACAGCAGTCAGCTCGAATGAATCCATCAAAGGTATCAATCATGATGACAGGTCACAGTGCGAGCACAGTATAACTGGAAAAGACCAGGCCAGACCAGACACAGGCAGGACCAGGCAACAGACAGCAGGTCCAGTTTTAGCTTTTCCTAACATGTCTGTGAAACGTCTCAGTTGTTGTTTTTGTTGTAGTTGCCGTTGCCTCACTTGTGAAGTCTCCACGCGCGTTGCGCCCATTAAATTCGAATAATCTTAGTTGTTGTTCCTTTTTTTTCATCAATCTCCCCACTCTGGACTCGAATTGCGACTGTCGCATAAAGCAGCTGGACACGGTGCTTGTGTGAGACGCTGCAGGCAGGCAGGCAGCATCAGCCCAACTGATTTGAAATTCTAAAGTGATTTTGATTACTTGAGGTATTGATATTTTGACTTGTACGTTGATTAGATAGTTGAAGGCTTGTTAGATGCATGTCAGCAGCAGCAGCGGCCTCAGACCGGTCTCACTGGCTGCATGTCTTGGTCTTGGTCTCTACGTCTCCATTTTCGTCTGCATCTGCGTGATGCGCCTGGCTTGATGTTGATTATAATTTAATTATAAGCAATCTGTAACAAGTAAATGGCTTGCATGGTGCTCTCACTCCATGGCACTCCTGGTCATGGCGCATAATTTAGCAGGCAGGTGTGAAAAAGCTTCATTAGCTTAGACGTCTCAGTCCGAGCTCGCTGCATGACTAATAATAGTCATGGGCCGGTCACATTCTGTTCTCTTGCCACATTTGCCACCGGCACAAACCATACTTATTCTCAATCTGCTTGGCTTGGGCAGCCACGATGTCTGCTAACGAAAGTTGCAGACATTTGAGTGACTGAAGCAAGGCAAAATGCTGTAGAAATTTCCCCTTGCGATTTGCGGCTAATCCCATGGAAAATAATATAGACAGAGAGGTATTCTCTCTTAAGACTTGCTGGCTTTATATGTAGAATTTGTAGCAAGGAGGTACCAAGCGATACAATTCTATTAAAACGATTCAAGTAGGCTGAGTTGCTTCTGTCTTAATTTCTGACTACGTAAGCTCTCAATGTGTTCGGATTTTCAGTCCGCTCTCAGCTCTCAATTGAGACTGGACTGGGCTATTTTTTTCTCTGGGTGAGACTGGAATCTCTTTTTTTTTCTCAGGGTGGGACTGGAATCTCTTTTTTTTTTTATAACTCTTTTTTTTTTTCGTAGTGCATTTGCATTAAAGTATGCCTTTTTTTAACAAGTAGAGTAATTCTCTTCATTTTTGGATAAGTACACAAAATGTTTCATATCTTTTTTTTTTATACCCGGTACTTCTGCAGCAATGGCTTAAGCTTGCGCATGCTCTTGACGCTCAATTTGTGTGTCTCAAAGAGAGATTGTCGCCTGCGAATAATCGTTGCCATAGAGTTTGCCCATGGCCAGAGCCACATCGCGCTGGGTGAAGCCGAGCTCGATGCGACGCTGCTTGAAGGTCTTCGCAAACTGATCGAGCTCCATAACTATTCAACAAATTATTTAATTTCTTTTTTACACTGAGTTTTTTGAATTTTTGGTCTTGGTTTACTATATTGTTTGTTTCCTTGTTTGCTTTGTTTTCAATCTATAGTAATGTTTGCTTTGTTTTCAATCTATAGTAATAATATATTTAATTTAATATCTTTTCTATAACGACTTTTAAATATATTTGGTAAAACTTTTAACTAAATTTTAAATATATATACAGTGGTGGCCTTTTATTTAGCACACTATTTAGCAGCACACTTCAACATGAATTTTTACCGATTGTATAGTGAATAGTTCACCAATTTTTTCTGGTTGTTGCCTTATTAGTTGATAAGATGTACCGTTACTTTCAGCCTATTCCCTTTTTTTTCTGCGTTGGTTTGAATGAATTAACTATGATTTTCAGCTGGACATGAGTTTAGCACACTTATACTTTTTTTTATTAATTTATTAAGTAGAATGAGAAAACATAAGAAAGGGGACTAATATTTTGTTGGATATCCTTTGTTTTTGATAACTACATCCAATCTTCTGTGCTGACTCTCCACTAAAGCAGCGCATCTGTTCTGCGGAATACTGTACCACGCTTCTCGGATAACTATCCACAAATCATTCAAACTGCCCAGATTTTTGGTGCAAATGTGCTGCTCAACATCATTCTAGAGATTCTCTATCGGATTGAGGTCCGGTGACTGAGCTGGCCACTTCAGCGTAACAACTTGATGCTCCTAAAGGCAACTTTTCATAAGACGTGAAGTGTGCTTAGGATCGTTGTCGTGCATAAAACGCCATGATAATGGCATATTGTCCTCGGAATATGGCACCATTATATCCTCTATAATTTCTTTATAGACGTATTGGTCCATACGAGTGATACATATTTTTTAATAACATTTAAATTTTTAATTAAAATAAATAGGTAATACTAAATATGCGAGTCCTTAAAAGAAAGAACAAAGAAAATAAAAAAAAGAAACGAAAAAATAAAAAAAACAAGTAAGAAAGCTACAGTCGAGTGTGCTCGACTGTAATATACCCGCTACCCAGGTGCTTGTACATAATTTATTTGCGGAACAAAAAAACGGCTACAATCATATTTTGACCGTAAACGGCTATGGACTTATAATATTTATGTAAAGTCAAAATATAAAATAAAAAAAAAAAAACATTTTTGCACACATTTAATTTTTGATGCGGGCGGGACTCGAACCCGTAAATGCATAATAGTACTGTTCGTTTTGCAGTCCACAACTTAACCCATTTCACCACCGTACACGCACACACGATTCGGCACAATGCTGCAAGCAGCGCTGCCGGCAGCGCTGCTTACAGCTATGGAAAACGTTAAGCTGAATAACTTCTGTGTTTATTATCCGATTGTTACCAAATTTTCAGAAATCATTTGGCTAGCTATAGATATCATGTAAACCGTGAACAACATGGCATCAAAATTGCACTTGTTATCAATGTTTTTTCGATTTGCGGGGGCGGAAGGGGGCGTGGCCAAAATCCAAAATAAACATGATCAGCGTGCAATAATAACATATATTGTCACCAAATTTGGTAGTCCTAGCTCTTATAATAGCTGAGATCTAGATTTTCACACGGACAGACAGACATACAGACGGACATGGCTATATCGACTCGGCTGTTGATCCTGAGCCAGAATATATATACTTTATGGGGTCGGAGGTGTCTCCTTCTGCCTGTTACATACATTTTCGGTTTGAACAAAGTTATAATACCCTTCTACTCTATGAGTAGCGGCTCAGGATCAACAGCCGAGTCGATATAGCCATGTCCGTCTGTTAGTCTGTCTGTCTGTCTAGAACTCAGCTATTATAAGAGCTAGGACTACCATATTTGGTGACAATATGTGTTATTATTGCACGCTGATCAAGTTTATTTTGGATTTTGGCCACGCCCCCTTCCGCCCCCGTGAATCGAAAAAACATTGATTACAAGCGCAATTTTGATGCTATATTATTCATTTCGGTTTACATGATAACTATAGCTAGCCAGATGATCTCTGAAAATTTGGTAACAATCGGATAAAAAACACAGAAGTTATTCATCTAAACGTTTTCCATAGCTGGAAGCAGCGCTGCCGGCAGCGCTGCTTGCAGCATTGTGCCGAATCGTGTGTGCGTGTACGGTGGTGAAATGGGTTAAGTTGTGGACTGTAAAACGAACAGTACTATTATGCATTTACGGGTTCGAGTCCCGCCCGCATCAAAAATTAAATGTGTGCAACAATGTTTTTTTTTTTATTTCATATTTTGACTTTGCATAAATATTGTAAGTCCATAGCCTTTTACGGTCAAAATATGATTGTAGCTGTTTTTTTTTTGTTCCCCAAATAAATGATGTACGAGCAGCTGGGTAGCGGGTATATTACAGTCGAGCAATCTCGACTGTCGCTTTCTTACTTGTTGAATATGCATTAATTTGTGGTCGTGCATTTTATTTAAAATTTTTTTAATGGCCCACCATGAACTTTGTTAACAAGTGGAGAAGTGACAGTCTCTTAAATCAGCTGTGTGCGATTGTTAGAGCGCAGCTTTTTCCTGTATATTTTTTTTATTTTTATTTTTTATTTAGTTGTATGTTTAAGTTATGAGAATAAATAGCAACAACAACACGCAGCATGCATTCAGACTTTGTTTTTGTCGTGCAAGAATTTTCGAATGGTCTCATAATGTAACTTTGGCAAAATTTGCGTAATGGCTTAATGACCGAATCGAGAAGTGGTGGACATCTTAGGTAATGGGTCCAAGGTTCGATTCCGCATGCATGCGTGTCATGGTGGGGGAGATCGAACTTTTCTAATTTTTGGCAAACATATTTGTATACATGTTTCTTATTGCTGCCCGCTGCAATTAAGTCGGAACGAGCCAGTACGGACCGATACATCGTATAGATGCCATGGAACCTATCGGTCGTTTTTATACCCGCTACTCATAGAGTAGAAGGGTATTATAACTTTGTTCAAACCGAAAATGTATGTAACAGGCAGAAGGAGATACCTCCGACCCCATAAAGGATCAGGATCAACAGCCGAGTCGATATAGCCATGTCCGTCTGTCCGTCTGTCCGTCTGTCTGTCCGTGTGAAAATCTAGATCTCAGCTATTATAAGAGCTAGGACAACCAAATTTGGTGACAATATGTGTTATTATTGCACGCTGATCAAGTTTATTTTGGATTTTGGCCACGCCCCCTTCCGCCCCCGTGAATCGAAAAAACATTGATTACAAGTGCAATTTTGATGCTATATTATTCATTTCGGTTTACATGATAACTATAGCTAGCCAGATGATCTCTGAAAATTTGGTAACAATCGGATAAAAAACACAGAAGTTATTCATCTAAACGTTTTCCATAGCTGGAAGCAGCGCTGCCGGCTACTCATTTCGTAGAAGGGTATTAAAACTTTGTTCAAACCGAAAATGTATGTAACAGGCAGAAGGAGACACCTCCGACCCCATAAAGTATACATATTCTGGCTCAGGATCAACAGCCGAGTCGATATAGCCATGTCCGTCTGTCCGTTTGTCTGTCCGTGGGAATCTCAGCTATTATAAGAGCTAGGACTACCATATTTGGTGACAATATGTGTTATTATTGCACGCTGATCAAGTTCATTTTGGATTTTGGCCATGCCCCCTTCCGCCCCCGTAAATCGAAAAAGCATTGATTACAAGCGCAATTCTGATGCGATACTGTTCATTTTCGGTTTACATGATAACTTTAGCTAGCCAGATGATCTCTGAAAATTTGGTAACAATCGGATAATAAACACAGAAGTTATCAGCTTAACGTTTTCCACAGCTGTAAGCAGCGCTGCCGGCAGCAAATCGAAAAAACATTGATAACAAGTGTAATTTTGATGCCATATTGTTCATTTTCGGTTTACATGATAACTATAGCTAGCCAGATGATCTCTGAAAATTTGGTAGCAATCGGATAATAAACACAGAAGTTATTCAGCTTAACGTTTTCCACAGCTGTAAGCAGCGCTGCCGGCAGCGCTGCTTGCAGCATTGTGCCGAATCGTGTGTGCGTGTACGGTGGTGAAATGGGTTAAGTTGTGGACTGCAAAACGAACAGTACTATTATGCATTTACGGGTTCGAGTCCCGCCCGCATCAAAAATTAAATGTGTGCAAAAATGTTTTTATACCCGCTACTCATAGAGTAAAACGGTATTATAACTTTGTTCAAACCGAAAATGTATGTAACAGGCAGAAGGAGACACCTCCGACCCCATAAAGTATATATATTCTGGCTCAGGATCAACAGCCGAGTCGATATAGCCATGTCCGTCTGTCCGTCTGTCTGTCCGTGTGAAAATCTAGATCTCAGCTATTATAAGAGCTAGGACAACCAAATTTGGTGACAATATGTGTTATTATTGCACGCTGATCAAGTTTATTTTGGATTTTGGCCACGCCCCCTTCCGCCCCCGCAAATCGAAAAAACATTGATAACAAGTGCAATTTTGATGCCATATTGTTCATTTTCGGTTTATATGATAACTATAGCTAGCCAGATGAGCGCTGAAAATTTGGTAACAATCGGATAATAAACACAGAAGTTATTCAGCTTAACGTTTTCGATAGCTGTAAGCAGCGCTGCCGGCCGCGCAAGTTCTTTATTTGTACAGGAAATAATAAGAATGCCTTACAATGCAAATTTTTGCAGTTGTTGGATAACAGCGTCAGTAGCTTAGTGGAAAAGCAATGAACTCCTGAACCGACAGGCCCGTGGTTCGATTCCCAGTTCATGCCGCTTAAGCTTTTTATACCCGCTACTCATAGAGTAGAAGGGTATTATAACTTTGTTCAAACCGAAAATGTATGTAACAGGCAGAAGGAGACACCTCCGACCCCATAAAGTATATATATTCTGGCTCAGGATCAACAGCCGAGTCGATATAGCCATGTCCGTCTGTCCGTAAATCTGTCCGTGTGAAAATTTAGATCTCAGCTATTATAAGAGCTAGGACAACCAAATTTGGTGACAATATGTGTTATTATTGCACGCTGATCAAGTTTATTTTGGATTTTGGCCACGCCCCCTTCCGCCCCCGCAAATCGAAAAACCATTGATAACAAGTGCAATTTTGATGCCATATTGTTCATTTTCGGTTTACATGATAACTATAGCTAGCCAGATGATCTCTGAAAATTTGGTAACAATCGGATAATAAACACAGAAGTTATTCAGCTTAACGTTTTCCACAGCTGTAACCAGCGCTGCCGGCAGCGCTGCTTGCAGCATTGTGCCGAATCGTGTGTGCGTGTACGGTGGTGAAATGGGTTAAGTTGTGGACTGCAAAACGAACAGTACTATTATGCATTTACGAGTTCGAGTCCCGCCCGCATCAATAATTAAATGTGTGCAAAAATGTTTATACCCGCTACTCATAGAGTAGAAGGGTATTATAACTTTGTTCAAACCGAAAATGTATGTAACAGGCAGAAGGAGACACCTCCGACCCCATAAAGTATATATATTCTGGCTCAGGATCAACAGCCGAGTCGATATAGCCATGTCCGTCTGTCCGTCTGTCTGTCCGTCTGTCTGTCCGTGTGAAAATCTAGATCTCAGCTATTATAAGAGCTAGGACAACCAAATTTGGTGACAATATGTGTTATTATTGCACGCTGATCAAGTTCATTTTGGATTTTGGCCACGCCCCCTTCCGCCCCCGCAAATCGAAAAAACATTGATAATAAGTGCAATTTTGATGCCATATTGTTCATTTTCAGTATATATGATAACTATAGCTAGCCAGATGATCGCTGAAAATTTGGTAACAATCGGATAATAAACACAGAAGTTATTCAGCTTAACGTTTTCGATAGCTGTAAGCAGCGCTGCCGGCCGCGCAAATTCTTTATTTGTACAGGAAATAATAAGAATGCCTTACAATGCAAATTTTTGCAGTTGTTGGATAACAGCGTCAGTAGCTTAGTGGAAAAGCAATGAACTCCTGAACCGACAGGCCCGTGGTTCGATTCCCAGTTCATACCGCTTAAGCTTTTTATACCCGCTACTCATAGAGTAGAAGGGTATTATAACTTTGTTCAAACCGAAAATGTATGTAACAGGCAGAAGGAGACACCTCCGACCCCATAAAGTATATATATTCTGGCTCAGGATCAACAGCCGAGTCGATATAGCCATGTCCGACTGTCCGTCTGTCCGTCTGTCTGTCTGTCTGTCTGTCCGTCTGTCCGTCTGTCTGTCCGTGTGAAAATCTAGATCTCAGCTATTATAAGAGCTAGGACTACCAAATTTGTTGACAATATGTGCTATTACTGCACGCTGATCAAGTTTATTTTGGATTTTGGCCACGCCCCCTTCTGCCCCCGCAAATCGAAAAAACATTGATTACAAGTGCAATTTTGATGCCATATTGTTTATTTCTGGTTTGCATGATATCTATAGCTAGCCAGAGGATCTCTGAAAATTTGGTAACAATCGGATAATAAACACAGAAGTTATTCATCCTAACGTTTTCCATAGCTGTAAGCAACGCTGCCGACAGCGCTGCTTGCAGCATTGTACCGAATCGTGTGTGCGTGTACGGTGGTGAAATGGGTTAAGCGGACTGCAAAACGAACAGTACTAGTATGCATTTACGGGTTCGAGTTCCGCCCCCATCAAAAATTAAATGTGTGCAAAAATTTTTTTATTTTTGTTATTTTAGATTTTGACTTTGTATAAATATTGTAAGTCCATAGCCTTTTACGGTCAAAATATGATTGTAGCTGTTTTTTTTTTGTTCCCCAAATAATTGATGTACGAGCAGCTGGGTAGCGGGTATATTACAGTCGAGCAATCTCGACTGTCGCTTTCTTACTTGTTGAATATGCATTAATTTGTGGTCGTGCATTTTATTTAAAATTTTTTTAATGGCCCACCATGAACTTTGTTAACAAGTGGAGAAGTGACAGTCTCTTAAATCAGCTGTGTGCGATTGTTAGAGCGCAGCTTTTTCCTATATATTTTTTTTATTTTTATTTTTTATTTAGTTGTATGTTTAAGTTATGAGAATAAATAGCAACAACAACACGCATCATGCATTCAGACTTTGTTTTTGTCGTGCAAGAATTTTCGAATGGTCTCATAATGTAACTTTGGCAAAATTTGCGTAATGGCTTAATGACCGAATCGAGAAGTGGTGGACATCTTAGGTAATGGGTCCAAGGTTCGATTCCGCATGCATGCGTGTCATGGTGGGGGAGATCGAACTTTTCTTATTTTTGGCAAACATATTTGTATACATGTTTCTTATTGCTGCCCGCTGCAATTAAGTCGGAACGAGCCAGTACGGACCGATACATCTTATAGATGCCATGGAACCTATCGGTCGTTTTTATACCCGCTACTCATAGAGTAGAAGGGTATTATAACTTTGTTCAAACCGAAAATCTATGTAACAGGCAGAAGGAGATACCTCCGACCCCATAAAGGATCAGGATCAACAACCGAGTCGATATAGCCATGTCCGTCTGTCCGTCTGTCTGTCTGTCCGTCTGTCTTTCCGAGTCAAAATCTAGATCTCAGCTATTATAAGAGCTAGAACTACCAAATTTGGTAACAGTATGTGTTATTACTGCACGCTGATCAAGTTTATTTTGGATTTTGGCCACGCCCCCTTCCGCCCCCGCAAATCGAAAAACCATTGATAACAAGTGCAATTTTGATGCTATATTATTCATTTCGGTTTACATGATAACTATAGCTAGCCAGATGATCTCTGAAAATTTGGTAACAATCGGATAATAAACACAGAAGTTATTCAGCTTAACGTTTTCCACAGCTGTAACCAGCGCTGCCGGCAGCGCTGCTTGCAGCATTGTGCCGAATCGTGTGTGCGGGTACGGTGGTGAAATGGGTTAAGTTGTGGACTGCAAAACGAACAGTACTATTATGCATTTACGAGTTCGAGTCCCGCCCGCATCAATAATTAAATGTGTGCAAAAATGTTTATACCCGCTACTCATAGAGTAAAACGGTATTATAACTTTGTTCAAACCGAAAATGTATGTAACAGACAGAAGGAGACACCTCCGACCCCATAAAGTATATATATTCTGGCTCAGGATCAACAGCCGAGTCGATATAGCCATGTCCGTCTGTCCGTCTGTCTGTCCGTCTGTCTGTCCGTGTGAAAATCTAGATCTCAGCTATTATAAGAGCTAGGACAACCAAATTTGGTGACAATATGTGTTATTATTGCACGCTGATCAAGTTCATTTTGGATTTTGGCCACGCCCCCTTCCGCCCCCGCAAATCGAAAAACATTGATAATAAGTGCAATTTTGATGCCATATTGTTCATTTTCAGTATATATGATAACTATAGCTAGCCAGATGATCGCTGAAAATTTGGTAACAATCGGATAATAAACACAGAAGTTATTCAGCTTAACGTTTTCGATAGCTGTAAGCAGCGCTGCCGGCCGCGCAAATTCTTTATTTGTACAGGCAATAATAAGAATGCCTTACAATGCAAATTTTTGCAGTTGTTGGATAACAGCGTCAGTAGCTTAGTGGAAAAGCAATGAACTCCTGAACCGACAGGCCCGTGGTTCGATTCCCAGTTCATACCGCTTAAGCTTTTTATACCCGCTACTCATAGAGTAGAAGGGTATTATAACTTTGTTCAAACCGAAAATGTATGTAACAGGCAGAAGGAGACACCTCCGACCCCATAAAGTATATATATTCTGGCTCAGGATCAACAGCCGAGTCGATATAGCCATGTCCGACTGTCCGTCTGTCCGTCTGTCTGTCTGTCTGTCTGTCCGTCTGTCCGTCTGTCTGTCCGTGTGAAAATCTAGATCTCAGCTATTATAAGAGCTAGGACTACCAAATTTGTTGACAATATGTGCTATTACTGCACGCTGATCAAGTTTATTTTGGATTTTGGCCACGCCCCTTCTGCCCCCCGCAAATCGAAAAAACATTGATTACAAGTGCAATTTTGATGCCATATTGTTTATTTCTGGTTTGCATGATATCTATAGCTAGCCAGAGGATCTCTGAAAATTTGGTAACAATCGGATAATAAACACAGAAGTTATTCATCCTAACGTTTTCCATAGCTGTAAGCAACGCTGCCGACAGCGCTGCTTGCAGCATTGTACCGAATCGTGTGTGCGTGTACGGTGGTGAAATGGGTTAAGCGGACTGCAAAACGAACAGTACTAGTATGCATTTACGGGTTCGAGTTCCGCCCCCATCAAAAATTAAATGTGTGCAAAAATTTTTTTTATTTTTGTTATTTTAGATTTTGACTTTGTATAAATATTGTAAGTCCATAGCCTTTTACGGTCAAAATATGATTGTAGCTGTTTTTTTTTTTCCCCAAATAAATGATGTACGAGCAGCTGGGTAGCGGGTATATTACAGTCGAGCAATCTCGACTGTCGCTTTCTTACTTGTTGAATATGCATTAATTTGTGGTCGTGCATTTTATTTAAAATTTTTTAATGGCCCACCATGAACTTTGTTAACAAGTGGAGAAGTGACAGTCTCTTAAATCAGCTGTGTGCGATTGTTAGAGCGCAGCTTTTTCCTATATAATTTTTTTTATTTTTATTTTTTATTTAGTTGTATGTTTAAGTTATGAGAATAAATAGCAACAACAACACGCATCATGCATTCAGACTTTGTTTTTGTCGTGCAAGAATTTTCGAATGGTCTCATAATGTAACTTTGGCAAAATTTGCGTAATGGCTTAATGACCGAATCGAGAAGTGGTGGACATCTTAGGTAATGGGTCCAAGGTTCGATTCCGCATGCATGCGTGTCATGGTGGGGGAGATCGAACTTTTCTTATTTTTGGCAAACATATTTGTATACATGTTTCTTATTGCTGCCCGCTGCAATTAAGTCGGAACGAGCCAGTACGGACCGATACATCGTATAGATGCCATGGAACCTATCGGTCGTTTTTATACCCGCTACTCATAGAGTAGAAGGGTATTATAACTTTGTTCAAACCGAAAATGTATGTAACAGGCAGAAGGAGATACCTCCGACCCCATAAAGGATCAGGATCAACAACCGAGTCGATATAGCCATGTCCGTCTGTCCGTCTGTCTGTCTGTCCGTCTGTCTTTCCGAGTCAAAATCTAGATCTCAGCTATTATAAGAGCTAGAACTACCAAATTTGGTAACAGTATGTGTTATTACTGCACGCTGATCAAGTTTATTTTGGATTTTGGCCACGCCCCCTTCCGCCCCCGTGAATCGAAAACACATTGATTACAAGTGCAATTTTGATGCTATATTATTCATTTCGGTTTACATGATAACTATAGCTAGCCAGATGATCTCTGAAAATTTGGTAACAATCGGATAAAAAACACAGAAGTTATTCATCTAAACGTTTTCCATAGCTGGAAGCAGCGCTGCCGGCAGCGCAAATTCTTTATTTGTACAGGAAATAATGAGCATGCCTTACATTGCAAATTTTTGCAGTTGTTAGATAACAGCGTCAGTGGCTTAGTGGAAAAGCGATGAGCTCCTGAACCGACAGGCCCGTGGTTCGATTCCCAGTTCATGCCGCTTAAGCTTTTTATACCCGCTACTCATAGAGTAGAAGGGTATTATAACTTTGTTCAAACCGAAAATGTATGTAACAGGCAGAAGGAGACACCTCCGACCCCATAAAGTATATATATTCTGGCTCAGGATCAACAGCCGAGTCGATATAGCCATGTCCGTCTGTCCGTAAATCTGTCCGTGTGAAAATTTAGATCTCAGCTATTATAAGAGCTAGGACAACCAAATTTGGTGACAATATGTGTTATTATTGCACGCTGATCAAGTTTATTTTGGATTTTGGCCACGCCCCCTTCCGCCCCCGCAAATCGAAAAACCATTGATAACAAGTGCAATTTTGATGCCATATTGTTGATTTTCGGTTTACATGATAACTATAGCTAGCCAGATGATCTCTGAAAATTTGGTAACAATCGGATAATAAACACAGAAGTTATCAGCTTAACGTTTTCCACAGCTGTAACCAGCGCTGCCGGCAGCGCTGCTTGCAGCATTGTGCCGAATCGTGTGTGCGTGTACGGTGGTGAAATGGGTTAAGTTGTGGACTGCAAAACGAACAGTACTATTATGCATTTACGGGTTCGAGTCCCGCCCGCATCAATAATTAAATGTGTGCAAAAATGTTTATACCCGCTACTCATAGAGTAGAAGGGTATTATAATTTTGTTCAAACCGAAAATGTATGTAACAGGCAGAAGGAGACACCTCCGACCCCATAAAGTATATATATTCTGGCTCAGGATCAACAGCCGAGTCGATATAGCCATGTCCGTCTGTCCGTCTGTCTGTCCGTCTGTCTGTCCGTGTGAAAATCTAGATCTCAGCTATTATAAGAGCTAGGACAACCAAATTTGGTGACAATATGTGTTATTATTGCACGCTGATCAAGTTCATTTTGGATTTTGGCCACGCCCCCTTCCGCCCCCGCAAATCGAAAAAACATTGATAATAAGTGCAATTTTGATGCCCTATTGTTCATTTTCAGTATATATGATAACTATAGCTAGCCAGATGATCGCTGAAAATTTGGTAACAATCGGATAATAAACACAGAAGTTATTCAGCTTAACGTTTTCGATAGCTGTAAGCAGCGCTGCCGGCCGCGCAAATTCTTTATTTGTACAGGAAATAATAAGAATGCCTTACAATGCACATTTTTGCAGTTGTTGGATAACAGCGTCAGTAGCTTAGTGGAAAAGCAATGAACTCCTGAACCGACAGGTCCGTGGTTCGATTCCCAGTTCATACCGCTTAAGCTTTTTATACCCGCTACTCATAGAGTAGAAGGGTATTATAACTTTCTTCAAACCGAAAATGTATGTAACAGGCAGAAGGAGACACCTCCGACCCCATAAAGTATATATATTCTGGCTCAGGATCAACAGCCGAGTCGATATAGCCATGTCCGACTGTCCGTCTGTCCGTCTGTCTGTCTGTCTGTCTGTCCGTCTGTCTGTCCGTGTGAAAATCTAGATCTCAGCTATTATAAGAGCTAGGACTACCAAATTTGTTGACAATATGTGCTATTACTGCACGCTGATCAAGTTTATTTTGGATTTTGGCCACGCCCCCTTCTGCCCCCGCAAATCGAAAAAACATTGATAACAAGTGTAATTTTGATGCCATATTGTTCATTTTCGGTTTACATGATAACTATAGCTAGCCAGATGATCTCTGAAAATTTGGTAGCAATCGGATAATAAACACAGAAGTTATTCAGCTTAACGTTTTCCACAGCTGTAAGCAGCGCTGCCGGCAGCGCTGCTTGCAGCATTGTGCCGAATCGTGTGTGCGTGTACGGTGGTGAAATGGGTTAAGCGGACTGCAAAACGAACAGTACTAGTATGCATTTACGGGTTCGAGTTCCGCCCCCATCAAAAATTAAATGTGTGCAAAAATTTTTTTATTTTTGTTATTTTAGATTTTGACTTTGTATAAATATTGTAAGTCCATAGCCTTTTACGGTCAAAATATGATTGTAGCTGTTTTTTTTTTGTTCCCCAAATAAATGATGTACGAGCAGCTGGGTAGCGGGTATATTACAGTCGAGCAATCTCGACTGTCGCTTTCTTACTTGTTGAATATGCATTAATTTGTGGTCGTGCATTTTATTTAAAATTTTTTTAATGGCCCACCATGAACTTTGTTAACAAGTGGAGAAGTGACAGTCTCTTAAATCAGCTGTGTGCGATTGTTAGAGCGCAGCTTTTTCCTATATATTTTTTTTTATTTTTATTTTTTATTTAGTTGTATGTTTAAGTTATGAGAATAAATAGCAACAACAACACGCATCATGCATTCAGACTTTGTTTTTGTCGTGCAAGAATTTTCGAATGGTCTCATAATGTAACTTTGGCAAAATTTGCGTAATGGCTTAATGACCGAATCGAGAAGTGGTGGACATCTTAGGTAATGGGTCCAAGGTTCGATTCCGCATGCATGCGTGTCATGGTGGGGGAGATCGAACTTTTCTTATTTTTGGCAAACATATTTGTATACATGTTTCTTATTGCTGCCCGCTGCAATTAAGTCGGAACGAGCCAGTACGGACCGATACATCGTATAGATGCCATGGAACCTATCGGTCGTTTTTATACCCGCTACTCATAGAGTAGAAGGGTATTATAACTTTGTTCAAACCGAAAATGTATGTAACAGGCAGAAGGAGATACCTCCGACCCCATAAAGGATCAGGATCAACAACCGAGTCGATATAGCCATATCCGTCTGTCCGTCTGTCTGTCTGTCCGTCTGTCTTTCCGAGTCAAAATCTAGATCTCAGCTATTATAAGAGCTAGAACTACCAAATTTGGTAACAGTATGTGTTATTACTGCACGCTGATCAAGTTTATTTTGGATTTTGGCCACGCCCCCTTCCGCCCCCGTGAATCGAAAACACATTGATTACAAGTGCAATTTTGATGCTATATTATTCATTTCGGTTTACATGATAACTATAGCTAGCCAGATGATCTCTGAAAATTTGGTAACAATCGGATAAAAAACACAGAAGTTATTCATCTAAACGTTTTCCATAGCTGGAAGCAGCGCTGCCGGCAGCGCAAATTCTTTATTTGTACAGGAAATAATGAGCATGCCTTACATTGCAAATTTTGCAGTTGTTAGATAACAGCGTCAGTGGCTTAGTGGAAAAGCGATGAGCTCCTGAACCGACAGGCCCGTGGTTCGATTCCCAGTTCATGCCGCTTAAGCTTTTTATACCCGCTACTCATAGAGTAGAAGGGTATTATAACTTTGTTCAAACCGAAAATGTATGTAACAGGCAGAAGGAGACACCTCCGACCCCATAAAGTATATATATTCTGGCTCAGGATCAACAGCCGAGTCGATATAGCCATGCCCGTCTGTCTGTCCGTGTGAAAATCTAGATCTCAGCTATTATATGAGCTAGGACTACCATATTTGGTGACAATATGTGTTATTATTGCACGCTGATCAAGTGTATTTTGGATTTTGGCCACGCCCCCTTCCGCCCCCGTGAATCGAAAAAACATTGATTACAAGTGCAATTTTGATGCTATATTATTCATTTCGGTTTACATGATAACTATAGCTAGCCAGATGATCTCTGAAAATTTGGTAACAATCGGATAATAAACACAGAAGTTATTCAGCTTAACGTTTTCCACAGCTGTAACCAGCGCTGCCGGCAGCGCTGCTTGCAGCATTGTGCCGAATCGTGTGTGCGTGTACGGTGGTGAAATGGGTTAAGTTGTGGACTGCAAAACGAACAGTACTATTATGCATTTACGGGTTCGAGTCCCGCCCGCATCAATAATTAAATGTGTGCAAAAATGTTTATACCCGCTACTCATAGAGTAGAAGGGTATTATAACTTTGTTCAAACCGAAAATGTATGTAACAGGCAGAAGGAGACACCTCCGACCCCATAAAGTATATATATTCTGGCTCAGGATCAACAGCCGAGTCGATATAGCCATGTCCGACTGTCCGTCTGTCCGTCTGTCTGTCTGTCCGTCTGTCTGTCCGTGTGAAAATCTAGATCTCAGCTATTATAAGAGCTAGGACAACCAAATTTGGTGACAATATGTGTTATTATTGCACGCTGATCAAGTTTATTTTGGATTTTGGCCACGCCCCCTTCCGCCCCCGCAAATCGAAAAAACATTGATAACAAGTGCAATTTTGATGCCATATTGTTCATTTTTGGTTTATATGATAACTATAGCTAGCCAGATGATCGCTGAAAATTTGGTAACAATCGGATAATAAACACAGAAGTTATTCAGCTTAACGTTTTCGATAGCTGTAAGCAGCGCTGCCGGCCGCGCAAATTCTTTATTTGTACAGGAAATAATAAGAATGCCTTACAATGCAAATTTTTGCAGTTGTTGGATAACAGCGTCAGTAGCTTAGTGGAAAAGCAATGAACTCCTGAACCGACAGGCCCGTGGTTCGATTCCCAGTTCATGCCGCTTAAGCTTTTTATACCCGCTACTCATAGAGTAGAAGGGTATTATAACTTTGTTCAAACCGAAAATGTATGTAACAGGCAGAAGGAGACACCTCCGACCCCATAAAGTATATATATTCTGGCTCAGGATCAACAGCCGAGTCGATATAGCCATGTCCGTCTGTCCGTGAATCTGTCCGTGTGAAAATTTAGATCTCAGCTATTATAAGAGCTAGGACTACCACATTTGGTGACAGTATGTGTTATTATTGCACGCTGATCAAGTTTATTTTGGATTTTGGCCACGCCCCCTTCCGCCCCCGCAAATCGAAAAACCATTGATAACAAGTGCAATTTTGATGCCATATTGTTCATTTTCGGTTTACATGATAACTATAGCTAGCCAGATGATCTCTGAAAATTTGGTAACAATCGGATAATAAACACAGAAGTTATTCAGCTTAACGTTTTCCACAGCTGTAACCAGCGCTGCCGGCAGCGCTGCTTGCAGCATTGTGCCGAATCGTGTGTGCGTGTACGGTGGTGAAATGGGTTAAGTTGTGGACTGCAAAACGAACAGTACTATTATGCATTTACGAGTTCGAGTCCCGCCCGCATCAAAAATTAAATGTGTGCAAAAATGTTTTTTTTTTTTATACCCGCTACTCATAGAGTAGAAGGGTATTATAACTTTGTTCAAACCGAAAATGTATGTAACAGGCAGAAGGAGACACCTCCGACCCCATAAAGTATATATATTCTGGCTCAGGATCAACAGCCGAGTCGATATAGCCATGCCCGTCTGTCCGTCTGTCTGTCCGTCTGTCTGTCCGTGTGAAAATCTAGATCTCAGCTATTATAAGAGCTAGGACAACCAAATTTGGTGACAATATGTGTTATTACTGCACGCTGATCAAGTTCATTTTGGATTTTGGCCACGCCCCCTTCCGCCCCCGCAAATCGAAAAAACATTGATAACAAGTGCAATTTTGATGCCATATTGTTCATTTTCAGTATATATGATAGCTATAGCTAGCCAGATGATCGCTGAAAATTTGGTAACAATCGGATAATAAACACAGAAGTTATTCAGCTTAACGTTTTCGATAGCTGTAAGCAGCGCTGCCGGCCGCGCAAATTCTTTATTTGTACAGGAAATAATAAGAATGCCTTACAATGCAAATTTTTGCAGTTGTTGGATAACAGCGTCAGTAGCTTAGTGGAAAAGCAATGAACTCCTGAACCGACAGGCCCGTGGTTCGATTCCCAGTTCATGCCGCTTAAGCTTTTTATACCCGCTACTCATAGAGTAGAAGGGTATTATAACTTTGTTCAAACCGAAAATGTATGTAACAGGCAGAAGGAGACACCTCCGACCCCATAAAGTATATATATTCTGGCTCAGGATCAACAGCCGAGTCGATATAGCCATGTCCGTCTGTCCGTCTGTCTGTCCGTGTGAAAATCTAGATCTCAGCTATTATAAGAGCTAGGACAACCAAATTTGGTGACAATATGTGTTATTATTGCACGCTGATCAAGTTCATTTTGGATTTTGGCCACGCCCCCTTCCGCCCCCGCAAATCGAAAAAACATTGATAATAAGTGCAATTTTGATGCCATATTGTTCATTTTCAGTATATATGATAGCCATAGCTAGCCAGATGATCTGAAAATTTGGTAACAATCGGATAATAAACACAGAAGTTATTCAGCTTAACGTTTTCGATAGCTGTAAACAGCGCTGCCGGCCGCGCAAATTCTTTATTTGTACAGGAAATAATAAGAATGCCTTACAATGCAAATTTTTGCAGTTGTTGGATAACAGCGTCAGTAGCTTAGTGGAAAAGCAATGAACTCCTGAACCGACAGGCCCGTGGTTCGATTCCCAGTTCATGCCGCTTAAGCTTTTTATACCCGCTACTCATAGAGTAGAAGGGTATTATAACTTTGTTCAAACCGAAAATGTATGTAACAGGCAGAAGGAGACACCTCCGACCCCATAAAGTATATATATTCTGGCTCAGGATCAACAGCCGAGTCGATATAGCCATGTCCGTCTGTCCGTCTGTCCGTCTGTCTGTCTGTCCGTCTGTCCGTCTGTCTGTCCGTGTGAAAATCTAGATCTCAGCTATTATAAGAGCTAGGACAACCAAATTTGGTGACAATATGTGTTATTATTGCACGCTGATCAAGTTTATTTTGGATTTTGGCCACGCCCCCTTCCGCCCCCGCAAATCGAAAAAACATTGATAACAAGTGCAATTTTGATGCCATATTGTTCATTTTCGGTTTATATGATAACTATAGCTAGCCAGATGATCGCTGAAATTTGGTAACAATCGGATAATAAACACAGAAGTTATTCAGCTTAACGTTTTCGATAGCTGTAAGCAGCGCTGCCGGCCGCGCAAATTCTTTATTTGTACAGGAAATAATAAGAATGCCTTACAATGCAAATTTTTGCAGTTGTTGGATAACAGCGTCAGTAGCTTAGTGGAAAAGCAATGAACTCCTGAACCGACAGGCCCGTGGTTCGATTCCCAGTTCATGCCGCTTAAGCTTTTTATACCCGCTACTCATAGAGTAGAAGGGTATTATAACTTTGTTCAAACCGAAAATGTATGTAACAGGCAGAAGGAGACACCTCCGACCCCATAAAGTATATATATTCTGGCTCAGGATCAACAGCCGAGTCGATATAGCCATGTCCGTCTGTCCGTAAATCTGTCCGTGTGAAAATTTAGATCTCAGCTATTATAAGAGCTAGGACAACCAAATTTGGTGACAATATGTGTTATTATTGCACGCTGATCAAGTTTATTTTGGATTTTGGACACGCCCCCTTCCGGCAGCGCTGCTTGCAGCATTGTTCCGAATCGTGTGTGCGTGTACGGTGGTGAAATGGGTTAAGTTGTGGACTGCAAAACGAACAGTACTATTATGCATTTACGAGTTCGAGTCCCGCCCGCATCAAAAATTAAATGTGTGCAAAAATGTTTTTTTTTTTTATACCCGCTACTCATAGAGTAGAAGGGTATTATAACTTTGTTCAAACCGAAAATGTATGTAACAGGCAGAAGGAGACACCTCCGACCCCATAAAGTATATATATTCTGGCTCAGGATCAACAGCCGAGTCGATATAGCCATGTCCGTGTGTCCGTCTGTTCGTCTGTCTGTCTGTCCGTCTGTCTGTCCGTGTGAAAATCTAGATCTCAGCTATTATAAGAGCTAGGACAACCAAATTTGGTGACAATATGTGTTATTATTGCACGCTGATCAAGTTTATTTTGGATTTTGGCCACGCCCCCTTCCGCCCCCGCAAATCGAAAAAACATTGATAACAAGTGCAATTTTGATGCCATATTGTTCATTTTCGGTTTATATGATAACGATAGCTAGCCAGATGATCGCTGAAAATTTGGTAACAATCGGATAATAAACACAGAAGTTATTCAGCTTAACGTTTTCGATAGCTGTAAGCAGCGCTGCCGGCCGCGCAAATTCTTTATTTGTACAGGAAATAATAAGAATGCCTTACAATGCAAATTTTTGCAGTTGTTGGATAACAGCGTCAGTAGCTTAGTGGAAAAGCAATGAACTCCTGAACCGACAGGCCCGTGGTTCGATTCCCAGTTCATGCCGCTTAAGCTTTTTATACCCGCTACTCATAGAGTAGAAGGGTATTATAACTTTGTTCAAACCGAAAATGTATGTAACAGGCAGAAGGAGACACCTCCGACCCCATAAAGTATATATATTCTGGCTCAGGATCAACAGCCGAGTCGATATAGCCATGTCCGTCTGTCTGTCTGTCCGTGTGAAAATCTAGATCTCAGCTATTATAAGAGCTAGGACAACCAAATTTGGTGACAATATGTGTTATTATTGCACGCTGATCAAGTTCATTTTGGATTTTGGCCACGCCCCCTTCCGCCCCCGCAAATCGAAAAAACATTGATAATAAGTGCAATTTTGATGCCATATTGTTCATTTTCAGTATATATGATAGCTATAGCTAGCCAGATGATCGCTGAAAATTTGGTAACAATCGGATAATAAACACAGAAGTTATTCAGCTTAACGTTTTCGATAGCTGTAAGCAGCGCTGCCGGCCGCGCAAATTCTTTATTTGTACAGGAAATAATAAGAATGCCTTACAATGCAAATTTTTGCAGTTGTTGGATAACAGCGTCAGTAGCTTAGGGGAAAAGCAATGAACTCCTGAACCGACAGGCCCGTGGTTCGATTCCCAGTTCATGCCGCTTAAGCTTTTTATACCCGCTACTCATAGAGTAGAAGGGTATTATAACTTTGTTCAAACCGAAAATGTATGTAACAGGCAGAAGGAGACACCTCCGACCCCATAAAGTATATATATTCTGGCTCAGGATCAACAGCCGAGTCGATATAGCCATGTCCGTCTCTCCGTCTGCCATATTGTTCATTTCCGGTTTGCATGATATCTATAGCTAGCCAGATGATCTCTGAAAATTTGGTAACAATTGGATAATAAACACAGAAGTTATTCAGCTTAACGTTTTCCACAGCTGTAAGCAGCGCTGCCGGCAGCGCTGCTTGCAGCATTGTGCCGAATCGTGTGTGCGTGTACGGTGGTGAAATGGGTTAAGTTGTGGACTGCAAAACGAACAGTACTAGTATGCATTTACGGGTTCGATTTTGACTTTGTATAAATATTGTAAGTCCATATCCTTTTACGGTCAAAATATGATTGTAGCCGTTTTTTTTTGTTCCCCAAATAAATGATGTACGAGCAGCTGGGTAGCAAGTATATTACAGTCGAGCATTCTCGACTGTCGCTTTCTTACTTGTTGAATATGCATTAATTGGTGGTCGTGCATTTTATTTAAAATTTTTTTAATGCCCCACAATGAACTTTGTTAACAAGTGGAGAAGTGACAGTCTCTTAAATCAGCTGTGTGCGATTGTTAGAGCACAGCTTTTTCCTATATATTTTTTTTTATTTTTATTTTTTATTTAGTTGTATGTTTAAGTTATGAGAATAAATAGCAACAACAACACGCATCATGCATTCAGACTTTGTTTTTGTCGTGCAAGAATTTTCGAATGGTCTCATAATGTAACTTTGGCAAAATTTGCGTAATGGCTTAATGACCGAATCGAGAAGTGGTGGACCTCTTAGGTAATGGGTCCAAGGTTCGATTCCGCATGCATGCGTGTCATGGTGGGGGAGATCGAACTTTTCTTATTTTTGGCAAACATCTTTGTATACATGTTTCTTATTGCTGCCCGCTGTAATTAAGTCGGAACGAGCCAGTACGGACCGATACATCGTATAGATGCCATGGAACCTATCGGTCGTTTTTATACCCGCTACTCATAGAGTAGAAGGGTATTATAACTTTGTTCAAACCGAAAATGTATGTAACAGGCAGAAGGAGATACCTCCGACCCCATAAATTTGGTAACAATCGGATAAAAAACACAGAAGTTATTCAGCTAAACGTTTTCCATAGCTGTAAGCAGCGCTGCCGGCAACGCTGCTTGCAGCATTGTGCCGAATCGTGTGTGCGTGTACGGTGGTGAAATGGGTTAAGTTGTGGACTGCAAAACGAACAGTACTATTATGCATTTACGGGTTCGAGTCCCGCCCGCATCAAAAATTAAATGTGTGCAAAATTGTTTTTTTTTTTATTTTATATTTTGACTTTTCATAAATATTGTAAGTCCATAGCCTTTTACGGTCAAAATATGATTGTAGCCGTTTTTTTGTTCCGCAAATAAATGATGTACGAGCAGCTGGGTAGCGGGTATATTACAGTCGAGTATACTCGACTGTAGCTTTCTTACTTGTTTTAACAAAATTTATTAAAAGTTAGAGTGCTCTAGAACACTTTCCATACAAGTATATAAAGAGGTATTAAAAGGGCACATATCGTTTTTTACATGCACGTATTCGATTTATGGTCTTCAACAGGTAGAATTATTATTTTTACTGTTTAAGTGATAAATCTTGGATTTTTTTGGTACCTGAATAAAAGTTATACGTTTATTATACCCGCTACTCATAGAGTAGAAGGGTATTATAACTTTGTTCAAACCGAAAATGTATGTAACAGGCAGAAGGAGACACCTCCGACCCAATAAAGTATATATATTCTGGGTCAGGATCAACAGCCGAGTCGATATAGCCATGTCCGTCTGTCCGTCTGTCTGTCTGTCCGTCTGTCTGTCCGTGTGAAAATCTAGATCTCAGCTATTATAAGAGCTAGAACTACCAAATTTGGTAACAGTATGTGTTATTACTGCACGCTGATCAAGTTTATTTTAGATTTTGGCCACGCCCCCTTCCGCCCCCGCAAATCGAAAAAACATTGATAACAAGTACAATTTTGATGTCATATTGTTCATCTCTGAAAATTTGGTAACAATCGGATGTTAAACACAGAAGTTATTCAGCTTAACGTTTTCCATAGCTGTGAGCAGCGCTGCCGGCAGCGCAAATTCTTTATTTGTACAGGAAATAATAAGAATGCCTTACAATTTTTGCAGTTGTTGGATAACAGCGTCAGTAGCTTAGTGGAAAAGCGATGAACTCCTGAACCGATAGGCCCGTGGTACGATTCCCAGTTCATGCCGCTTAAGCTTTTTCTTTTTTTTTTTAAGAACTTATACTTTAATTTTTGAATATGCATTAATTGGTGGTCGGGCATTTTTTTTTAAATTTTTAATTTAATAAGACCCTCTACTCATAGAGTAACAGGCAGAAGGAGACACCTCCGACCCCATAAAGTATATATATTCTGGCTCAGGATCAAAATCCGAGTCGATATAGCCATGTCCGTCTGTCCGTCTGTCTGGCTGTCTGTCTGTCCGTGTGAAAATCTAGATCTCAGCTATTATATGAGCTAGGACTACCACATTTGGTGACAATATGTGTTATTATTGCACGCTGATCAAGTTTATTTTGGATTTTGGCCACGCCCCCTTCCGTCCCTGTAAATCGAAAAAACCTTGATTACAAGTGCAATTTTGCTGCCGACAGGGCTGCTTGCAGCATTGCACCGAATCGTGTGTGCGTGTACGGTGGTAAAATGGATTAAGTGGACTGCAAAACGAACAGAACTATTATGCATTTACGGGTTCGAGTCCCACCCGCATCAAAAATTAAATGCTTGCAAAAATGTTTTTTTATACCCGCTACTCATAGAGTAGAAGGGTATTATAACTTTGTTCAAACCGAAAATGTATATAACAGGCAGAAGGAGACACCTCCGACCCCATAAAGTATATATATTCTGGTTCAGGATCAACAGCCGAGTCGATATAGCCATGTCCGTGTGTCCGTCTGTCTGTCCGTGTGAAAATCTAGATCTCAGCTATTATAAGAGCTAGGACTACCAAATTTGGTGACAATATGTGTTATTATTGCACGCTGATCAAGTTTATTTTGGATTTTGGACACGCCCCCGCAAATCGAAAAAACATTGATAATTTGTTCATTGACATATTGTTCATTTTCGGTTTACATGATAACTATAGCTAGCCAGATGATCTCTGAAAATTTGGTAACAATCGGATAATAAACACAGAAGTTATTCAGCTTAACGTTTTCCACAGCTGTAAGCAGCGCTGCCGGCAGCGCTGCTTGCAGCATTGTGCCGAATCGTGTGTGCGTGTACGGTGGTGAAATGTGTTAAATTGTGGACTGCAAAACGAACAGTACTAGTATGCATTTACGGGTTCGAGTCCAGCCCGCATCAAAAATTAAATGTGTGCAAAATTGTTTTTTTTTTTTTATTTTATATTTTGACTTTTCATAAATATTGTAAGTCCATAGCCTTTTACGGTCAAAATTAGATTGTAGCCGTTCTTTTGTTCCGCAAATAAATGATGTACGAGCAGCTGGGTAGCGGGTATATTACAGTCGAGTACACTCGACTGTAGCTTTCTTACTTGTTTTAACAAAATTTATTAAAAGTTAGAGTGCTCTAGAACACTTTCCATACAAGTATATAAAGAGGTATTAAAAGGGCACATATCGTTTTTTACATGCATGTATTCGATTTATGGTCTTCAACAGGTAGAATTATTATTTTTACTGTTTAAGTGATAAATCTTGGATTTTTTTGGTACCTGAATAAAAGTTATACGTTTTTTATACCCGCTACTCATAGAGTAGAAGGGTATTATAACTTTGTTCAAACCGAAAATGTATGTAACAGGCAGAAGGAGACACCTCCGACCCCATAAAGTATATATATTCTGGGTCAGGATCAAGCCATGTCCGTCTGTCCGTCTGTCTGTCTGTCCGTCTGTCTGTCCGTGTGAAAATCTAGATCTTAGCTATTATAAGAGCTAGGACTATCAAATTTGTTGACAATATGTGTTATTATTGCACGCTGATCAAGTTTATTTTGGATTTTGGCCACGGCCCCTTCCGCCCCCTCAAATCGAAAAAACATTGATTACAAGTGCAATTTTGATGCCATATTGTTCATTTCCGGTTTGCATGATATCTATAGCTAGCCAGATGATCTCTGAAAATTTGGTAACAATTGGATAATAAACACAGAAGTTATTCATCCTAACGTTTTCCATAGCTGTAAGCAACGCTACCGACAGCGCTGCTTGCAGCATTATACCGAATCATGTGTGCGTGTACGGTGGTGAAATGGGTTAAGCGGACTGCAAAACGAACAGTACTAGTATGCATTTACGGGTTCGAGTCCCGCCCGCATCAAAAATTAAATGTGTGCAAAAATGTTTTTTTTTTTTTTTGTTACTTTAGATATTGACTTTTTATAAATATTGTAAGTCCATAGCCTTTTACGGTCAAAATATGATTGTAGCCGTTTTTTTTTGTTCCCCAAATAAATGATGTACGAGCAGCTCGGTAGCGAGTATATTACAGTCGAGCATTCTCGACTTTCGCTTTCTTACTTGTTGAATATGCATTAATTGGTGTTCGTGCATTTTATTTAAAATTTTTTTATTGCCCCACAATGAACTTTGTTAACAAGTGGAGAAGTGACAGTCTCTTAAATCAGCTGTGTGCGATTGTTAGAGCACAGCTTTTTCCTATATATTTTTTTTATTTTTATTTTTTATTTAGTTGTATGTTTAAGTTTTGAGAATAAATAGCAACAACAACACGCATCATGCATTCAGACTTTGTTTTTGTCGTGCAAGAATTTTCGAATGGTCTCATAATGTAACTTTGGCAAAATTTGCGTAATGGCTTAATGACCGAATCGAGAAGTGGTGGACCTCTTAGGTAATGGGTCCAAGGTTCGATTCCGCATGCATGCGTGTCATGGTGGGGGAGATCGAACTTTTCTTATTTTTGGCAAACATCTTTGTATACATGTTTCTTATTGCTGCCCGCTGTAATTAAGTCGGAACGAGCCAGTACGGACCGATACATCGTATAGATGCCATGGAACCTATCGGTCGTTTTTATACCCGCTACTCATAGAGTAGAAGGGTAACTTTGTTCAAACCGAAAATGTATGTAACAGGCAGAAGGAGATACCTCCGACCCCATAAAGGATCAGGATCAACAGCCGAGTCGATATAGCCATGTCCGTCTGTCCGTCTGTCTGTCTGTCCGTCTGTCTGTCCGTGTGAAAATCTAGATCTCAGCTATTATAAGAGCTAGAACTACCAAATTTGGTAATAGTATGTGTTATTACTGCACGCTGATCAAGTTTATTTTAGATTTTGGACACGCCCCCTTCCGCCCACGCAAATCGAAAAAACATTGATAACAAGTACAATTTTGATGTCATATTGTTCATCTCTGAAAATTTGGTAACAATCGGATGTTAAACACAGAAGTTATTCAGCTTAACGTTTTCCATAGCTGTGAGCAGCGCTGCCGGCAGCGCAAATTCTTTATTTGTACAGGAAATAATGAGAATGCCTTACAATGCAAATTTTTGCAGTTGTTGGATAACAGCGTCAGTAGCTTAGTGGAAAAGCGATGAACTCCTGAACCGATAGGCCCGTGGTACGATTGCCAGTTCATGCCGCTTAAGCTTTTTCTTTTTTTTTTTTTAAGAACTTATACTTTAATTTTTGAATATGCATTAATTGGTGGTCGTGCATTTTATTTAAAATTTTTAATTTAATAAGACCCTCTACTCATAGAGTAACAGGCAGAAGGAGACACCTCCGACCCCATAAAGTATATATATTCTGGCTCAGGATCAAAATCCGAGTCGATACAGCCATGTCCGTCTGTCTGGCTGTCTGTCTGTCCGTGTGAAAATCTAGATCTCAGCTATTATATGAGCTAGGACTACCACATTTGGTGACAATATGTGTTATTATTGCACGCTGATCAAGTTTATTTTGGATTTTGGCCACGCCCCCTTCCGTCCCTGTAAATCGAAAAAACCTTGATTACAAGTGCAATTTTGCTGCCGACAGCGCTGCTTGCAGCATTGCACCGAATCGTGTGTGCGTGTACGGTGGTAAAATGGGTTAAGTGGACTGCAAAACGAACAGAACTATTATGCATTTACGGGTTCGAGTCCCGCCCGCATCAAAAATTAAATGCTTGCCAAAATGTTTTTTTATACCCGCTACTCATAGAGTAGAAGGGTATTATAACTTTGTTCAAACCGAAAATGTATATAACAGGCAGAAGGAGACACCTCCGACCCCATAAAGTATATATATTCTGGTTCAGGATCAACAGCCGAGTCGATATAGCCATGTCCGTGTGTCCGTCTGTCTGTCCGTGTGAAAATCTAGATCTCAGCTATTATAAGAGCTAGGACAACCAAATTTGGTGACAATATGTGTTATTATTGCACGCTGATCAAGTTTATTTTGGATTTTGGACACGCCCCCTTCCGCCCCCGCAAATCGAAAAAACATTGATAATTTGTTCATTGACATATTGTTCATTTTCGGTTTACATGATAGCTATAGCTAGCCAGATGATCTCTGAAAATTTGGTAACAATCGGATAATAAACACAGAAGTTATTCAGCTTAACGTTTTCCACAGCTGTAAGCAGCGCTGCCGGCAAAAAGTTAGAGTGCTCTAGAACACTTTCCATACAAGTATATAAAGAGGTATTAAAAGGGCACATATCGTTTTTTACATGCACGTATTCGATTTATGGTCTTCAACAGGTAGAATTATTATTTTTACTGTTTAAGTGATAAATCTTGGATTTTTTTGGGACCTGAATAAAAGTTATACGTTTTTTATACCCGCTACTCATAGAGTAGAAGGGTATTATAACTTTGTTCAAACCGAAAATGTATGTAACAGGCAGAAGGAGACACCTCCGACCCCATAAAGTATATATATTCTGGGTCAGGATCAAGCCATGTCCGTCTGTCCGTCTGTCTGTCTGTCCGTCTGTCTGTCCGTGTGAAAATCTAGATCGTAGCTATTATAAGAGCTAGGACTACCAAATTTGTTGACAATATGTGTTATTATTGCACGCTGATCAAGTTTATTTTGGATTTTGGCCACGGCCCCTTCCGCCCCCTCAAATCGAAAAAACATTGATTACAAGTGCAATTTTGATGCCATATTGTTCATTTCCGGTTTGCATGATATTTATAGCTAGCCAGATGATCTTTGAAAATTTGGTAACAATTGGATAATAAACACAGAAGTTATTCATCCTAACGTTTTCCATAGCTGTAAGCAACGCTACCGACAGCGCTGCTTGCAGCATTATACCGAATCATGTGTGCGTGTACGGTGGTGAAATGGGTTAAGCGGACTGCAAAACGAACAGTACTAGTATGCATTTACGGGTTCGAGTCCCGCCCGCATCAAAAATTAAATGTGTGCAAAAATGTTTTTTTTTTTTGTTACTTTAGATATTGACTTTTTATAAATATTGTAAGTCCATAGCCTTTTACGGTCAAAATATGATTGTAGCCGTTTTTTTTTGTTCCCCAAATAAATGATGTACGAGCAGCTGGGTAGCGAGTATATTACAGTCGAGCATTCTCGACTTTCGCTTTCTTACTTGTTGAATATGCATTAATTGGTGTTCGTGCATTTTATTTAAAATTTTTTATTGCCCCACAATGAACTTTGTTAACAAGTGGAGAAGTGACAGTCTCTTAAATCAGCTGTGTGCGATTGTTAGAGCACAGCTTTTTCCTATATATTTTTTTATTTTTATTTTTTATTTAGTTGTATGTTTAAGTTTTGAGAATAAATAGCAACAACAACACGCATCATGCATTCAGACTTTGTTTTTGTCGTGCAAGAATTTTCGAATGGTCTCATAATGTAACTTTGGCAAAATTTGCGTAATGGCTTAATGACCGAATCGAGAAGTGGTGGACCTCTTAGGTAATGGGTCCAAGGTTCGATTCCGCATGCATGCGTGTCATGGTGGGGGAGATCGAACTTTTCTTATTTTTTGGCAAACATCTTTGTATACATGTTTCTTATTGCTGCCCGCTGTAATTAAGTCGGAACGAGCCAGTACGGACCGATACATCGTATAGATGCCATGGAACCTATCGGTCGTTTTTATACCCGCTACTCATAGAGTAGAAGGGTATTATAACTTTGTTCAAACCGAAAATGTGTGTAACAGGCAGAAGGAGATACCTCCGACCCCATAAAGGATCAGGATCAACAGCCGAGTCGATATAGCCATGTCCGTCTGTCCGTCTGTCTGTCTGTCCGTCTGTCTGTCCGTGTGAAAATCTAGATCTCAGCTATTATAAGAGCTAGAACTACCAAATTTGGTAACAGTATGTGTTATTACTGCACGCTGATCAAGTTTATTTTGGATTTTGGCCACGCCTCCTTCCGCACCTGTAAATCGAAAAAAATTGATTACAAGCGCAATTTTGATGTCATATTGTTTATTTTCGGTTTATATGATAACTATAGCTAGCCAGATGATCTCTGAAAATTTGATAACAATCGGATATTAAACACAGAAGTTATTCAGCTTAACGTTTTCCATAACTGTACGCAGCGCTGCCGGCAGCGCAAATTCTTTATTTGTACAGGAAATAATGAGAATGCCTTACAATGCAAATTTTTGCAGTTGTTGGATAACAGCGTCAGTAGCTTAGTGGAAAAGCGATGAACTCCTGAACCGACAGGCCCGTGGTACGATTCCCAGTTCATGCCGCTTAAGCTTTTTCTTTTTTTTTTAAGAACATATACTTTAATTTTTGAATATGCATTAATTGGTGGTCGTGCATTTTATTTAAAATTTTTAATTTAATAAGACCCTCTACTCATAGAGTAGAAGGGTATTATAACTTTGTTCAAACCGAAAATGTATGTAACAGGCAGAAGGAGACACCTCCGACCCCACAAAGTGTATATATTCTGGCTCAGGATCAACATCCGAGTCGATATAGCCATGTCCGTCTGTCCGTCTGTCTGGCTGTCTGTCTGTCCGTGTGAAAATCTAGATCTCAGCTATTATATGAGCTAGGACTACCACATTTGGTGACAATATGTGTTATTATTGCACGCTGATCAAGTTTATTTTGGATTTTGGCCACGCCCCCTTCCGCCCCCGTAAATCGAAAAAACATTGATTACAAGTGAAATTTTGCTGGCGACAGCGCTGCTTGCAGCATTGTACCGAATCGTGTGTGCGTGTACGGTGGTAAAATGGGTTAAGTGGACTGCAAAACGAACAGTACTATTATGCATTTACGGGTTCGAGTCCAGCCCGCATCAAAAATTAAATGTGTGCAAAATTGTTTTTTTTTTATTTTATATTTTGATTTTTCATAAATATTGTAAGTCCATAGCCTTTTACGGTCAAAATTAGATTGTAGCCGTTTTTTTGTTTCGCAAATAAATGATGTACGAGCAGCTGGGTAGCGGGTATATTACAGTCGAGTACACTCGACAGTAGCTTTCTTACTTGTTTTAACAAAATTTATTAAAAGTTAGTGTGCTCTAGAACACTTTCCATACAAGTATATAAAGAGGTATTAAAAGGGCACACATCGTTTTTTACATGCACGTACTCGATTTATGGTCTTCAACAGGTAGAATTATTATTTTTACTGTTTAAGTGATAAATCGTGGATTTTTTTGGTACCTGAATAAAAGTTATACGTTTATTATACCCGCTACTCATAGAGTAGAAGGGTATTATAACTTTGTTGAAACCGAAAATGTATGTAACAGGCAGAAGGAGACACCTCCGACCCCATAAAGTATAAATATTCTGGGTCAGGATCAACAGCCGAGTCGATAAAGCCATGTCCGTCTGTCCGTCTGTCTGTCTGTCCGTCTGTCTGTCCGTGTGAAAATCTAGATCTCAGCTATTATAAGAGCTAGAACTACCAAATTTGGTAACAGTATGTGTTATTACTGCACGCTGATCAAGTTTATTTTAGATTTTGGCCACGCCCCCTTCCGCCCACGCAAATCGAAAAAACATTGATAACAAGTGCAATTTGTTGTTATATTGTTCATCTCTGAAAATTTGGTAACAATCGGATATTAAACACAGAAGTTATTCAGCTTAACGTTTTCCATAGCTGTGAGCAGCGCTGCCGGCAGCGCAAATTCTTTATTTGTACAGGAAATAATGAGAATGCCTTACAATGCAAATTTTTGCAGTTGTTGGATAACAGCGTCAGTAGCTTAGTGGAAAAGCGATGAACTCCTGAACCGATAGGCCCGTGGTACGATTCCCAGTTCATGCCGCTTAAGCTTTTTCTTTTTTTTTTAAGAACATATACTTTAACTTTTGAATATGCATTAATTGGTGGTCGTGCATTTTATTTAAAATTTTTAATTTAATAAGACCCTCTACTCATAGAGTAACAGGCAGAAGGAGACACCTCCGACCCCATAAAGTATATATATTCTGGCTCAGGATCAACATCCGAGTCGATATAGCCATGTCCGTCTGTCTGGCTGTCTGTCTGTCCGTGTGAAAATCTAGATCTCAGCTATTATATGAGCTAGGACTACCACATTTGGTGACAATATGTGTTATTATTGTACGCTGATCAAGTTTATTTTGGATTTTGGCCACGCCCCCTTCCGCCCCTGTAAATCAAAAAAACCTTGATTACAAGTGCAATTTTGCTGCCGACAGCGCTGCTTGCAGCATTGTACCGAATCGTGTGTGGGTGTACGGTGGTGAAAAGGGTTAAGTGGACTGCAAAACGAACAGTACTATTATGCATTTACGGGTTCGAGTCCCGCCCGCATCAAAAATTAAATGTGTGCAAAAATGTTTTTTTTTTTATTTTATATTTTGACTTTGCATAAATATTATAAGTCCATAGCCTTTTACGGTCATAATATGATTATAGCCGTTTTTTTGTTCCGCAAATAAATTATGTACAAGCAGCTGGGTAGCGGGTATATTACAGTCGAGCACACTCGACTGTAGCTTTCTTACTTGTTTTTTTTATTTTAGATTTTGACTTTGCATAAATATTGTAAGTCCATAGCCTTTTACGGTCAAAATATGATTGTAGCCGTTTTTTTTGTTCCGCAAATAAATGATGTACGAGCAGCTGGGTAGCGGGTATATTACAGTTGAGCACTCTCGACTGCCGCTTTCTTACTTGTTTTAACAACATATATTAAAAGTTAGAGTGCTCTAGAACACTTTCCATTTAAGTATATAAAGAGGTATTAAAAGGTCACATATCGTGTTTTACATGCACGTATTCAATTTAGAGTCTTCAACAGGTAGAATTATTATTTTTACTGTTTAAAAATGTTTTTTTATTTATACCCGCTACTCATAGAGTAGAAGGGTATTATAACTTTGTTGAAACCGAAAATGTATGTAAGAGGCAGAAGGAGATACCTCTGACCCCATAAATTTGGTAACAATCGGATAAAAAAACACAGAAGTTATTCAGCTAAACGTTTTCCAAAGCTGTAAGCAACGCTGCCGATAGCGCTGCTTGCAGCATTGTACCGAATCGTGTGTGCGTGTACGGTGGTGAAATGGGTTAAGCGGACTGCAAAACGAACAGTACTAGTATGCATTTACGGGTTCGAGTCCCGCCCGCATCAAAAATTAAATGTGTGCAAAAAAATTTTTTTTTTTTTGTTATTTTAGATTTTGACTTTGTAGATATATTGTAAGTCCTTTTACGGTCAAAATATCATTGTAGCCGTTTTTTTTTTTTGTTCCCCAAATAAATGATGTACGAGCAGCTGGGTAGCGGGTATATTACAGTCGAGCACTCTCGACTGTCGCTTTCTTACTTGTTGAATATGCATTAATTGGTGGTCGTGCATTTTATTTAACATTTTTTTAATGGCCCACAATGAACTTTGTTAACAAGTGGAGAAGTGACAGTCTCTTAAATCAGCTGTGTGCGATTGTTAGAGCGCAGCTTTTTCCTATATATTTTTTTTTATTTTTTATTTAGTTGTATGTTTAAGTTATGAGAATTAATAGCAACAAGAACACGCATCATGCATTCAGACTTTGTTTTTGTCGTGCAAGAACTTTCGAATGGTCTCATAATGTAACTTTGGCAAAATTTGCGTAATGGCTTAATGACCGAATCGAGAAGTGGTGGACCTCTTAGGTAATGGGTCCAAGGTTCGATTCCGCATGCATGCGTGTCATGGTGGGGGAGATCGAACTTTTCTTATTTTTTGCAAACATGTTTGTATACATGTTTCTTATTGCTGCCCGCTGTAAATAAGTCGGAACGAGCCAGTACGGACCGATACATCGTATAGATGCCATGGAACCTATCGGTCGTTTTTATACCCGCTACTCATAGAGTAGAGGGGTATTATAACTTTGTTCAAACCGAAAATGTATGTAACAGGCAGAAGGAGATACCTCCGACCCCATAAAGTATATATATTCTGGCTCAGGATCAACACCCGAGTCGATATAGCCATGTCCGTCTGTCTGGCTGTCTGTCTGTCCGTGTGAAAATCGAGATCTCAGCTATTATAAGAGCTAGGACTACCACATTTGGTGACAATATGTGTTATTATTGCACGCTGATCAAGTTTATTTTGGATTTTGGCCACGCCCCCTTCCCGCCCCCGTAAATCGAAAAAACATTGATTACAAGTGCAATTTTGCTGCCGACAGCGCTGCTTGCAGCATTGTGCCGAATCGTGTGTGCGTGTACGGTGGTGAAATGGGTTAAGTTGTGGACTGCAAAACGAACAGTACTATTATGCATTTACGGGTTCGAGTCCCGCCCGCATCAAAAATTAAATGTGTGCAAAAATGTTTTTTTTTTTTATTTTATATTTTAACTTTGCATAAATATTGTATGTCCATAGCCTTTACGGTCAAAATATGATTGTAGCCGTTTTTTTTGTTCCGCAAATAAATGATGTACGAGCAGCTGGGTAGCGGGTATATTGCAGTTGAGTACACTCGACAGTAGCTTTCTTACTTGTTTTAACAAAATTTATTAAAAGTTAGTGTGCTCTAGAACACTTTCCATACAAGTATATAAAGAGGTATTAAAAGGGCACACATCGTTTTTTACATGCACGTACTCGATTTATGGTCTTCAACAGGTAGAATTATTATTTTTACTGTTTAAGTGATAAATCGTGGATTTTTTTGGTACCTGAATAAAAGTTATACGTTTATTATACCCGCTACTCATAGAGTAGAAGGGTATTATAACTTTGTTGAAACCGAAAATGTATGTAACAGGCTGAAGGAGACACCTCCGACCCCATAAAGTATAAATATTCTGGGTCAGGATCAACAGCCGAGTCGATAAAGCCATGTCCGTCTGTCCGTCTGTCTGGCTGTCTGTCTGTCCGTGTGAAAATCTAGATCTCAGCTATTATAAGAGCTAGGACTACCACATTTGGTGACAATATGTGTTATTATTGCACGCTGATCAAGTTTATTTTGGATTTTGGCCACGCCCCCTTCCGCCCCCGTAAATCGAAAAAACATTGATTACAAGTGAAATTTTGCTGGCGACAGCGCTGCTTGCAGCATTGTACCGAATCGTGTGTGCGTGTACGGTGGTAAAATGGGTTAAGTGGACTGCAAAACGAACAGTACTATTATGCATTTACGGGTTCGAGTCCAGCCCGCATCAAAAATTAAATGTGTGCAAAATTGTTTTTTTTTTATTTTATATTTTGACTTTGCATAAATATTATAAGTCCATAGCCTTTTATGGTCAAAATATGATTGTAGCCGTTTTTTTTGTTTCGCAAATAAATGATGTACGAGCAGCTGGGTAGCGGGTATATTACAGTCGAGTACACTCGACTGTAGCTTTCTTACTTGTTTTAACAATATTTATTAAAAGTTAGAGTGCTCTAGAACACTTTCCATACAAGTATATAAAGAGGTATTAAAAGGGCACACATCGTTTTTTACATGCACGTACTCGATTTATGGTCTTCAACAGGTAGAATTATTATTTTTACTGTTTAAGTGATAAATCGTGGATTTTTTTGGTACCTGAATAAAAGTTATACGTTTATTATACCCGCTACTCATAGAGTAGAAGGGTATTATAACTTTGTTGAAACCGAAAATGTATGTAACAGGCAGAAGGAGACACCTCCGACCCCATAAAGTATAAATATTCTGGGTCAGGATCAACAGCCGAGTCGATAAAGCCATGTCCGTCTGTCTGTCTGTCCGTCTGTCTGTCCGTGTGAAAATCTAGATCTCAGCTATTATAAGAGCTAGAACTACCAAATTTGGTAACAGTATGTGTTATTACTGCACGCTGATCAAGTTTATTTTAGATTTTGGCCACGCCCCCTTCCGCCCACGCAAATCGAAAAAACATTGATAACAAGTGCAATTTGTTGTTATATTGTTCATCTCTGAAAATTTGGTAACAATCGGATATTAAACACAGAAGTTATTCAGCTTAACGTTTTCCATAGCTGTGAGCAGCGCTGCCGGCAGCGCAAATTCTTTATTTGTACAGGAAATAATGAGAATGCCTTACAATGCAAATTTTTGCAGTTGTTGGATAACAGCGTCAGTAGCTTAGTGGAAAAGCGATGAACTCCTGAACCGATAGGCCCGTGGTACGATTCCCAGTTCATGCCGCTTAAGCTTTTTCTTTTTTTTAAGAACATATACTTTAACTTTTGAATATGCATTAATTGGTGGTCGTGCATTTTATTTAAAATTTTTAATTTAATAAGACCCTCTACTCATAGAGTAACAGGCAGAAGGAGACACCTCCGACCCCATAAAGTATATATATTCTGGCTCAGGATCAACATCCGAGTCGATATAGCCATGTCCGTCTGTCTGGCTGTCTGTCTGTCCGTGTGAAAATCTAGATCTCAGCTATTATATGAGCTAGGACTACCACATTTGGTGACAATATGTGTTATTATTGTACGCTGATCAAGTTTATTTTGGATTTTGGCCACGCCCCCTTCCGCCCCTGTAAATCAAAAAAAAACCTTGATTACAAGTGCAATTTTGCTGCCGACAGCGCTGCTTGCAGCATTGTACCGAATCGTGTGTGGGTGTACGGTGGTGAAAAGGGTTAAGTGGACTGCAAAACGAACAGTACTATTATGCATTTACGGGTTCGAGTCCCGCCCGCATCAAAAATTAAATGTGTGCAAAAATGTTTTTTTTTTTATTTTATATTTTGACTTTGCATAAATATTATAAGTCCATAGCCTTTTACGGTCATAATATGATTATAGCCGTTTTTTTGTTCCGCAAATAAATTATGTACAAGCAGCTGGGTAGCGGGTATATTACAGTCGAGCACACTCGACTGTAGCTTTCTTACTTGTTTTTTTTATTTTAGATTTTGACTTTGCATAAATATTGTAAGTCCATAGCCTTTTACGGTCAAAATATGATTGTAGCCGTTTTTTTTGTTCCGCAAATAAATGATGTACGAGCAGCTGGGTAGCGGGTATATTACAGTTGAGCACTCTCGACTGCCGCTTTCTTACTTGTTTTAACAACATATATTAAAAGTTAGAGTGCTCTAGAACACTTTCCATTTAAGTATATAAAGAGGTATTAAAAGGTCACATATCGTGTTTTACATGCACGTATTCAATTTATAGTCTTCAACAGGTAGAATTATTATTTTTACTGTTTAAAAATGTTTTTTTATTTATACCCGCTACTCATAGAGTAGAAGGGTATTATAACTTTGTTGAAACCGAAAATGTATGTAAGAGGCAGAAGGAGATACCTCTGACCCCATAAATTTGGTAACAATCGGATAAAAAAACACAGAAGTTATTCAGCTAAACGTTTTCCAAAGCTGTAAGCAACGCTGCCGATAGCGCTGCTTGCAGCATTGTACCGAATCGTGTGTGCGTGTACGGTGGTGAAATGGGTTAAGCGGACTGCAAAACGAACAGTACTAGTATGCATTTACGGGTTCGAGTCCCGCCCGCATCAAAAATTAAATGTGTGCAAAAAATTTTTTTTTTTGTTATTTTAGATTTTGACTTTGTAGATATATTGTAAGTCCTTTTACGGTCAAAATATTATTGTAGCCGTTTTTTTTTTTGTTCCCCAAATAAATGATGTACGAGCAGCTGGGTAGCGGGTATATTACAGTCGAGCACTCTCGACTGTCGCTTTCTTACTTGTTGAATATGCATTAATTGGTGGTCGTGCATTTTATTTAACATTTTTTTAATGGCCCACAATGAACTTTGTTAACAAGTGGAGAAGTGACAGTCTCTTAAATCAGCTGTGTGCGATTGTTAGAGCGCAGCTTTTCCTATATATTTTTTTTTTTTTTTATTTAGTTGTATGTTTAAGTTATGAGAATTAATAGCAACAAGAACACGCATCATGCATTCAGACTTTGTTTTTGTCGTGCAAGAACTTTCGAATGGTCTCATAATGTAACTTTGGCAAAATTTGCGTAATGGCTTAATGACCGAATCGAGAAGTGGTGGACCTCTTAGGTAATGGGTCCAAGGTTCGATTCCGCATGCATGCGTGTCATGGTGGGGAGATCGAACTTTTCTTATTTTTTGCAAACATGTTTGTATACATGTTTCTTATTGCTGCCCGCTGTAAATAAGTCGGAACGAGCCAGTACGGACCGATACATCGTATAGATGCCATGGAACCTATCGGTCGTTTTTATACCCGCTACTCATAGAGTAGAGGGGTATTATAACTTTGTTCAAACCGAAAATGTATGTAACAGGCAGAAGGAGATACCTCCGACCCCATAAAGTATATATATTCTGGCTCAGGATCAACACCCGAGTCGATATAGCCATGTCCGTCTGTCTGGCTGTCTGTCTGTCCGTGTGAAAATCGAGATCTCAGCTATTATAAGAGCTAGGACTACCACATTTGGTGACAATATGTGTTATTATTGCACGCTGATCAAGTTTATTTTGGATTTTGGCCACGCCCCCTTCCGCCCCCGTAAATCGAAAAAACATTGATTACAAGTGCAATTTTGCTGCCGACAGCGCTGCTTACAGCATTGTGCCGAATCGTGTGTGCGTGTACGGTGGTGAAATGGGTTAAGTTGTGGACTGCAAAACGAACAGTACTATTATGCATTTACGGGTTCGAGTCCCGCCCGCATCAAAAATTAAATGTGTGCAAAAATGTTTTTTTTTTTTATTTTATATTTTAACTTTGCATAAATATTGTATGTCCATAGCCTTTACGGTCAAAATATGATTGTAGCCGTTTTTTTTGTTCCGCAAATAAATGATGTACGAGCAGCTGGGTAGCGGGTATATTGCAGTTGAGCACTCTCGACTGCCGCTTTCTTACTTGTTTTAACAAAATTTATTAAAAGTTAGTGTGCTCTAGAACCCTTTCCATTCAAGTATATAAAGAGGTATTAAAAGGGCACATATCGTTTTTTACATGCACGTATTCGATTTATAGTCTTCAACAAGTAGAATTATTATTTTTACTGTTTAAGTGATAAATCTTGGACTTTTTTGGTACCTGAATAAAAGTTATACGATTTTATACCCGCTACTCATAGAGTAGAAGGGTATTATAACTTTGTTCAAACCGAAAATGTATGTAACAGGCAGAAGGAGACACCTCCGACCCCATAAAGTATATATATTCTGGGTCAGGATCAACAGCCGTGTCGATATAGCTATGTCCGTCTGTCCGTCTGTCTGGCTGTCTGTCTGACCGTGTGAAAATCTAGATCTCAGCTATTATAAGAGCTAGGACAACCAAATTTGGTGGCAATATGTGTTATTATTGCACGCTGATCAAGTTTATTTTGAATTTTGGCCACGCCCCCTTCTGCCCCCTTAAATCGAAAAAACATTGATTACAAGTGCAATTTTGATGCCATATTATTCATTTCCGGTTTGCATGATATCTATAGCTAGCCAGATGATCTCTGAAAATTTGGTAACAATCGGATATTAAACACAGAAGTTATTCAGCTTAACGTTTTCCATAGCTGTGAGCAGCGCTGCCAGCAGCGCAAATTCTTTATTTGTACAGGAAATAATGAGAATGTCTTACAATGCAAATTTTTGCAGTTGTTGGATGACAGCGTCAGTAGCTTAGTGGAAAAGCGATGAACTCCTGAACCGACAGGCCCGTGGTACGATTCCCAGTTCATGCCGCTTAAGCTTTTTTTTTTTTTTTTTTTTAAGAACATATACTTTAATTTTTGAATATGCATTAATTGGTGGTCGTGCATTTTATTTAAAATTTTTAATTTAATAAGACCCTCTACTCATAGAGTAGAAGGGTATTATAACTTTGTTCATACCGAAAATGTATGTAACAGGCAGAAGGAGACACCTCCGACCCCATAAAGTATATATTTTCTGGCTCAGGATCAACATCCGAGTCGATATAGCCATGTCCGTCTGTCCGTCTGTCTGTCTGTCCGTCTGTCTGTCCGTGTGAAAATCTAGATCTCAGCTATTATAAGAGCTAGAACTACCAAATTTGGTAACAGTATGTGTTATTACTGCACGCTGATCAAGTTTATTTTAGATTTTGGCCACGCCCCCTTCCGTCCACGCAAATCGAAAAAACATTGATAACAAGTGCAATTTGTTGTTATATTGTTCATCTCTGAAAATTTGGTAACAATCGGATATTAAACACAGAAGTTATTCAGCTTAACGTTTTCCATAGCTGTGAGCAGCGCTGCCAGCAGCGCAAATTCTTTATTTGTACAGGAAATAATGAGAATGCCTTACAATGCAAATTTTTGCAGTTGTTGGATAACAGCGTCAGTAGCTTAGTGGAAAAGCGATGAACTCCTGAACCGACAGGCCCGTGGTACGATTCCCAGTTCATGCCGCTTAAGCTTTTTCTTTTTTTTTTAAGAACATATACTTTAACTTTTGAATATGCATTAATTGGTGGTCGTGCATTTTATTTAAAATTTTTAATTTAATAAGACCCTCTACTCATAGAGTAACAGGCAGAAGGAGACACCTCCGACCCCATAAAGTATATATATTCTGGCTCAGGATCAACATCCGAGTCGATATAGCCATGTCCGTCTGTCTGGCTGTCTGCCTGTCCGTATGAAAATCTAGATCTCAGCTATTATATGAGCTAGGACTACCACATTTGGTGACAATATGTGTTATTATTGCACGCTGATCAAGTTTATTTTGGATTTTGGCCACGCCCCCTTCCGCCCCTGTAAATCAAAAAAACCTTGATTACAAGTGCAATTTTGCTGCCGACAGCGCTGCTTGCAGCATTGTACCGAATCGTGTGTGGGTGTACGGTGGTGAAATGGGTTAAGTGGACTGCAAAACGAACAGTACTATTATGCATTTACGGGTTCGAGTCCCGCCCGCATCAAAAATTAAATGTGTGCAAAAATGTTTTTTTTTTTATTTTATATTTTGACTTTGCATAAATATTATAAGTCCATAGCCTTTTACGGTCAAAATATGATTATAGCCGTTTTTTTGTTCCGCAAATAAATTATGTACATGCAGCTGGGTAGCGGGTATATTACAGTCGAGCACACTCGACTGTAGCTTTCTTACTTGTTTTTTTTATTTTAGATTTTGACTTTGCATAAATATTGTAAGTCCATAGCCTTTTACGGTCAAAATATGATTGTAGCCGTTTTTTTTTATTCCGCAAATAAATGATGTACGAGCAGCTGGGTAGCGGGTATATTACAGTTGAGCACTCTCGACTGCCGCTTTCTTACTTGTTTTAACAACATATATTAAAAGTTAGAGTGCTCTAGAACACTTTCCATTTAAGTATATAAAGAGGTATTAAAAGGGCACATATCGTTTTTTACATGCACGTATTCAATTTATAGTCTTCAACAGGTAGAATTATTATTTTTACTGTTTAAAAATGTTTTTTTATTTATACCCGCTACTCATAGAGTAGAAGGGTATTATAACTTTGTTGAAAACGAAAATGTATGTAAGAGGCAGAAGGAGATACCTCTGACCCCATAAATTTGGTAACAATCGGATAAAAAAACACAGAAGTTATTCAGCTAAACGTTTTCCATAGCTGTAAGCAACGCTGCCGACAGCGCTGCTTGCAGCATTGTACCGAATCGTGTGTGCGTGTACGGTGGTGAAATGGGTTAAGCGGACTGCAAAACGAACAGTACTAGTACGCATTTACGGGTTCGAGTCCCGCCCGCATCAAAAATTAAATGTGTGCAAAAAAATTTTTTTTTTTGTTATTTTAGATTTTGACTTTGTATATATATTGTAAGTCCTTTTACGGTCAAAATATCATTGTAGCCGTTTTTTTTTGTTCCCCAAATAAATGATGTACGAGCAGCTGGGTAGCGGGTATATTACAGTCGAGCACTCTCGACTGTCGCTTTCTTACTTGTTGAATATGCATTAATTGGTGGTCGTGCATTTTATTTAACATTTTTTTAATGGCCCACAATGAACTTTGTTAACAAGTGGAGAAGTGACAGTCTCTTAAATCAGCTGTGTGCGATTGTTAGAGCGCAGCTTTTTCCTATATATTTTTTTTATTTTTTATTTAGTTGTATGTTTAAGTTATGAGAATTAATAGCAACAAGAACACGCATCATGCATTCAGACTTTGTTTTTGTCGTGCAAGAACTTTCGAATGGTCTCATAATGTAACTTTGGCAAAATTTGCGTAATGGCTTAATGACCGAATCGAGAAGTGGTGGACCTCTTAGGTAATGGGTCCAAGGTTCGATTCCGCATGCATGCGTGTCATGGTGGGGGAGATCGAACTTTTCTTATTTTTTGCAAACATGTTTGTATACATGTTTCTTATTGCTGCCCGCTGTAAATAAGTCGGAACGAGCCAGTACGGACCGATACATCGTATAGATGCCATGGAACCTATCGGTCGTTTTTATACCCGCTACTCATAGAGTAGAGGGGTATTATAACTTTGTTCAAACCGAAAATGTATGTAACAGGCAGAAGGAGATACCTCCGACCCCATAAAGGATCAGGATCAACAGCCGAGTCGATATAGCCATGTCCGTCTGTCCGTCTGTCTGTCTGTCCGTCTGTCTGTCCGTGTGAAAATCTAGATCTCAGCTATTATAAGAGCTAGAACTACCAAATTTGGTAACAGTATGTGTTATTACTGCACGCTGATCAAGTTTATTTTGGATTTTGGCCACGCCTCCTTCCGCAAGTGTAAATCGAAAAAAATTGATTACAAGCGCAATTTTGATGTCATATTGTTCATCTCTGAAAATTTGGTAACAATCGGATATTAAACACAGAAATTATTCAGCTTAACGTTTTCCATAGCTGTGAGCAGCGCTGCCGGCAGCGCAAATTCTTTATTTGTACAGGAAATAATGAGAATGTCTTACAATGCAAATTTTTGCAGTTGTTGGATGACAGCGTCAGTAGCTTAGAGGAAAAGCGATGAACTCCTGAACCGACAGGCCCGTGGTACGATTCCCAGTTCATGCCGCTTAAGCTTTTTCTTTTTTTTTTTTAAGAACATATACTTTAATTTTTGAATATGCATTAATTGGTGGTCGTGCATTTTATTTAAAATTTTTAATTTAATAAGACCCTCTACTCATAGAGTAGAAGGGTATTATAACTTTGTTCAAACCGAAAATGGCAGAAGGAGACACCTCCGACCCCATAAAGTATATATATTCTGGGTCAGGATCAACATCCGAGTCGATATAGCCATGTCCGTCTGTCCGTCTGTCTGGCTGTCTGTCTGACCGTGTGAAAATCTAGATCTCAGCTATTATAAGAGCTAGAACTACCAAATTTGGTAACAGTATGTGTTTTACTGCACGCTCAAGTTTATTTTGGATTTTGGCCACGCCTCCTCCCGCACCTGTCAATCGAAAAATATTGATTAGAGGCGCAATTTTGATGTCATATTGTTCATTTTCGGTTTATATGATAACTATAGCTAGCCAGATGATCTCTGAAAATTTGGTAACAATCAGATATTAAACACAGAAGTTATTCAGCTTAACGTTTTCCATAGCTGTGAGCAGCGCTGCCGGCAGCGCAAATTCTTTATTTGTACAGGAAATAATGAGAATGTCTTACAATGCAAATTTTTGCAGTTGTTGGATGACAGCGTCAGTAGCTTAGTGGAAAAGCGATGAACTCCTGAACCGACAGGCCCGTGGTACGATTCCCAGTTCATGCCGCTTAAGCTTTTTCTTTTTTTTTTTAAGAACTTATACTTTAATTTTTGAATATGCATTAATTGGTGGTCGTGCATTTTATTTAAAATTTTTAATTTAATAATACCCTCTACTCATAGAGTAGAAGGGTATTATAACTTTGTTCAAACCGAAAATGTATGTAACAGGCAGAAGGAGACACCTCCGACCCTATAAAGTATATATATTCTGGCTCAGGATCAACACCCGAGTCGATATAGCCATGTCCGTCTGTCTGGCTGTCTGTCTGTCCGTGTGAAAATCGAGATCTCAGCTATTATATGAGCTAGGACTACCACATTTGGTGACAATATGTGTTATTATTGCACGCTGATCAAGTTTATTTTGGATTTTGGCCACGCCCCCTTCCGCCCCCGTAAATCGAAAAAACATTGATTACAAGTGCAATTTTGCTGCCGACAGCGCTGCTTGCAGCATTGTGCCGAATCGTGTGTGCGTGTACGGTGGTGAAATGGGTTAAGTTGTGGACTGCAAAACGAACAGTACTATTATGCATTTACGGGTTCGAGTCCCGCCCGCATCAAAAATTAAATGTGTGCAAAAATGTTTTTTTTTTTTATTTTATATTTTAACTTTGCATAAATATTGTATGTCCATAGCCTTTTACGGTCAAAATATGATTGTAGCCGTTTTTTTTGTTCCGCAAATAAATGATGTACGAGCAGCTGGGTAGCGGGTATAATACAGTCGAGCACACTCGACTGTAGCTTTCTTACTTGTTTTAACAAAATTTATTAAAAGTTAGAGTGCTCTAGAACCCTTTCCATTCAAGTATATAAAGAGGTATTAAAAGGGCACATATCGTTTTTTACATGCACGTAATCGATTTATAGTCTTCAACAAGTAGAATTATTATTTTTACTGTTTAAGTGATAAATCTTGGACTTTTTTGGTACCTGAATAAAAGTTATACGATTTTATACCCGCTACTCATAGAGTAGAAGGGTATTATAACTTTGTTCAAACCGAAAATGTATGTAACAGGCAGAAGGAGACACCTCCGACCCCATAAAGTATATATATTCTGGGTCAGGATCAACAGCCGTGTCGATATAGCTATGTCCGTCTGTCCGTCTGTCTGGCTGTCTGTCTGACCGTGTGAAAATCTAGATCTCAGCTATTATAAGAGCTAGGACAACCAAATTTGGTGGCAATATGTGTTATTATTGCACGCTGATCAAGTTTATTTTGAATTTTGGCCACACCACCTTCTGCCCCCTTAAATCGAAAAAACGTTGATTACAAGTGCAATTTTGATGCCATTATGTTCATTTCCGGTTTGCATGATATCTATAGCTAGCCAGATGATCTCTGAAAATTTGGTAACAATCGGATATTAAACACAGAAGTTATTCAGCTTAACGTTTTCCATAGCTGTGAGCAGCGCTGCCGGCATCGCAAATTCTTTATTTGTACAGGAAATAATGAGAATGTCTTACAATGCAAATTTTTGCAGTTGTTGGATGACAGCGTCAGTAGCTTAGTGGAAAAGCGATGAACTCCTGAACCGACAGGCCCGTGGTACGATTCCCAGTTCATGCCGCTTAAGCTTTTTCTTTTTTTTTTTAAGAACATATACTTTAATTTTTGAATATGCATTAATTGGTGGTCGTGCATTTTATTTAAAATTTTTAATTTAATAAGACCCTCTACTCATAGAGTAGAAGGGTATTATAACTTTGTTCAAACCGAAAATGTATGTAACAGGCAGAAGGAGACACCTCCGACCCCATAAAGTATATATATTCTGGCTCAGGATCAACATCCGAGTCGATATAGCCATGTCCGTCTGTCCGTCTGTCTGGCTGTCTGTCTGTCCGTTTGAAAATCTAGATCTCAGCTATTATATGAGCTAGGACTACCACATTTGGTGACAATATGTGTTATTATTGCACGCTGATCAAGTTTATTTTGGATTTTGGCCACGCCCCCTTCCGCCCCCGTAAATCGAAAAAACCTTGATTACAAGTGCAATTTTGCTGCCGACAGCGCTGCTTGCAGCATTGTACCGAATCGTGTGTGCGTGTACGGTGGTGCAATGGGTTAAGTGGACTGCAAAACGAACAGTACTATTATGCGTTTACGGGTTCGAGTCCCGCCCGCATCAAAAATTAAATGTGTGCAAAAATGTTTTTTTTTTTTTTTTATATTTTAACTTTGCATAAATATTGTATGTCCATAGCCTTTTACGGTCAAAATATGATTGTAGCCGTTTTTTTTGTTCCGCAAATAAATGATGTACGAGCAGCTGGGTAGCGGGTATATTACAGTGAGCACACTCGACTGTAGCTTTCTTACTTGTTTTAACAAAATTTATTAAAAGTTAGAGTGCTCTAGAACCCTTTCCATTCAAGTATATAAAGAGGTATTAAAAGGGCACATATCGTTTTTTACATGCACGTATTCGATTTATAGTCTTCAACAGGTAGAATTATTATTTTTACTGTTTAAAAATGATTTTTTATTTATACCCGCTACTCATAGAGTAGAAGGGTATTGTAACTTTGTTCAAACCGAAAATATATGTAACAGGCAGAAGGAGATACCTGCGACCCCATAAATTTGGTAACAATCGGATAAAAAAACACAGAAGTTATTCAGCTAAACGTTTTCCATAGCTGTAAGCAGCGCCGCCGGTAGCGGGTATATTACAGTCGAGCACACTAGTCTGTAGCTTTCTTACTTGTTTTAACAAAATTTATTAAAAGTTAAAGTGCTCTAGAACCCTTTCCATTCAAGTATATAAAGAGGTATTAAAAGGGCACATATCGTTTTTTACATGCACGTATTCGATTTATAGTCTTCAACAAGTAGAATTATTATTTTTACTGTTTAAGTGATAAATCTTGGAATTTTTTGGTACCTGAATAAAAGTTATACGTTTTTATACCCGCTACTCATAGAGTAGAAGGGTATTATAACTTTGTTCAAACCGAAAATGTATGTAACAGGCAGAAGGAGACACCTCCGACCCCATAAAGTATATATATTCTGGGTCAGGATCAACAGCCGAGTCGATATAGCTATGTCCGTCTGTCTGGCTGTCTGTCTGACCGTGTGAAAATCTAGATCTCAGCTATTATAAGAGCTAGAACTACCAAATTTGGTAACAGTATGTGTTTTACTGCACGCTCAAGTTTATTTTGGATTTTGGCCACGCCTCCTTCCGCACCTGTCAATCGAAAAAAATTGATTAGAAGCGCAATTTTGATGTCATATTGTTCATTTTCGGTTTATATGATAACTATAGCTAGCCAGATGATTTCTGAAAATTTGGTAACAATCAGATATTAAACACAGAAGTTATTCAGCTTAACGTTTTCCATAGCTGTGAGCAGCGCTGCCGGCAGCGCAAATTCTTTATTTGTACAGGAAATAATGAGAATGCCTTACAATGCAAATTTTTGCAGTTGTTGGATAACAGCGTCAGTAGCTTAGTGGAAAAGCGATGAACTCCTGAACCGACAGGCCCGTGGTACGATTCCCAGTTCATGCCGCTTAAGCTTTTTCTTTTTTTTTTTTAAGAACTTATACTTTAATTTTTGAATATGCATTAATTGGTGGTCGTGCATTTTATTTAAAATTTTTAATTTAATAATACCCTCTACTCATAGAGTAGAAGGGTATTATAACTTTGTTCAAACCGAAAATGTATGTAACAGGCAGAAGGAGACATCTCCGACCCCATAAAGTATATATATTCTGGCTCAGGATTAACACCCGAGTCGATATAGCCATGTCCGTCTGTCCGTTTGTCTGGCTGTCTGTCTGTCCGTGTGAAAATCTAGATCTCAGCTATTATAAGAGCTGAGCCCTGAGAGCCCTCAGTTCAGCTGAGCTGAGAGCCCTTCTACTCTATGAGTAGAGGGTATTATAACTTTGTTCAAACCGAAAATGTATGTAACAGGCAGAAGGAGACACCTGCGACCCCATAAAGTATATATATTCTGGCTCAGGATTAACATCCGAGTCGATATAGCCATGTCCGTCTGTCCGTTTGTCTGGCTGTCTGTCTGTCCGTGTGAAAATCTAGATCTCAGCTATTATAAGAGCTAGGACAACCAAATTTGGTGACAATATGTGTTATTATTGCACGCTGATCAAGTTTATTTTGGATTTTGGCCACGCCCCCTTCTGCCCCCTTAAATCGAAAAAACATTGATTACAAGTGAAATTTTGATGCCATATTGTTCATTTCCGGTTTGCATGATATCTATAGCTAGCCAGATGATCTCTGAAAATTTGGTAACAATCGGATAATAAATACAGAAGTTATTCATCCTAACGTTTTCCATAGCTGTAAGCAACGCTGCCGACAGCGCTGCTTGCAGCATTGTACCAAATCGTGTGTGCATGTACGGTGGTGAAATGGGTTAAGCGGACTGCAAAACGAACAGTACTAGTATGCATTTACGGGTTCGAGTCCCGCCCACATCAAAAATTAAGTGTGTGCAAAAATGTTTTTTTTTTTGTTATTTTAGATTTTAACTTTGTATAAATATTGTAAGTCCATAGCCTTTTACGGTCAAAATATGATTGTAGCCGTTTTTTTTTGTTCCCCAAATAAATGATGTACAAGCAGCTGGGTAGCGGGTATATTACAGTCGAGCACTCTCGACTGTCGCTTTCTTACTTGTTGAATATGCATTAATTGGTGGTCGTGCATTTTATTTAAAATTTTTTTAATGGCCCACAATGAACTTTGTTAACAAGTGGAGAAGTGACAGTCTCTTAAATCAGCTGTGTGCGATTGTTAGAGCGCAGCTTTTTCCTGTATATTTTTTTTATTTTTATTTTTTATTTAGTTGTATGTTTAAGTTATGAGAATAAATAGCAACAACAACACGCATCATGCATTCAGACTTTGTTTTTGTCGTGCAAGAATTTTCGAATGGTCTCATAATGTAACTTTGGCAAAATTTGCGTAATGGCTTAATGACCGAATCGAGAAGTGGTGGACCTCTTAGGTAATGGGTCCAAGGTTCGATTCCGCATGAATGCGTGTCATGTTGGGGGAGATCGAACTTTTCTTATTTTTTGCAAACATCTTTGTATACATGTTTCTTATTGCTGCCCGCTGTAAATAAGTCGGAACGAGCCAGTACGGACCGATACATCGTATAGATGCCATGGAACCTATCGGTCGTTTTTATACCCGCTACTCATAGAGTAGAAGGGTATTATAACTTTGTTCAAACCGAAAATGTATGAAACAGGCAGAAGGAGACACCTCCGACCCCATAAATTTGGTAACAATCGGATAAAAAAACACAGAAGTTATTCAGCTAAACGTTTTCCATAGCTGTAAGCAGCGCTGCCGGCAGCGCTGCTTGCAGCATTGTGCCGAATCGTGTGTGCGTGTACGGTGGTGAAATGGGTTAAGTTGTGGACTGCAAAACGAACAGTACTATTATGCATTTACGGGTTCGAGTCCCGCCCGCATCAAAAATTAAATGTGTGCAAAAAGGTTTTTTTTATTTATTTTATATTTTGACTTTGCATAAATATTGTACTGTACTGTAGCTTTCTTACTTGTTGAATATGCATTAATTGGTGGCTCACAATGAACTTTGTTAACAAGTGGAGAAGTGACAGTCTCTTAAATCAGCTGCGTGTAATTGTTAGAGCGCAGCTTTTTCTTATATTTTTTTTTATTTTTATTATACCCGCTACTCATAGAGTAGAAGGGTATTATAACTTTGTTCAAACCGAAAATGTATGTAACAGGCAGAGGAGATACCTCCGACTCCATAAAGTATATATATTCTGGCTCAGAATCAACAGCCGAGTCGATATAGCCATGTCCGTCTGTCCGTCTGTCTGTCTGTCCGTCTGTCTGTCCGTGTGAAAATCTAGATCTCAGCTATTATAAGAGCTAGAACTGCCATATTTGGTAACAGTATGTGTTATTACTGCACGCTGATCAAGTTTATTTTGGATTTTGGCCACGCCTCCATCCGCCCCTGTTAATCGAAAAAAATTGATTAAAAGCGCAATTTTGATGTCATATTGTTCATTTTCGGTTTATATGATAACTATAGCTAGCGAGATGATCTCTGAATATTTGGTAATAATCGGATATTAAACACAGAAGTTATTCAGCTTAACGTTTTCCATAGCTGTGAGCAGCGCTGCCGGCAGCGCAAATTCTTTATTTGTACAGGAAATAATGAGAATGCCTTACAATGCAAATTTTTGTAGTTTTTGGATAACAGCGTCAGTAGCTTAGTGGAAAAGCGATGAACTCCTGAACCGACAGGCCCGTGGATCGATTCCCAAATTCTTTATTTGTACAGGAAATAATGAGAATGCCTTAAAATACAAATTTTTGCAGTTTTTGGATAACAGCGTCAGTAGCTTAGTGGAAAAGCGATGAACTTCTGAACCGACAGGCCCGTGGTTCGATTCCCAGTTCATGCCGCTTAAGCTTTTTCTTTTTTTTTTATACCCGCTACTCATAGAGTAGAAGGGTATTATAACTTTGTTCAAACCGAAAATGTATGTAACAGGCAGAGGAGATACCTCCGACTCCATAAAGTATATATATTCTGGCTCAGAATCAACAGCCGAGTCGATATAGCCATGTCCGTCTGTCCGTCTGTCTGTCTGTCCGTCTGTCTGTCCGTGTGAAAATCTAGATCTCAGCTATTATAAGAGCTAGAACTACCATATTTGGTAACAGTATGTGTTATTACTGCACGTTGATCAAGTTTATTTTGGATTTTGGCCACGCCTCCTTCCGCCCCTTTTAATCGAAAAAAAATGATTACAAGCGCAATTTTGATGTCATATTGTTCATTTTCGGTTTATATGATAACTATAGCTAGCCAGATGATCTCTGAATATTTGGTAATAATCGGATATTAAACACAGAAGTTATTCAGCTTAACGTTTTCTATAGCTGTGAGCAGCGCTGCCGGCAGCGCAAATTCTTTATTTGTACAGGAAATAATGAGAATGCCTTACAATACAAATTTTTGCAGTTGTTGGATAACAGCGTCAGTAGATTAGTGGAAAAGCGATGAACTTCTGAACCGACAGGCCCGTGGTTCGATTCCCAGTTCAGGCCGCTTAAGCTTTTTCTTTTTTTTTTATACCCGCTACTCATAGAGTAGAAGGGTATTATAACTTTGTTCAAACCGAAAATGTGTGTAACAGGGAGAAGGAGATACCTCCGACCCCATAAAGTATATATATTCTGGCTCAGGATCAACAGCCGAGTCGATATAGCCATGTCCGTCTGTCCGTCTGTCTGTCTGTCCGTCTGTCTGTCCGTGTGAAAATCTAGATCTCAGCTATTATAAGAGCTAGAACTACCAAATTTGGTAACAGTGTGTGTTATTATTGCACGCTGGTCAAGTTTATTTTGGATTTTGGCCACGCCCCCTACCGCCCCTGTAAATCGAAAAAAATTGATTACAAGCGCAATTTTGATGTCATATTGTTCGTTTTCGGTTTATATGATAACTATGCCTAGCCAGATGATCTCTGAAAATTTGGTAATAATCGGATATTAAACACAGAAGTTATTCAGCTTAACGTTTTCCATAGCTGTGAGCAGCGCTGCCGGCAGCGCAAATTCTTTATTTGTACAGGAAATAATGAGAATGCCTTTCAATACAAATTTTTGCAGTTGTTGGATAACAGCGTCAGTAGCTTAGTGGAAAAGCGATGAACTCCTGAACCGACAGGCCCGTGGATCGATTCCCAATTCATGCCGCTTAAGCTTTTTCTTTTTTTTTTTAAGAACTTATACTTTAATTTTTGTACTCGCTACTCATAGAGTAGAAGGGTATTATAACTTTGTTCAAACCGAAAATGTATGTAACAGGCAGAAGGAGACACCTCCGACCCCATAAAGTATATATATTCTGGCTCAGGATCAACAGCCGAGTCGATATAGCCATATTCGTCTGTCCGTCTGTCTGTCCGTGGGAAAGTCTAGGTCTCAGCTATTATAAGACTTCCATATTTGGTGACAATATGTGTTATTATTGCACGCTGATCAAGTTTATTTTGGATTTTGGCCACGCCCCCTTCCGCCCCCGTAAATCGAAAAAACATTGATTACAAGCGCAATTTTAATGCCATATTGTTCATTTTCGGTTTACATGATAACTATAGCTAGCCAGATGATCTCTGGAAATTTGGTAACAATCGGATAAAAAACACAGAAGTTATTCAGCTAAACGTTTTCCATTGTGCCGAATCGTGTGTGCGTGTACGATGGTGAAATGGGTTAAGTTGTGGACTGCAAAACGAACAGTACTATTATGCATTTACGGGTTCGAGTCCCGCCCGCATCAAAAATTAAATGTGTGCAAAAATGTTTTTTTTTTATACCCGCTACTCATAGAGTAGAAGGGTATTATAACTTTGTTCAAACCGAAAATGTATGTAACAGGCAGAAGGAAACACCTCCGACCCCATAAAGTATATATATTCTGGCTCAGTATCAACAGCCGAGTCGATATAGCTATGTCCGTCTGTCCGTCTGTCTGTCCGTGTGAAAATCTAGATCTCAGCTATTATAAGAGCTAGGACAACCAAATTTGGTGACAATATGTGTTATTATTGCACGCTGATCAAGTTTATTTTGGATTTTGGCCACGCCCCCTTCCGCCCCCGCAAATTTAAAAAACATTGATAACAAGTGCAATTTTGATGCCATATTGTTCATTTTCGGTTTACGTGATAACTATAGCTAGCCATATGATCTTTGAAAATTTTAAAAATCGGATAATAAACACAGAAGTTATTCAGCTTAACGTTTTCCATAGCTGTAAGCAGCGCTGCCGGCAGCATTGTGCCGAATCGTGTGTGTGTGTACGGTGGTGAAATGGGTTAAGTTGTAGACTGCAAAACGAACAGTACTATCATGCATTTACGGGTTCGAGTCCCGCCCGCATCAAAAACTAAATGTGTGCAAAAATGTTTTTTTTTTTTATTTTATATTTTGACTTTGCATAATTATTATAAGTCCATAGCCTTTTACGGTCAAAATATGATTGAAGCCGTTTTTTTGTTCCGCAAATAAATTATGTACAAGCAGCTGGGTAGCGGGTATATTACAGTCGAGCACACTCGACTGTAGCTTTCTTACTTGTATTATTTTAGATTTTGACTTTGCATAAATATTGTAAGTCCATAGCCTTTTACGGTCAAAATATAATTGTAGCCGTTTTTTTTTTTTGTTCCGCAAATAAATGATGTACGAGCAGCTGGGTAGCGGGTATATTACAGTCGAGCACTCGAGATAGGCTTTTACTAAAAAATGTGGTTGGAGAATTTTTTTTTCTTCTTATTGAAATGTAAAACAGAATTGTGAGCCAACCACATTCAAAACCTAATATTTTCACGTCTCTGGCACTGAGTATATATACTCAGTTGCGGATAGTTTTAATAATGACAATATATATAGATATATATATATATATAAAAAAATTTTTTTTGATCCTTACTTTTATCCCGTTCTGGGAAGAAGACACATTGTCTATAAAATTACATTTCATGGTATTTTACCAATTTAAATTAACGTTTCATTGAGTAGATATATCAAAAACGTCATTTATTTAGCCATGCCTGTAGACATATATCAGCATATCTTAATTGGTGTCACAGTTTTGCAGCGTTTTTACACACGCATTTTTGTGTCCGTCCGATTTACTGCCTATTGTTGGTTTACTGTAAATGCAGATAAGTTAGAGGAAATAGCTCGGTTCGACGAAGTAGTCGAATGGACTTATCAAACAATTGTAAATGTTTAGATAAATTTTATAAATTATATAAAGCTTAATTGAATGGACATAGGCGATAATGCCATATCGAAAATTGATAGCCTAAAAACAACAACTACGAAATCGTCTATTATGCTAGACCATATTTCAAATGTAGCGGACTCCACCGCAAACGTAATTAATACAGTTCAGGTATCACAGCCTGAGCTTAAAACAATTACGGTACTCCTCATAATAGTAGTAGTACTGTTATGTGCGAATACGTTAACTAAAGTATATAAACTACATAATAGGTGCCTCAAGAAGAGATACTTGAGCAATGCATTAGATCTGGATAAGATCTAATTAGTATTAACATACTACATGAAACATTGAGTAGAGAACCAACAAAATACCAACAGTTCGTAAATTTACTAGAGCATGGAATGGCATGAAATATGCACAGCAATTAAAAATATAAAAACTAAATTCGATAAGTCATATAAATGCTTATCACAGAATAGGCCTATATAGGCAGAAACAATTCAAAAACATGCATCAACATTAGTCGGCTGCTTTAATGAAGCAAGAGAACTAATCTACGAACATAGGGAAACAATTAATTCGGAACACTGGTCTAAGTTATCAAGACTATTAATCAAACTTCGATTAAACTTGATAGCAGTTAAAAGGAAATTTAGTTTGGAAATATCAATTCCAACAATACTAAATACCCCTTTAACGATTGATGCAGACGAACAATCTGAATCAATAGAACCAGAAGAAATTGATTTAGAGGTCACCGAGTCGGAAGGAGAAGAAGAAAAATATACCGACATCGAAGATAAAGACCTATTAAACCTGACAATCCCAGCTATATTAAAAATAGAAAATACAATGGCACAGTCCAATATTGATTTCCTAAATACAGCATCAAAGCTTATACCTGACTTTGACGGTAAGGCTGAAAACTTAACAAGTTTTATAGATGCTCTAAATATAGTAAACTCAATCAAAGGAGAACATGAGTCTCTAGCAGTTTCGGTTATAAAAACCAAACTAAAAGGAACAGCAAGAAATCTGATAAGCAGTGAAATTACCATAACAAAGGTAATTTCGAGTCTTAGAGGAAATGTAAAGGGCGAGTCAGTTGAAGTGATAACAGCAAAGCTGATGAACCTTCAACAAAAGAATAAAACTGCCAACCAATATACAAAAGAGGTTGAGCATATGACAAAAGCTCTGGAAAGTGTATATATAAATGATGGACTTTCACTTGATCTAGCCAATAAATATAGCACACAGCATGCTATCAAGGCTAAGACTACAAACTAGTCCATAGAGAAAGTAAAGCTTATAATGCAAGCAGGCACTTTCAGCAATATGAACGATGCTATCTCAAAGTTCGTTGGTAGTTGTACCGACGCAACTGGGAAGAGCGACGCAGTCTTGTTCTGTCGTCAAAATAGAGGCTACCGTAATGGTAACTCAAATAGAGGCAGAAACAATGACGAAAATCATAACAACTATAGACAGACAGGAACAGATATAGTAACCGAGGATACCGAGGAAGCGGTAACCGCGGTAATAACAATTCCAATAGAGGTAGAATCTATAACAACTCAAATAATAGAAATAATAATGTTCGAGCAACACAGAGTGACTCGGAAACTCCAATCAGCCCTTAGATGTTCAAAACATAGCATAAGGGTTCACGTCATAAATTTCGGCCTCAATAGATTCATTACATTTCTTAGTTCAGTTTCAAAGAGAAATTTAACATTCTTATTAGATACAGGAGCGGATAAAGGAAAATTCTGACACCTTCAATGACATTGAAGAAGACAATGTTATAAATATACAAGGCATAGGAGAAGGAGTAATTAACTCCAAAGGCTTAGCCTTTGTAGAACGGCACACTGGAGGATATATAATCCCACACAGCTTTCATTTGGTTGACTCTAAATTTGTACTGCAGTGTGATGGGATTATAGGCCTAGATTTTATAAAAAAATATAACTGTATACTTGAATATAAGCAGGATGGAGATAAGTTCATGATTAGACCAAATAACCTAAAATTCCCAGTATACATGAACATAACAAGTTCTTCGGGCAGTAATGCTATATTTCTGCCAGCCAGATCCCAAGTTGTCCGAAAAATAGATTTAGTCACAAACGAGAATAATGTTTTTATACCAAACCAGGAAATTCAACCAGGTATTTTTGTTGCTAACACAGTAGCAACTTCAGAAAGCATATTTGTCCGAGTATTAAATACGTCCAATACAGATAGGATAGTGGACGTGAAAGATTTAAAATTTGAGTCTCTATCAAATTACGAGATAGTAAAGGGCACTCCAAAGAATAGAGAAAAAGCAGTATTAACGCAATTGTCAGAGAATTTTCCAAAGCAATTTAAAAAAGAATTGATTGCGTTATGCACAGAATATATATGTTCGGTTTAGACACCGAGCCCGTTACTACAAATAACTTTTACAAACAAAAATTGAGGCTGAAAGACGATGAACCCGTCTATATTAAAAACTATAAAAGTCCGCATAGTCAGAGAAATGAAATACAAAAACAGGTCGAGAAGTTAATCAATGACCAGATAGTTGAGCCTTCAGTGTCTGAATATAATAGCCCACTTTTACTTGTCCCCAAAAAAGCCTAGTAAAATTAAAAAAGGACTAGTAATCGACTATCGCCAGATAAAGAAAAAATTGCTTTCTGATAAATTTCCCCTTTCTAGAATAGATGATATTCTAGACCAACTGGGTACAGCTAAATATTTTTCGTGTCTTGACTTAATGTCCGGATTTCACCATATAGAACTTGATGAGGAATCAAGAAACATAACGTCTTTCTCTACGGACAATGGTTCGTATCGCTTCACGCGATTACCATTTGGATTAAAAATAGGGCCTAATTCTTTCCAGAGAATGATGACAATAGCATTCTCAGGGCTTCAACCTTCACAGGCATTCTTGTACATGGATGATTTGATAGTTATTGGTTGTTCTGAGAAGCATATGTTCAAGAATTTGACAGATGTCATCAACCTATGCCGAACCCATAACCTGAAATTACATCCACAAAAGTGCTCATTTTTCATGCACGAAGTGACTTTTCTCGGTCATAGGTGTACAGATAAAGGAATTTTGCCCGATGACAAAAAATATGATGTCATTAAAAATTATCCAGTCCCGCACGACGTGGACAGCGTTAGAAGATTCGTTGCATTTTGCAATTATTACAGACGTTTTATAAAAAATTTCGCCGACTATTCACGGCACATAACTAGATTATGTAAAAAGAATGTTCCTTTTGTATGGACAAGTAAATGCGAAAACGCATTCCAATACCTGAAAGAAAATCTCATGCAACCAACATTGTTGCAATACCCAGATTTCAGCAAAGAATTTTGCATAATAACTTACGCAAGTAAACTGGCTTGTGGTGCTGTATTAACACAAAACCACAATGGAGTTCAACTCCCCATAGCCTATGCATCAAGATCGTTCACTAAGGGAGAAAGTAATAAAAGCACTACGGAACAAGAGCTTGCAGCAATTCATTGGGCAATAGTACATTTTCGACCATATATTTATGGCAAGCACTTTACAGTGAAAACAGACCACAGGCCTTTAACTTATTTATTTTCTATTGTCAATCCAAGCTCGAAACTGACAAGAATGCGATTAGAACTCGAAGAATACGACTTCACAAGGATAACTTCGTGGCAGATGCTCGGTCACGAATTACAATAAAGGAATTGAAAGAATTACAATACCAAGTCCTGAAAGTCACTACCAGGCAACAAAGTAGACCAGAAAATATCTGCGCAGATAAAAATAAAAAACAAGAAATCTTGCTTAGGCAAAATCTTGAAAAAGCTTCTAAGCCCAACGTATATAAAGTCATTAAAAATGACGATGTACGAAAAGTAGTGGCCTTGCGTATGAAAGAAAGCCTATGTTATTTCAAACAAGGCAATAAAATCATTGCAAGAATAAATGTTGGTGATTTGTACACTAATGGAATTCTAGACTTAGGTCAGTTTTTCCAAAGGCTCGAATTGCAGGCCGGTATGCAAAATATCACTCTACTGAAATTGGCACCGCATGAAAGAATCTTTGAACATGTTTCAATAGAGAATTTCATAATATTGGGCAATACATTATTAAAGAATTTAAGAGTAGCGCTACTCAAGCCGGTGACCATAATTAAAAATGTAAAAGAAAAAGAAGCTATAATGTCTACACTACATGATAATCCTATGCAAGGAGGTCATTCTGGCATAACTAAAACTTTGGCCAAAGTAAGAAGACACTACTATTGGAAAAACATGACTCGTGAAATAAAAGAGTATGTTCGTAGATGTCCAAAATGTCAGATGTCGAAAACGACAATCCACACAAAGACCCCTTTAACAATAACTGATACACCAACACATGCTTTCGACAGAGTAATAGTGGAAACAATTGGCCCACTACCCAGGTCTGAAAATGGTAATGAATATGCAATAACACTAATATGTGATTTGACAAAATATCTCGTTGCCATTCCAGTACCAAATAAAAATGCAAATACTGTCGCAAAAGCAATATTCGAAACCTATATACTGACGTTCGGTCCAATGAAGACGTTCATTTCGGAAGTGGGAACCGAGTATAAGAATTCTGTAATTAGTGACCTGTGCAAATATTTTAAAGTTGACAACATAACGTCAACAGCACATCATCACCAGACAGTTGGAACAATCGAAAGAAGTCATAGAACATTCAATGAATACGTACGTTCATATATATCAATCGACAAAACTGATTGGGATGTATGGCTTAAATATTTCGTTTATTGTTTTAACACGACCCCCTCTATGGCACATGATTATTGTCCATTTGAACTAGCTTTCAGCAAACAAAGCAATTTGCCAGAACATTTTAATACGGTAGATAACATTTCACTGTTGTATAACATAGATGACTATGCTAAGGAAGCTAAGTTTAGATTAGAAAATGCTTATAAAAGACCAAGAATGTTGCTAGAAAAACGTAAGGCTAAGAGTAAGGAACACTATGATAAGAAAGCTGTAGATCTTAAAATCCAAGTAGGAGATAAGGTTTTACTTAGAAATGAAACTGGCCATAAATTGGACCAGGTATATATAGGACCTTTTGAGGTCACAGGGATAAGTGATAGGGATAATATAATAATAAGAAGCAGTAAAATTAAGCTTCAAACAGTACATAAGGCTAGGTTAAAGATATATAACCAATGAAACGTTATTAAAAAAAAGGGTCTGATCAACCAAAAAAAAAAAAATGTGCCTTCTTCTATGAAAATTAAAAATGAAAAAAAACAATCGAAAAAAAAAGAAATTGTCATTACACAAAATGTTTCGAGACGAAAAAAAAAATTCTTTCTTTCAAATAATTCAGATAGTTAAGAAATAGTATATTAACAAAAAAATAATAAAATGACTACATATATTACGTCATTTCTTTAAAAAGGGAGGTGTAGTGTATCTATCCTTCGTATATGTACAATAAGTACATTGTGACACTTTGTCATAATATTTAATAAACATAAAATAAACCAAAAGACCACCAACCATTACACAAGCACTCCAGCTCTTGAAATACGATCTAACGCTTATACATAAGCCGATCGCGGAGCGTGAGAATGCTGAGCATGCACTTTGCAGCTCAAGTGGTCAAGCTATACATAACATATGCATGCCTTCTGCACACATATGTATATGTATATATGTCTTTAAGAATACATAGCCTTAAGTATACCATGTGCGGGTTAGCTGCGCCCAAAGGCAGCATGATATGATCATTCAAATAAAGAACCTCAAACGATCAAGAAGGTCTGCGCTAAAGTTACAGACGGACATGGCTATATCGACTTGGCTGTTGATCCTGAGCCAGAATATGTATACTTTATGGGGTCGGAGGTGTCTCCTTCTGCCTGTTACATACATTTTCGGTTTGAACAAAGTTATAATACTCTTCTACTCTATGAGTAGCGGGTATAAAAATGAATGCCTTACAATGCAAATTTTTGCAGTTGTTGGAAAACACCGTTAGTAGCTTAGTGGAAAAGCGATGAATTCCTGAGCCGACAGGCTCGTGGTTCGATTACCAGTTCATGCCGCTTAAGCGTTTTCTTTTTTTTATACAATTCGACCATTAAAAATGGTCAAAAATGGTATGCTAAGTTTGTGCAAATGTATGTAACAGGCAGAAGGAGGCGTGGCAGACCCCATAAAGTATATATATTCTGACTCAGGATCACTTGCTGAGTCGATTGAGCAATGTCCGTCTGTCCGTCTGTCCGTTTGAACGTCTAGATCTCAGCTATTAAAAAAGCTAGAGACACCATATGAAGGTTCCTGTACACCATAGGTAAATCGAGTTTATTTTCAATTTTTGATGACACGCCCACCGCCCACGCAAATCGATAATTTTCGATTATCAGGAGAAGTATTAAATGGTGTAGGGTTTTGGCGACCTTTCTTGTTTATATCCATGATTGCTGGCTCGAGCTCAAAATTTTTTTATGTAGAATAAAATATATAGAAAACAAAAAACACAATTTGTTTTTTATTTTATTTATTTTCCAATATATTTCGGTTACTCTACGGTAACCGTCTTCAGGGGTAAAAAACACAAAATCACAAAATGGAAATTACTTACAAATATTTATAACGTTAAAAAACTAACACTGAACAATATTTAATTAAATTCATTACATACATTGATTGTTACACGTCTGCTCTTGCGGGCGCGGAGTTCCTAACTGGCTTATTTAGTAAGTGTCTATAAATGTGAGCGCAATTTTTTGTGTCCGTTTTGTAGTTCAATCTGTTTTCTGGTGTAACGTTTAGCATAGTGTTCTTGTTCTTGTTGTAGTATTGTTGTTGCATCGAAATTCGGAGAAAGGTGTTTGTTTGCACAATGGGTCATGAGAGCTGTTTTTTGTGTTGTACTTTGGTGTCGTAATTTTAAATCAGATTTGTGTTGTGTTAATCTTGTTTTCAATTTTAGTTTTGTTGTTCCTACGTAAACACCATTGCATGTTTCTGTATTGCTGCCACTACAAGGAATTTTATAAATAACAGAGTAACCGAAATATATTGGAAAATATATATATTTATATTTTTTTCTACATAAAAAAATTTTGACCTCGAGCCAGCAACCATGGATATGAGAAGTATTAGAGTTACAGCTTTCTGCTTTAGTATGAACCCAAATAATTGCAATATAAATCTATTCCCCAAATTGCAATCCAATCGGACGATAAACACAGAAGTTATCCATATTTCCGTTTTCCGTACTTCCACTGCTTGTGCCTGTGTTGCGCGTCGTGTCGTCATCGTCACGATGCTTCGTTTCAGCCGTAGCGTGTGTAAAGCTATGCAGTTTTCACAAGTACATGGCTCTATTCAAAAATAGATCTAATTTAAACAATAGGTGGCGGATAAACTTGTGCAGGGTTTTTTGATGGAATTAAATGTGTGATAATTTGTTTCGAAACTGGGCGAATGGTATCTTACTGTCGGGCGCGCTCGACTGTAGGTTTCTTTAGTTGTTATTATTATTTATTATAAATATAGCGTGCAACCAAAATGAGGATTGGTTGTCATGCTGTGAGAAGCTCTGCACGTTATTGATTTCCGGCTCTAGCTCGTCGGCTTTGGGGGTCTTGTTCACACAACATAGGATTACTAAAAATTATTATTGTAATTATTATTAAATCCAGAAAGAACGTGCTGCGACAAAAGAAACTAGTAATTACGAAACCGGAAGAGAAACAGATAAGGATGATCAAAACAGAAAGATAGCATAGAGGATAGGAGCCTAGAATGGTATGCTGGCGAACTTAGGTGTTGAAGGAGTTCGCGTTTGCCCACCCAACCATGATCACCTGCATTGAACTTTTAGTTCAGGTGACCCCTTTTTTCCTACCTCAGCGGGAGCATTAGCATTGAGTTCAATAATTAAAATTTCAAAACATTATAAATTTAATTTACTTTCCTAAAGATAGATGTATGAACTATTTTTGCGCTGTTTAAAACTGCGTTTTTAATTATTTTGCCTACTTTTGGCTGTTATCCAAAAGGTGATATATATTTTTTTGATGGCGGTGCACACTGGTTGCGTCCATAGGCCAAAAATCAAAAAATTCATCACAACAAATTTTTGCGAAGTATTTGTCAACTGTCTCTAAAAAGTTCAAGCTTCTAAGTGGCAAACCGGTTTTTGCTAGAATTGTAACGGGACTTTCAGAAAAATTCCTCAAAGTCGTGAACTCGTGTTCAGCGGCGCGACGCAACTGCAGTCTGTCAGCTATTTTTAAAACAAAATTGTACTTTGAAGTGGTCAAACGTTTGCTATTGTGCTCCGATTAAATTGATTTAAAATGGATTTTAAAGTTGAAGGTATTGTTTTTTTATGTTGTTGCTAATAATAAACTTGAATGTCATTTTGTCCTGTGAAAATACTTTCATTGAACTAATCATTTTGTGTATTTTGTGAACGTCATTTCTATGTTTAGCTAAAGTTTTAGTTATGTTCCCCCCCAAAGCCCCCAATGTAAGTATAATCAGTATTTTCTTTATTGTTTTAAGATAATAAAATCGTTGAGTTTTGCTGCCGTAAATTGCCGTAGTGTGTATTGTGATGAATAAAGAAAAGTTATCGTAGTTTTTTTCAATATCAAATTTATGACGCTATCGACTACTATTCCTTTATGTTTGTGCTGCTGCTGTCTTTTTGTTATTTGTGTTTTGTGTATAATTTTGTATATTTTTGTGGGATGTGTTCTGTTACCTGCGGCAGTTCCATCAAGCGGGTAAGCAAAATTCTCTCAAAAACTTTGGAGAAAGTAGGTAGCAGGCTTATCGGGCGGTATGAGTCAATCTGTGTTGGTGACTTTCTAGCTTTGGGGATCATTACAATGCGCGCACGCTTCCATTGCCTGGGGAAATGACCTAACCTCAGCATAGCATTAAAAATTTTCACAAGAGTAAGCACTCCTTTGCGTGGTAGAAATTTCGCAGTTCGGTTGTCTATGCCATCGTAACCAGGGGTTTTTTTTTGGTTGCAAAGCCTTTAGTTGCATCATTATTTCCTGCGGTGAGGTATGTCTCGGCGTGTCGGAGCAGTCGTAGTATCCAAAAAATTTACTATGGCTTCACGATTGGTGTTGTCCGTTAAATTGAAGGGCATGAAGGTGGAAGACAAGCGCGAAGCAAAAGCAATTGCTTTCTCATCATCCGTCTTAAGCCAGAGGCCACCTCGATCCTGAACTGATGATTGAAACAAGGGCTGTCTCTTGAATTCATTATTACTGTTTGGACCAGCACTCTCCAATAAGGTATCCAGGTTTGCTCTACGGTTATTGGCTAGCAGACGGCGCAGTCGATTAGTTGAATGCTGAGTTCTACAGTGGCCTCGGTTTGATCCTTAAAGATACGAATGTCTGCTTGCGGAGACAGCATTTTTGTAACACTTCTGAATGATTGGGCTTCTTCATCTAGCTCAAAGAGCAAAAGGCAGATGGTCAGATGACAGCTCTGCCAGCACTTTCACCCTGATCTGTTGCTGTCTAAAGCCTTTGGAGATCCCATAATAGATGGCACTTGGAGAGGCAGTTGCACGATAGGGGTGGCTTCTCCAGTTGCAACGATGTCCATTCGTTCTTCCGCAAGTGCAGAATACAGCACCCTACCTCTGGTACACATCCTGTAATTTCCCCACCATCTGTGTATTGCGTTCCAGTCACCTGCCGCAAGGAACTTGGTGCCAAATTGAGTGATAAACTGCCCAACAATAGCATCTGTCTATCTAAGAGTCGGAGGGCAGTATACTGAGGCGACATTAAAGTTTCCTCTGCTTGCAGTCAGCTGAATAACTACTGCCTGAATATGATTTTGCGATAGAGTGGCGAATGGTTCATGAGAGATACTTGATCTAACAAGGATCGCCGCACCGCCGTGCTGGCTGTCATCCGGATAGTTGGCAGTATGTAGGGTAAAGCCATAGACCCTGAAGTTGGACCGGGAGGAAAAGTGGGTTTCTGACAACAGGAGGATGTCTATGTGATGAAGCTCAATAAAAGCGAGGATTTCATTGGTCTTCGAGAAGGCCCCATTTGAATTCCAAGATGGTATCTTAGGAGGACCCATTTTTAAATGCAGGGGGCGAAGGACGGGTCTTGAGAAGTAATTGCATCAACGTTTCCACTAACGACATCATTCTGTCAAGCCTAGAAAAAAGATGTTCCAGTTTGGAGTCCAGGTTGGTACTGGCATTAGAGGCAGTAGTAGGTGGATGAGTTGGCTGTACAGCAGGCTGATTGCTTCTGACAATGGTCGCAAAAGAGGGCTTTCCAACGCTAAGGGTAGGGGATCTGTTTACGGGACCAGTAGCGTTGGGTTCGTTGGTCTTCAAATGATGCTTACGAGAGAAGCTTCTTTTATGTATTTAATGCAACCTTTAAAATTAGCTGGATGGGGCTTTCCACAGGGTTAGCAGCGTCTGGCCTCATCTTGCTTGAGCCCACACTCCGAAGTGGGGTGGCTTCTTTGGTGTGACCATAGCCTTGACATCTATGGCATTGTACAGGCTCGGATTGCTTACGGGGTTTCTCCCATGTCACTCGATGCTTGCAGACAACAAGAATATTCTTAATAAGCTTGTTATTTTCCGCTTTTTTATGATCAATAAACCTCATATTAAGAGGAAATGAGGTCGACCTATTGCGTGCAGTATATACACGTACAACGCTATGCCCTTCATTCTGTAGGCATGCGAAGATGTCCTTCGATGAAACTCCATGGTGGATGTTACGCAATACTGAAAGGTCGGTCCTCGGGGAGCTGATGATGATGAAATAAGGATCCTTTCTCTAAAAAATGGGGGGGTCAACACTAGTGGGCTGTTTGTTACGGATTGTTTTCCTTGAGGCACGAATAAGGGCGACTTTCGATGAACAAGGCTCATCATCGTCACTCGAGAATACGACGGCCATATCGAAGTCTTCCTCATTGCTTAGGGGTTGGAAGCGATTTGTGGAGTAGATTGAAGGCTGATCAGATGTTGCCTTCTTTGTCTTCTTTGAGAGGAGGGCTGTGCCTGCACTCTTGCTCTTTCTTCCTTTACCTGGTGTAAAAGACATCTTGCCATCCTGCAGAAGGTTGAGGATGCTGCGGATACTGCTGAGCTGACAAGAGAGCTGCTGTGAGTCATAGAGGCAGAGGTAGAGCATACGTTGCTTCTTTCTGAAACTCATCTCACAAGCAAATACAAATTTCAAATGAGATTGTGTTTCGTCCAAAAGAAATAACTACAATAATCAAAGACAATCTCAGCCCGAAAAAATCCCCCGGCTGCGACCTTATAACTCCGAAAATGATCATCGAGCTGCCACATTCAGCAGTTCGCTACATAACCAATCTCTTTAATGCCATCATCAAACTTTTTTACTTTCCACATCGATGGAAGAGATCGATTATCATAATGATTCCAAAGCCTGGAAAGGACCACACAGTCCCTTCATCTTACAGATCATTAAGTCTACTCTCATTTATTTCGAAACTATTCGAAAAATGCCTACTGATCCGACTTAATCTACACCTGAGAACCAACAACATAATCCCAGCCCACCAATTTGGATATCGCGAAAGCCACGGAACCATCGAACAGGTGAATCGTATAACAACGAAAATAAGAACTGCATTTGAAAGTCGAGAATACTGTACAGCAGTATTCTTAGACGTATCCCAAGCATTCGACAGAGTTTGGCTTGACGGCCTAATGTTTAAAGTTAAAGCAGCCTTACCCAAAAGCACACACAAACTTCTTAAGTCTTACCTCTATGACAGAAAGTTTGAAGGGCGCAACACTGCCACTTCCACCGATCATAAAATTGAGGCTGGAGTCCCCCAGGGCAGCCTTCTTGGACCTACCTTGTACCTCATCTATACAGCCGACATTCCTACAAATAGTCGTCTTATGGTATCCACGTTAGCAGTTCAAGGTCACCAATCCAAGCTACAGCACAGCTGGCATTGCGCCTCATCGACATTGAGAAGTGGCTCTCGATCTGGCGAATAAAAGTAAACGAGCAAAAATGCAAGCACGTAACATTTACGCTAAACAGACAAGATTGCCCACCATGTATGTGTTGAACAACATACCACTCCCGAAAGCAGATGAGGTAACGTACCTAGGAGTTCACCTTGATAGAAGACTCACATGGCGCAGGCACATTGAAGCCAAAAAAACTCAGCTAAATCTCAAAGCCAACAAACTACACTGGCTCATCAACTCTGGTTCTCCGCTCAGCCTAGATCTCAAGGTCTTACTCTACATTACTGTACTGAAACCTATCTGGACCTATGGTTCACAGTTATGCCACATAACCATGCCAGCAACAGCAATATTGACATAATACAGCGACCACAATCAAAGATTCTGAGAACCATCACTGGGGCACCATGGTACGTTCGAAATGAAAACATCCAAAGAGACCTAAATATCCCACCTGTTACCAACGAAATGAAGGAACTTAAGGAAAAATACCACAGAACTTAAGAAAAAAAATACCATAGAACTTAAGAAAAAATACCATTACTCGCACCTTAACCATCTAGCGAGAGGTCTAACCCAGTTGAGCAGTCGTTCCCATCTCCGACGAAAGGACCAACCAACCCAGCGAAGAAGCATTTAGGGCAGTCTAATCATAGAACAGTTGGAATAATAATACAACTGTTCAGAAAAAAATCTATTATATTCTATTATATTATATCAATTATATTTTTAAAGTTATTGTTAGTTCTTATACAAGAAGATTCAATAAATAAAACCATAGTATAAAAAAATCAAGTAAAAACGGCTAGAGTCAAGTGTTGACTGTATAAGACCATGGATTTTTCAAGGTTATGAAAAAAATCAGATTTAGAAAACTGGTATTGGTAAACGTGTTTTTCAAGGAAAAATAATAATAATGAACACATATAATTTTCAGTTAGACGCCAACCCTGCTTGCTTGCTTGCAGGGGCGCAGTGCAAATCTATATGAAACGGTGAATAACTTGGATATGATAACTAACGGATATATTCATTATCCGATCGGATCCAAATTTTCAGCCATCGTTTAGGTGGTGATAGTTATCATTCACACAAAAACTGAATACTCTAGCTTTATTATTGCGCTTACTATACGCACGCTACTCATAGAGTAGAAGGGTATTATAACTTTGTTCAAACGGAAAATGTATGTAACAGGCAGAAGGAGATACCTCCGACCCCATAAAGTATATATATTCTGGCTCAGGATCAACAGCCGAGTCGATATAGCCATGTCCGTCTGTCCGTCTGTCTGTCTGTCCGTCTGTCTGTCCGTGTGAAAATCTAGATCTCAGCTATTATAAGAGCTAGAACTATCAAATTTGGTAACAGTATGTGTTATTATTGCACGTTCATATGTCATATTGTTCATTTTCGGATAACTATAGCTAACCAGATGATCTCTGAAAATTTGGTAACAATCGGATATTAAACACAGAAGTTATTCAGCTTAACGTTTTCCATAGCTGTGAGCAGCGCTGCCGGCAGCGCAAATTCTTTATTTGTACAGGAAATAATGAGAATGCCTTACAATACAAAATTTTGAAGTTGTTGGATAACAGCGTCAGTATCTTAGTGGAAAAGCGATGAACTCCTGAACCGACAGGCCCGTGGTTCGATTCCCAGTTCAGGCCGCTTAAGCTTTTTCTTTTTTTTAATAACTTATACTTTAATTTTTGAATATGCATTAATTGGTGGTCGTGCATTTTATTTAAAATTTTTTTAATGGCTCACAATGAACTTTGTTAACAAGTGGAGAAGTGACAGTCTCTTGAATCAGCTGTGTGCGATTGTTAGAGCGCAGCTTTTTCTTATATTTTTTTATTTTTATTTTTTATTTAATTGTATATATATGTTATGAGAATAAATAGCAACAACAACACGAATCATGCATTCAGACTTTGTTTTTGTCGTGCAAGAATTTTCGAATGGTCTCATAATGTAACTTTGGCAAAATTTGCGTAATGGCCTAATGCCCGAATGGAGAAGTGGTAAACCCCTTAGATAATGGGTCCAAGGTTCGATTCCGCATGCATGCGTGTTATGGTGGGGGAGATCGAACTTTTCTTATTTATTCTAAAAAATAACGTTTTTGCCTCCCTTTTTGAGTTACCTTCATGAAACTTTGTATACATGTTTCTTATTGCTGCCCGCTGTAAATAAGTCGGAACGCGCCGGTACGGACCGATACATCGAATAGATGCCATAGAACCTATCGGTCGTTTTTTTAACAAAATTTATTAAAAGTTAGAGTGCTCTGGAACACTTTCCATTCAAGTATATAAAGAGGTATTAAAAGGGCACATATCGTTTTTTACATACACATATTCGATTTATAGTCCTCAACAGGTAGAATTATTATTTTTACTGTTTAAGTGATAAATCTTGGATTTTTTTGGTACCTGAATAAAAGTTATACGCTATTATACCCGCTACTCAACGGGCGGGCAACTTTGCCAATAAACAGTTCTAAGGGACTTGCCTTGGTTGCTTTACTAACCGTACAATTTAACGCTAATTGAACCTCTCCCAACGCATCTTGCCAAGCGCGGCTGCTAGTCTCAACTGCAGTCAATAAGTTCTTTAAGGTGCTCATAATGCGTTCGACTTGCCCATTAGCTCTACTTGCACCAGTCGCAATCAAATGCAAATTTATTTTCTGTTGATCACAAAACTCACTAAATCTAGTGCTGGCAAAACACCTACCCTGATCAGCTAAAATGCGATTTGGCACCCCAAACAAAGATGTAGCCGACGACACAGCCTTTACACAATTCTCAGCGTCAATCCTAATAGTGTGGGTTAGGTAAACAAATCGGATATTAAACACAGAAGTTATTCAGCTTAACGTTTTCCATAGCTGTGAGCAGCGCTGCCGGCAGCGCAAATTCTTTATTTGTACAGGAAATAATGAGAATGCCTTACAATACAAAATTTTGAAGTTGTTGGATAACAGCGTCAGTATCTTAGTGGAAAAGCGATGAACTCCTGAACCGACAGGCCCGTGGTTCGATTCCCAGTTCAGACCGCTTAAGCTTTTTCTTTTTTTTAATAACTTATACTTTAATTTTTGAATATGCATTAATTGGTGGTCGTGCATTTTATTTAAAATTTTTTTAATGGCTCACAATGAACTTTGTTAACAAGTGGAGAAGTGACAGTCTCTTGAATCAGCTGTGTGCGATTGTTAGAGCGCAGCTTTTTCTTATATTTTTTTATTTTTATTTTTTATTTAATTGTATATATATGTTATGAGAATAAATAGCAACAACAACACGAATCATGCATTCAGACTTTGTTTTTGTCGTGCAAGAATTTTCGAATGGTCTCATAATGTAACTTTGGCAAAATTTGCGTAATGGCCTAATGCCCGAATGGAGAAGTGGTAAACCCCTTAGATAATGGGTCCAAGGTTCGATTCCGCATGCATGCGTGTTATGGTGGGGGAGATCGAACTTTTCTTATTTATTCTAAAAAATAACGTTTTTGCCTCCCTTTTTGAGTTACCTTCATGAAACTTTGTATACATGTTTCTTATTGCTGCCCGCTGTAAATAAGTCGGAACGCGCCGGTACGGACCGATACATCGAATAGATGCCATAGAACCTATCGGTCGTTTTTTTAACAAAATTTATTAAAAGTTAGAGTGCTCTAGAACACTTTCCATTCAAGTATATAAAGAGGTATTAAAAGGGCACATATCGTTTTTTACATACACATATTCGATTTATAGTCCTCAACAGGTAGAATTATTATTTTTACTGTTTAAGTGATAAATCTTGGATTTTTTTGGTACCTGAATAAAAGTTATACGCTATTATACCCGCTACTCAACGGGCGGGCAACTTTGCCAATAAACAGTTCTAAGGGACTTGCCTTGGTTGCTTTACTAACCGTACAATTTAACGCTAATTGAACCTCTCCCAACGCATCTTGCCAAGCGCGGCTGCTAGTCTCAACTGCAGTCAATAAGTTCTTTAAGGTGCTCATAATGCGTTCGACTTGCCCATTAGCTCTACTTGCACCAGTCGCAATCAAATGCAAATTTATTTTCTGTTGATCACAAAACTCACTAAATCTAGTGCTGGCAAAACACCTACCCTGATCAGCTAAAATGCGATTTGGCACCCCAAACAAAGATGTAGCCGACGACACAGCCTTTACACAATTCTCAGCGTCAATCCTAATAGTGTGGGTTAGGTAAACAAATTTAGTAAAGGCATCTACTTGGACGATTACATACTCTTTCTGATCACCCTTGCCACTCAACTTTCCAGTAATATCAATGTGAACGGTGTGCCAAGGTATATTTACTTTTGGTATTGGATGAAGGCTAGCTTGAATTTTGCCGGAAGAAGTCTTTGACATTTTACAAGTAATGCAGTTTTCAACGAACTTTCAAATATATCTAGACATGTTTGCAAACCAGTAAAAGTCATAGGCCTTATTTAATGTCTTCTCCCAACCCAGGTGCATAACTGCCTCATGAATTTGATTTATAACAGACCATCTAAATGATCTTGGAACAATTGATAAGGAACGGGTTCTGCCGTTTCGATGAATTTTCCTATATAATATTCCGCTTCTCAATTCATAAGTTTTTGCAACATCCGCAGGAAGAGAATAATCTTTCAAATTATTTACGATATCAACTATTTCGGAATCCTGTCGCTGTTCAGCCAAAAGCCAAACCAAGCCAAAGTCAAGCCAAATGCGAATGCTAAATAAGATTTTTCGGTAACATCGTGAGGCGGCAATCTACTTGAGATTTCACCCTCTTTAAATAACAATAACAATAACAACAACCACGACAAGCGACAGCAGAACTCGAGCAGAGCAACAGCAACAACAACAACAATTAAGTAAAGCATTTACACACACAACACACACACGCACAACACAAATTTCATTTTCACTTGACGCATCAAATTAAATAACAACAAAAAAAGAAGAAGAAGAAAGATACAAGTGAAATGAGGCAACAACAGCAGCAACAGAAACAACAACAACTACAAGAGCAACAATTTACAGTTTTTGATCTGATAATTTCAAATTGGCCAGGTGATACTATTACATTAAATCCTGAGAACAACACTTCTCGACCAATAATGATATCATTTCTTAAATGCACATCGTACAAAACATGAAACAATATCTCAATACAATAGTTGTTAATTTTTACGTTACTAAGTATTTGCAATGTGCTACAAATACTACCATTGTCAATACCTTTCAACAGCACTACATTGTTAATTCTTTTACCAACAAATTTGTTACTTAGCTTTTGTTTAATTAAAGAACATTCCGATCCAGAGTCAAAAGTTATTGGATATGTCTCGCACTGATGAACCATCTCGCCCTTGGGTTCAACAACTTCACAAAGTTCCGCCCTTTTCACCTGAAGCGTGCCTTTTTCTTTCTTCGGTTTACTACAATATGTTGAAATATGGCCACGTTCACCACAGTTAAAACAGGTTACATCCGATTTTTGATGGTGACCAACTGCGCTTCTATCGTTGCTGTCCTTAGCACGAGATGAAAGATTTTGCCGCTGTTTAATTCTGCATTCGATCATCTTGTGGCCTAGTTTTCCACAGAAATGACATCTTATTGTTGAAGGTTTATGACGCCTTATTTCAGACGGAGCCGCTTCTTCTTGCAGAGTTTTCTTCCTTTTGTTCAAGGTAAATGCTTTAAGTTCCGTTTGCAATTCACTTCTGGTCCGTACATTTGAAGTAAATGTCAATCGCTGCAATCTGCTATCCACATGTGCCATCTTAGCAAGCGTTACAGAAGCTGCAATTTCCTCCACATTCATATCACGCCATTTCGTAATAAGTGACGTCATCATGCGACTAGCATAATTGGAAAGGCATTCACCACCACTTGGACAATCTGCCAGCATTGCCAAAAACATAGCCGCTGGAGTTTCCGCACTGGCAAAACGCTGAACGAAAAGTTCTTTAAATTCGCCCCAAGTTATGCCAGGATAACAAATTTGAGCAAGCCACTGCGAAGCACTACCTTCCATCGCTGCACTCAAAGCCATCACCAACGCGCTGCCTTTTATGGTGTTTTCTGCGAAAATTATGTCCACTGTAGAGCACCACGCTGTTGCATCGACGCCAACACCGTCTGCGTTGAATTTGGGTAGCACTACCGACTTTTTATTTGTTGTTTCGGATGCCGTTGTTTGCAGTGTTTTAACAAGCTCGATAAAGTTTTTATTTTGCGTTTCCATTAAAATCCGCCATGGCTCACTAGACATATCAGGTAGCGAGCCCGATCCCACTTCTGATGTCGCAGATTCGTCGTTATTCGCCATAATGGTAGCGCAGTGAGTTTCGATCGCACTGAAGTACTACGCACAACTGCCTTGTGTCGCACACTTCTTCTACGTGCTTACCATCGAACCACACTCGGCGTCAGAGACGACACGCTGGCGCCGCGCTAAAACGGTTTTTCCCAAAACTACAAACTACAGGCGACCAATAACTGCGCAATTAGAGGCTGATGCAATATTTCCATTATGATGAAATACACTACCAGAATACCCATACACTAACACATGCAAACTTATGCTCCGACATATATATATTCTGGCTCAGGACCAACAGCCGAGTCGATATAGCCATGTCCGTCTGTCCGTCTGTCTGGCTGTCTGTCTGTCCGTGTGAAAATCTAGATCTCAGCTATTATAAGAGCTAGGACTACAAAATTTGGTGACCATATGTGTTATTATTGCACGCTGATCAAGTTCATTTTGGATTATGGCTATATTGTTCATTTTCGGTTTACATGATAACTATAGCTAGCCAGATGATCTCTGAAAATTTGGTAACAATCGGATATTAAACACAGAAGTTATTCAGCTTAAGGTTTTCCATAGCTGTGAGCAGCGCTGCCGGCAGTGCAAATTCTTTATTTGTACAGGAAATAATGAGAATGCCTTACAATGCAAATTTTTGCAATTGTTGGATAACAGCGTCAGTAGCTTAGTGGAAAAGCGATGAACTCCTGAACCGACAGGTCCGTGGTTCGATTCCCAGTTCAGGCCGTTTAAGCTTTTTCTTTTTTTTTTTAAGAATTAATAGTTTAATTTTTGAATATGCATTAATTGGTGGTCGTGCATTTCATTTAAAATTTTTTTAATGGCTCACAATGAACTTTGTTAACAAGTGGAGAAGTGACAGTCTCTTAAATCAACTGTGTGCGATTGTTAGAGCGCAGCTTTTTCTTATGTTTTTTTTTTATTTTTATTTTTTATTTAATTGTATGTTTAAGTTATGAGAATAAATAGCAACAACAACACGCATCACGAATTCAGACTTTGTTTTTGTCGTGCAAGAATTTTCGAATGGTCTCATAATGTAACTTTGGCAAAATTTGCGTAATGGCTTAATGACCGAATGGAGAAGTGGTGGACCTCTTAGGTAATGGGTCCAAGGTTCGATTCCGCATGCATGCGTGTCATGGTGGGGGAGATCGAACTTTTCTTATTTTTTGCAAAGAAAAGTTTTTGCCTTCTTTTTGAGCTACCTTCATGAAACGTTGTATACATATTTTTTATTGCTGCCCGCTGTAAATAAGTCGGAACGAGCCGGTACGGACCGATACATCGTATAGATGCCATAGAACCTATCGGTTGTTTTTTTAACAAAATTTATTAAAAGTTAGAGTGCTCTAGAACACTTTCCATTCAAGTATATAAAAAGGTAATAAAAAGGCAAATATTGTTTTTTACATGCACGTATTCGATTTATAGTCTTCAACAGGTAGAATTATTATTTTTACTGTTTAAGTGAAAAATCTTGGATTTTTTTGGTACCTGAATAAAAGTTATACGTTTTTATACCCGCTACTCATAGAGTAGAAGGGTATTATAACTTTGTTCAAACCGAAAATGTATGTAACATGTAGAAGGAGACACCTCCGACCCCATAAAGTATATATATTCTGGCTCAGGATCAACAGCCGAGTCGGTATAGCTATGTCCGTCTGTCCGTCTGTCTGCCTGTCCGTGTGAAAATCTAGATCTCAGCTATTATAAGAGCTAGGACTACCAAATTTGGTGACAATATGTGTTATTATTGCACGCTGATCAAGTTTATTTTGGATTTTGGCCATCCCCCCTTCTGCCCCCGTAAATCGAAAAAACATTAATAACAAGCTCAATTTTGATGCCATATTATTCATTACATGATAACTATAGCTAGCCAGATGATCTCTGAAAATTTGGTAACAATCGGATAATAAACACAGAAGTTATTCAGCTTAACGTTTTCCATAGCTGTAAGCAGCGCTGCCGGCAGCGCAAATTCTTTGTTTGTAAAGGAAATAATAAGAATGCCTTACAAGGCAAATTTTTACAGTTGTTGGAAAACAGCGTCAGTAGCTTAGTGGATAATCGATGAGCTCCTGAACCAACAGACCCGTGCTTCGATTCCCAGTTCATGCCTCTTAAGCTTTTTCTCTTTTTTTTAAAGAACTTTTACTTTTATTTTTGAATATGCATTAATTGGTGGTCGTGCATTTTATTTAAAATTTTTTTAATGGCTCACAATGAACTTAGTTAACAAGTGGAGAAGTGACAGTCTCTTAAATCAACTGTGTGTGATTGTTAGAGCGCAGCTTTTTCTTATATTTTTTTATTTCTATTTTTTATTTAATTGTATGTTCAAGTTATGAGAATAAAAAGCAACAACAACACGCATCATGCATTCAGACTTTGTTTTTATCGTGCAAGAATTTCCGAATGGTCTCATAATGTAACTTTGGCAAAATTTGCGTAATGGCCTAATGGCCGAATGGAGAAGTGGTAAACCCCTTAGGTAATGGGACCAAGGTTCGATTCCGCATGCATGCGTGTTATGGTGGGGGAGATCGAACTTTTCTTATTTATTCTAAAAAAATCGTTTTTGCCTCCCTTTTTGAGTTACCTTCATGAAACTTTGTATACATGTTTCTTATTGCTGCCCGCTGTAAATAAGTCGGAACGCGCCGGTACGGACCGATACATCGAATAGATGCCATAGAACCTATCGGTCGTTTTTTTTTTTTAAATTTATTAAAAGTTAGAGTGCTCTAGAATACTTTCCATTCAAGTATATAAAGAGGTACTAAAAGGGCACATATCGTTTTTTACATGCACGTATTCGATTTATATCCTGAACAGGAATTATTAGACCATGGATTTTATAAAACTATTTGTATTTTTTTTTAAATCCATGGTCTATTGTGTTTGTCGAAATGTGCGTAACAGGTAAAAGGAGGCATCTGCGACCCCATAAAGTGTATATATTCTTGCTCAGGATCACGAGCCGAGTCGATTAGGAATGTCTGCCTGTCCGTCTGTCCGTCTGTATGAACGCCTATAGCTCAGAAACTAAAAAAGCTAGAGCCACCAAATTTGTTGACAACACTTATGTGAATAATACGCTGTAAAATTTTTATTAAATTTTGGGAGACGCCTACTTTCGCCCCCGCACTTCGAAAAAGCGCAAGCGCAATAATAAAGCTAGAGTAGAGTATTCAGTTTTGGTGTAAATGATAACTATTACCACCTAAACGATCGATGAAAATTTGGTTCCGATCGGATAATGAACATAAAAGTTATTCAACGTTTCATATAAAATTGCACTGCGCCCACTGCAAGCAAGCCATCAGAGATTTTTCCAAGCAGTGTTTTTTCCCAACTTCTTGGACTGCTTGACGTCTACTTGAAAACGATATGTTTTGTTTATTAGTTTTCTTTGAAAAACGCGTTTATTGACAGTTTTGTCAATCTGAATTTTTTCATAATCTTTATAAATCCATGGTCTTATACAGTCAAAACTTGACTGTAGCCAGTCTTGCTTGTTATTTTAGATTTTGACTTTGCATAAATATTGTAAGTCCATGGCCTTATACGGTCAAAATATGATTGTAGCCGTTCTTTATTGTTCCGTAAATAACTTTGATGTACGAGCAGATGGGTAGCGGGTATATTACAATCGACCACACTCGACTGTTGCTTTCTTATTTGTTAAATACAAATTTAAATATCGTTAAGTCACGGGTCGAAGTTTCGATAATGTTGAAATTGTTTTTAAAAGCTAAAACTTAGTAAGGGACCATCTTTATGTTATGTAATATCATCAATTTTCACACCTAAACAAAATTTAACCCCAAATTTACATGGTTTACCCCCAATAGCAACTTAAAAAAGTCATCATACAAAACATTGATATAATTTGGGGGACAAACTTAAGTATATGGCATAATGGCAAAGCGTTCTTCTTGTACCTTCCAGCCATTACCATGCAATCAACTGAGCTAAACACGATAACGGAGCTTTGTGTGTCACTTATACCGTCAATATCAAGTTAAAATAACTCTATTCCATCCTAAACATCCACACCAACCACAATTTTAATGTCGTTCGATTTAAATAATCTAATAGATAGTTTCAATGAGTCCGATAGTTTAGTTAGTTATAGTTTTCTCTGAAAGTTTCAACGAAGCGCTTTTCTTTTCACAACTAATGCGAAAGTCAGCACAAAAATCAGTTGAAACGGCAATGGAAGAGGTTAAGCGATACTCAAAAGAAATAGTTGAAATGTCCAATAATTTTAATTTGCTAGAGTGGTGGACTCTTAATAAACAAAATTTTCCTAGTTTGCATAAGGTAGCTATGTACATACAGTCTTACCAGCCAATAGTGCCGTCGTTGACAGATCGTTTTCGTTAGCGGGAAACATAATCACCGTAAAGCGTAATAAATTAACACCTGGCTCTGTTGATAGTCTAATTTTTTTAAATTCCATTTACAAAAACAAAATATAATAAACAATGTATAGTTTAAAATATATAATAATAAAATTGTCATGATATGTACCTTGATTTTTATACCCGCTACTCATAGAGTAGAAGGGTATTATAACTTTGTTCAAACCGAAAATGTATGTAACAGGCAGAAGGAGATACCTCCGACCCCATAAAGTATATATATTCTGGCCATGTCCGTCTGTCCATCTGTCCGTCTGTCTGTCCGTGTGAAAATCTACTCTATGAGTAGCGGGTATATAAACGTATAGCTTTTATTCAGGTACCAAAAAAATCCAAGATTTATCACTTAAACAGTAAAAATAATAATTCTACCTGTTGAAGACTATAAATCGAATACGTGTATGTAAAAAACGATATGTGCCCTTTTAATACCTCTTTATATACTTGAATGGAAAGTGTTCTAGAGCACTCTAACTTTTAATAAATTTTGTTAAAAAACGACCGATAGGTTCTATGGCATCTATACGGCGTATCGGACCGTACCGGCGCGTTCCGACTTATTTACAGCGGGCGGCAATAAGAAACATGTATACAAAGTTTCATGAAGGTCCGATAGTTTAGTTAGTTATAGTTTTCTCTGAAAGTTTCAACGAAGCGCTTTTCTTCTCACAACTAATGCGAAAGTCAGCACAAAAATCAGTTGAAACGGCAATGGAAGAGGTTAAGCGATACTCAAAAGAAATAGTTGAAATGTCCAATAATTTTAATTTGCTAGAGTGGTGGACTCTTAATAAACAAAATTTTCCTAGTTTGCATAAGGTAGCTATGTACATACAGTCTTACCAGCCAATAGTGCCGTCGTTGACAGATCGTTTTCGTTAGCGGGAAACATAATCACCGTAAAGCGTAATAAATTAACACCTGGCTCTGTTGATAGTCTAATTTTTTTAAATTCCATTTACAAAAACAAAATATAATAAACAATGTATAGTTTAAAATATATAATAATAAAATTGTCATGATATGTACCTTGATTTTTATACCCGCTACTCATAGAGTATAAGGGTATTATAACTTTGAAAATGTATGTAACAGGCAGAAGGAGATACCTCCGACCCCATAAAGTATATATATTCTGGCTCAGGATCAACAGCCGAGTCGATATAGCCATGTCCGTCTGTCTGTCTGTCCGTCTGTCTGTGTGAAAATCTAGATCTCAGCTATTATAAGAGCTAGAACTACCAAATTTGGTAATAGTATGTGTCATTATTGCACGCTGATCAAGTTTATTTTGGATTTTGGCAACGCCCCTTTCCGCACCTGTAAATCGAAAAAAATAGATTACAAGCGCAATTTTGATGTCATATTATTCATTTTCGGTTTATATGATAACTATAGCTAGCTAGATGATCTCTGAAAATTTGGTAACAATCGGATATTAAACACAAAAGTTATTCAGCTTAAGGTTTTCCATAGCTGTGAGCAGCGCTGCCGGCAGTGCAAATTCTTTATTTGTACAGGAAATAATGAGAATGGCTTACAATGCAAATTTTTGCAATTGTTGGATAACAGCGTCAGTAGCTTAGTGGATAATCGATGATCTCCCGAACCGACAGGCCCATGGTTCGATTCCCAGTTCATGCCGCTTAAGCTTTTTCTTTTTTTTTTAAGAATTAATAGTTTAATTTTTGAATATGCATTAATTGGTGGTCGTGCATTTTATTTAAAATTTTTTTAATGGCTCACAATGAACTTTGTTAACAAGTGGAGAAGTGACAGTCTCTTAAATCAGCTGTGGGCGATTGTTAGAGCGCAGCTTTTTCTTATATTTTTTTTTTTATTTTTATTTTTTATTTAATTGTATGTTTAAGTTATGAGAATAAATAGCAACAACAACACGCATCATGAATTCAGACTTTGTTTTTGTCGTGCAAGAATTTTCGAATGGTCTCATAATGTAACTTTGGCAAAATTTACGTAATGGCTTAATGACCGAATGGAGAAGTGGTGGACCTCTTAGGTAATGGGTCCAAGGTTCGATTCCGCATGCATGCGTGTCATGGTGGGGGAGATCGAACTTTTCTTATTTTTTGCAAAGAAAAGTTTTTGCCTGCCTTTTTGAGCTACCTTCATGAAACTTTGTATACATGTTTCTTATTGCCGCCCGCTGTAAATAAGTCGGAACGCGCCGGTACGGTCCGATACGCCGTATAGATGCCATAGAACCTATCGGTCGTTTTTTAACAAAATTTATTAAAAGTTAGAGTGCTCTAGAACACTTTCCATTCAAGTATATAAAGAGGTATTAAAAGGGCACATATCGTTTTTTACATACACGTATTCGATTTATAGTCTTCAACAGGTAGAATTATTATTTTTACTGTTTAAGTGATAAATCTTGGATTTTTTTGGTACCTGAATAAAAGCTATACGTTTATATACCCGCTACTCATAGAGTAGATTTTCACACGGACAGACAGACGGACAGATGGACAGACGGACATGGCCAGAATATATATACTTTATGGGGTCGGAGGTGTCTCCTTCTGCCTGTTACATACATTTTCGGTTTGAACAAAGTTATAATACCCTTCTACTCTATGAGTAGCGGGTATAAAATGAACAAGTAAGAAAGCTACAGTCGGGTGTGCTCGACTGTAATATACCCGCTACCCAGCTGCTTGTACATAATTTATTTGCGGAACAAAAAAACGGCTACAATCATATTTTGACCGTAAAAGGCTATGGACTTATAATATTTATGCAAAGTCAAAATATAAAATAAAAAAAAAAAACATTTTTGCACACATTTAATTTTTGATGCGGGCGGGACTCGAACCCGTAAATGTATAATAGTACTGTTCGTTTTGCAGTCCACAACTTAACCCATTTCACCACCGTGCACGCACACACGATTCGGCACAATGCTGCAATCAGCGCTGCCGGCAGCGCTGCTTACAGCTATGGAAAACGTTAAGCTGAATAACTTCTGTGTTTATTATCCGATTGTTACCAAATTTTCAGAGTTCATTTGGCTAGCTAAATGAACAATATGGCATCAAAATTGCACTTGTTATCAATGTTTTTTCGATTTGCGGGGGCGGAAGGGGGCGTGGCCAAAATCCAAAATAAACTTGATCAATTAATTATACCCGCTACTCATACAGTAGAAGGGTATTATAACTTTGTTCAAACCGAAAATGTATGTAGCAGGCAGAAGGAGACACCTCCGACCCCATAAAGTATATATATTCTGGGTCAGGATCAACAGCCGAGTCGATATAGCCATGTCCGTCTGTCCGTCTGTCCGTCTGTCTGTCCGTGTAAAAATCTAGATCTCAGCTATTATAAGAGCTAGGACTACCAAATCAAGTGATCAGTTTGAAAGGAAGTCGTCAGTGAGACAGACAGATAGGTAGGGGACGAAGAAGGGAGATAACTCATAGATAAAGAGCTCTTTCTCAATATACAAGGTGCGTTCCAAAATAAACAGGACTTTAAAAAATAGACAGAACAAATGGTTTTATCGGCAAAATCAATTAATTATACCCGCTACTCATAGAGTAGAAGGGTATTATAACTTTGTTCAAACCGAAAATGTATGTAACAGGCAGAAGGACATACCTCCGACCCCATAAATTTGGTAACAATCGGATAATAAACACAGAAGTTATTCAGCTTAACGTTTTCCATAGCTGTGAGCAGCGCTGCCGGCAGCGCAATTTCTTTATTTGTACAGGAAATAATGAGAATGCCTTACAATGCAAATTTTTGCAGTTGTTGTTCCTGAACCGACAGGCCCGTGGTTCGATTCCCAGTTCATGCCGCTTAAGCAAGAATTTTCGAATGGTCTCATAATGTAACTTTGGCAAAATTTGCGTAATGGCTTAATGACCGAATGGAGAAGTGGTGGACCTCTTAGGTAATGGGTCCAAGGTTCGATTCCGCATGCATGCGTGTCATGGTGGGGGAGATCGAACTTTTCTTATTTTTTGCAAAGAAAAGTTTTTGCCTGCCTTTTTGAGCTACCTTCATGAAACTTTGTATACATGTTTCTTATTGCTGCCCGCTGTAAATAAGTCGGAACGCGCCGGTACGGTCCGATTTGCCGTATAGATGCCATAGAACCTATCGGTCGTTTTTTAACAAAATTTATTAAAAGTAAGAGTGCTCTAGAACACTTTCCATTCAAGTATATAAAGAGGTATTAAAAGGGCACATATCGTTTTTTACATGCACGTATTCGATTTATAGTCTTCAACAGGTAGAATTATTATTTACTGTTTAAGTGATAAATCTTGGATTTTTTTGGTACCTGAATAAAAGCTATACGTTTTTTTACCCGCTACTCGTAGAGTAGAAGGGTATTATAACTTTGTTCAAACCGAAAATGTATGTAACAGGCAGAAGGAGACACCTCCGACCCCATATAGTATATATATTCTGGCTTTATTTTGGATTTTGGCCACGCCCCCTTCCGCCCCCGTAAATCGAAAAAACATTGATTACAAGTGCGATTTTGATGCCATATTGTTCATTTCCGGTTTGCATGATATCTATAGATAGCCAGATGATCTCTGAAAATTTGGTAACAATCAGATAATAAACACAGAAGTTATTCAGCCTAACGTTTTCCATGCCGACAGCGCTGCTTGCAGCATTGTACCGAATCGTGTGTGCGTGTACGGTGGTGAAATGGGTTAAGGGGACTGCAAAACGAACAGTACTATTATGCATTTACGGGTTCGAGTCCCGTCCGCATAAAAAATTAAATGTTTGCAAAAATGTTTTTTTTTTTTTTTTAGATTTTGACTTTGCATCAGTATTGTAAGTCCATAGCCTTTTACGGTCAAAATATGATTGTAGCCGTTTTTTTTGTTCCGCAAATACATGATGTACGAGCAGCTGGGTAGCGGGTATATTACAGTCGAGCACTCTCGACTGTCGCTTTCTTAATTATTTTTTTTTAAATTTTTGGTTGGTTGGTTTTAATTTTGGTTTGCCGAACCAGGGCATATCGAAGCGAGAGCTGGCAAATATTGTTTCATCTTTCACGTGAGGTGGCGTTGCAAATGGGATCTATCGCCAACATAAGCTACTGCATCGTCAAGTTAGGCGTTAATTGGATATTTTTAGCAATTGCCCTGACTTCAGTACGCACCTTATACACCTTGATCCCCAATATCTTTACGGGGCTAACTTCAAAAAGCATTAGACACGGGGGTATTCCAGAATATTCAGGTGTTGGGCATTTCACACGCCTGTATATTCAAGGTGCGTTCCAAAGTTAACAGGACTTTTTGAATCTAGAGCCCTCTAGTGGCGTCATCCATATGTCGATCTACCTATTAGAAGTGAAGTTATTGCTTTAAGTATCAGTACTTCTTTGTCATCGGTGCGAAAGTGAGCTTCGAGCAAAGAGCCAACATTAAATTTTGTTTTAAAATTGGTAAAACTTTCACCGAAAGGTTTCAATTGATGAAACAAGTTTATGGCGATGATTGTTTATCCCGTAGCAGAGTGTACGAGTGGTTTCAACGTTTTCAAAGTGGTCGTGAGGAAATAAATGATGATGAACATGTGGGCCAACCAAAATCCGTGATCACGAAAATTCCATCGAAACTGTGCGTGAATTCATATAAAATCAGCCAAAATCATCATTGAAATTCATGGAAATAGAATTGAACATCTCCAAAACATCGATTTATCGCATTTTACCGAACATTTGGGCTTACAAACGGTGTGTGCACGGTTTGTTCCGCACAAATTGACTGACGACCAAAAATTGCTCAGAATTCAACATTCGAAAAACATCATTAAAGAGGTAAAAAAAGACCCAAACTTCCTTTACAAGATTGTGACTGGTGACGAAACGTGGTGTTTTCAATATGATCCTGAAACGAAACGCCAGAGTGCTGAATGGAAAGCGCCGGCCGAGCCGAAACCCAAAAAATCGCGCCTGGAGAAGTCAAAAGTCTAGACAATGTTGATTTGTTTTTATGATTCCAAGGGTATTGTCCACAAAGAATTTGTTCCACCTGGACAAAACGTTAATGCAGTATTCTACCTTGGAGTTTTGAAGCGTTTGGTCGCCCCGTATTCGACGTCTTCGGCCAGAATATCGCGAAGATGGAAGTTGGCGTTTGTTGCATGGCGTTTGTTGCGTGCGCCGTCTTATCGATCGACGCTTGTGAACGATTATTTGACCTAAAATCACATTTTAACGATCAAACACTCCCCGTATTCACCTGATATGGCACCGTGCGACTTCTACCTTTTCGGAAAAATGCATTTGCCGATGAAAGAAAAGCGTTATGCAGACGTGGAGGCCATTCAAAAGGCTTGCACCGGCATACTGGCTATACACTCGTTCGACAAACTTTTGGACCGTGCAAAAAGCTGTATTGAAGCAGAAGGAGACTATTTTGAATATAACAAGTAAGAAAGCTACATTCGAGTGTGCTCGACTGTAATATACCCGCTACCCAGCTGCTCGTACATCATTTATTTGCGGAACAAAAAAAAACGGCTACAATCATATTTTGACCGTAAAAGGCTATGGACTTTCAATATTTATGCAAAGTCAAAATCTAAAATAAAAAAAAAACATTTTTGCACACATTTAATTTTTGATGCGGGCGGGACTCGAACCCGTAAATGCATAATAGTACTGTTCGTTTTGCAGTCCACAACTTAACCCATTTCACCACCGTACACGCACACACGATTCGGCACAATGCTGCAGGCAGCGCATCGAAATTGCGCTTGTAATCAATGTTTTTTCGATTTACGGGGGCGGAAGGGGGCGTGGCCAAAATCCAAAATAAACTTGATCAGCGTGTAATAACAACACATATTGTCACCAAATTTGGTAGTCCTAGCCCTTATAATAGCTGAGATCTAGATTTTCACACGGACAGACAGACGGACAGATGGACAGACGGACATGGCTATATCGACTCGGCTGTTGATCCTGAGCCAGAATATATATACTTTATGGGGTCGGAGGTGTCTCCTTCTGCCTGTTACATACATTTTCGGTTTGAACAAAGTTTTAATACCCTTCTACTCTATGAGTAGCGGGTATAAAAAGAACAAGTAAGAAAGCTACAGTCGGGTGTGCTCGACTGTAATATACCCGCTACCCAGCTGCTTGTACATAATTTATTTGCGGAACAAAAAAACGGCTACAATCATATTTTGACCGTAAAAGGCTATGGACTTATAATATTTATGCAAAGTCAAAATATAAAATAAAAAAAAAAAAACATTTTTGCACACATTTAATTTTTGATGCGGGCGGGACTCGAACCCGTAAATGCATAATAGTACTGTTCGTTTTGCAGTCCACAACTTAACCCATTTCACCACCGTACACGCACACACGATTCGGCACAATGCTGCAAGCAGCGCTGCCGGCAGCGCTGCTTACAGCTATGGAAAACGTTAAGCTGAATAACTTCTGTGTTTATTATCCGATTGTTACCAAATTTTCAGAAATCATTTGGCTAGCTATAGTTATCATGTAAACCAAAAATGAACAATATGGCATCAAAATTGCTCTTGTTATCAATGTTTTTTCGATTTGCGGGGGCGGAAGGGGGCGTGGCCAAAATCCAAAATAAACTTGATCAGCGTGCAATAATAACACATACTGTCACCAAATTTGGTAGTCCTAGCTCTTATAATAGCTGAGATCTAGATTTTTACACAGACAGACAGACGGACAGACGGACATGGCTATATCGACTCGGCTGTTGATCCTGACCCAGAATATATATACTTTATGGGGTCGGAGGTGTCTCCTTCTGCCTGTTACATACATTTTCGGTTTGAACAAAGTTATAATACCCTTCTACTCTATGAGTAGCGGGTATAATTAATTGATTTTGCCGATAAAACCATTTGTTCTGTCTATTTTTTAAAGTCCTGTTTATTTTGGAACGCACCTTGTATATTGAGAAAGAGCTCTTTATCTATGAGTTATCTCCCTCCTTCGTCCCCTACCTATCTGTCTGTCTCACTGACGACTTCCTTTCAAACTGATCGTTGACCTTTCGTTTCTTTGGAGTGAGCTTATTGTTAGGTTTATTTTTATACCTGCCACTCATAGAGTAGAAGGGTATTATAACTATGTATAGACCTAAAATGTATGTAACAGGCAGAAGGATACATCTCCGACCCCATAAAGTATATATATTCTGACTCAGGATCAAAGGACGAGTCGATATAGCCATGTCCGTCTGTCCGTCCGTGTGAAAATCTAGATCTCAGCTATTATAAGAGCTAGGACTACTAAATTTGGTGACAAAATGTGTTGTTATTGCATGCTGATCAAGTTTATTTTGGATTTTGGCCACGCACCCTTCCGCAATGTAAATTAAAAAAAATTGATTACAAGCGCAATTTTGATGCCATATTGTTCATTATAATATGTTTATATGATAACTATAGCTAGCCAGATGATCTTTGAAAATTTGGTAGCAATCGTATAATAAACATAGAAGTTATTTAGCTTAACGTTTTTCATAGTTGTAAGCAGCGCTGCCTGCAGCATTGTGCCGAATAGTGTGTGCGTGTACAGTGGTGAAATGGGTTAAGTTATGGACTGCAAAAAGAACAGTACTATAATGCATTCACTTATTTAATTTAAATATGATTGTAGCCGTTCTTTATTGTTCCTCAAATAATTTTGATGTACGAGCAGCTGGGTAGCGGCTATAATACAGTCGAGCACACTCGACTGTAACTTTCTTACCTGTTAGACCATGGATTTAACAAAAATACATGGTCTATTGTGTTTGACGAAATGTGCGTAACAGGTAGAAGGAGGCATCTGTGACCCCATAAAGTATATATATTCTTGCTCAGGATCACGAGCCGAGTCGATTAAGCCATGTCTGTCTGTCCGTCTGTCCGTCTGCATGAGCGCCTATATCTCAGAAACTGAAAAAACTAGAGCCACCAAATTTGGTGACAACACTTATGTAAATCATACGCTGTAAAATTTTTATTAAAATTTAGGCCACGCCTACTTCCGCCCCCGCACTTCGAAAACCCGTATTGCAAGCGCCTATATCTTAGAAACTAAAGAAGCTAGAGCCACCAAATTTGGTGAAAACACTTATGTGAATTAAACGCTGTAAAATGTTTATTAAAATTTGGGACAAGCCCACTTCTGCCCCCGCAAATCGATAAACCGTATAGCAGGCGCAATAATAAAGCTAGAGTATTCAGCTTGGTATGAATGATAGCTATCACCGCCTAAACGATCGCTGAAAATTTGGTTCCGATCGAATAATGAACATATAAGTTATTCAACGTTTCATATAGATTTGCACTGCGCCCACTGCAAGTAAGCAAGCAGTGTTTTTTCCAAGCAGTGTTTTTTTCCAACTGCTTGGACTGCTTGACGTCTAACTGACAACTATATGTGTTGTTTATTACTTTTCTTTGAAAAACACGTTTACCAATAACAGTTTTCTAAATCTGATTTTTTTATAACCTTGAAAAATCGATGGTCTTATACAGTCAACACTTGAGCCGTTCTTACTTGTTTGTTGAAGTGTTTAATAATATACTTTTTTGCAGATAAGGTAATTTTTAGGAATAAGAACCATTGAATTCTCAAAAAATAAATCCGTTGATTTATTTAAGTCGAATCGTAAAAAAAAGGATTTACTTAGAATCGAATCTTTAACAGATCTACATGTGGAAGTGCCGAGAATTAATCGTTAAATGAGATGACAAGTCCAAACCAAAAGCATTTATCGTATATCGTTACAGAAAAATTAAAGTTATTGCAGGCTCTTGCACGTGTGTGAGGTAATCATGAGGCTGACAAGAAATTAAAGACAGAGTGAATAAGCAGGAAAGGGAGACGGAGGGTGAAATAAATATCCTTGACAGCAAGACGGGCACAGCATGCGTTAACACACACACACAGAGAGAGAGTCACAACTCATGTCGCAGACGTGGTCACTGTGCAGTGTTGTATACAGAAAGACCGGCGACGATCCTGTCTTACAGCTGGTCGCATATTCAATGACTTCACAACGAGTGTTAGTTGTTTTTAGAAGACCTCCTTCTCTGTTTGAGGTTCATTATTTGAATGAACTGATGTGTGCTGATGTTGGGTTCAGCTAACCCGCACATACAATGCTTATATCTATGTATTTTTAATTACATATATACATATACATATGTATGCAGAAGGCATGCATATGTTATGTATGTATAGCTTGACCACTTGATCTGGTGCATGCTCAGCATTCTCACACTCGGCGATCGACTTATGTATAAGCATTAGATCGTATTACTTGGGCGCTGGAATGCTTATGTAGTTGTTGACCTTTTGGGTATTAGTATATTTGTATTTATTATGACAAAGTGTCACAATCTATTGACGCTAAGTTATACCCAATCATTTACTATATTGGTAGGGTAGATATGCTACACCTCCCTTTTTAAAGAAATGACGTAATATATGTAATCATTTAGTTTTAGTGTTAATATATTGTGTTACAAAATATGTATATATTTTTTTAAATGATATTGATTTGTTTCTTATTACATACTTTTTAGCATTAGCAATGGTTCTGTCTCAAAGCATTAGAATATTTTGTTTGAATTTTTTTTTGGGTTGATCAGACCTTTACTTAAATGCAACGTTTCATTGATTATATATTTTTAACCTATCCTTATGTACTTTTTGTTTCTTCTGGTTTTTATCTCTAATTATAATGTTATCTCTGTCTTCTATGGTTTCTACCGTATAAGGACCTAAATATACTGGATCTAACTTATGACGCGCTTCGTTTCTTAGTGTAACTTTATCTCCTATTTTTATACCCGCAACTCATAGAGTAGAAGGGTATTATAACTTTGTTCAAACCGAAAATGTATGTAACAGGCAGAAGGAGACACCTCCGACCTCATAAAGTATATATATTCTGGCTCAGGATCAACAGCCGAGTCGATATAGCCATGTCCGTCTGTCTGTCTGTCCGTCTGTCCATCTGTCTGTCCGTGTGAAAATCTAGATCTCAGCTATTATAAGAGCTAGAACTACCAAATTTGGTGACAAAATGTGTTATTATTGCACGCTGATCACGTTTATTTTGGATTTTGGCCACGCCCCCTTTTACCCCTGTAAATCGAAAAATCATTGATTATAAGCGCAATTTTGATGCCTTATTGTTCATTTATCGTTATCTCATGCGAGCACTCCTCTTGCTGTCTCGCCTTTTTTGCCTCAAGCCTCAACGGTTAGTTTGATTGATCCACCTATTGTGGTCGTCACTTCTCCTACTTCGCCTGTGTATAGGAGTATAGTAAATAACACTGGTTGCAGCTCTTCTGTAGTTATGCCTCCAAACATAACTAAGTCCCTTGTCGCCGTTAAGCCAAAGAAATTTATTTTTGTTTCTCGCTTGGCCCCCGATACTTCAATTGAAGATGTGCAAGCATTCATTCAATCCAAGATCTCAATAACGAACCTTATTGTTGAGAAATTTAAATTTAACTATGCACGAGACATTGCATCGTTCAAAATTAATATTCCTGCAGACAGCTTTAAAAAATTCTGTAGTGTAAGTTTTTGGCCCCCTGATTTAATTGTGTCCCGTCTTCGAGTGGAACATCAAAAAACTAAATCCATCTTCTCTTTTTATTGCTTATCAAAATGTTAGAGGACTAAACATTAAACTCTCTAAATTGTTTATTGATTGTGTCTCTTTTAATTACCATATTTTAATATTTACTGAAACTTGGTTGAAACCAGATGTACCCAGTAGCTCAATCTTTACAGATAAGTACACTTCCTTCAGATGCGACCGTTTAGGTCGAACCGGTGGAGGCGTTCTTATAGCTGCTAGGTCTGATTTATATGTTGAATTGTTTGCCCAGAATTTATCTGTGTTAAAGTGTCAGTGTGTCAAATTTCAATATACATTTCTTGCTCTTATATTCCCCCTTCTTCAGATGTTTCCATCCACCTTGTACATCTTTCTTTTATCCAGTCTGTTGCATCCAAGCTATCTGATAGAGATTTTCTTTTAGTTTTTGGTGATTTTAATCTACCAGAAGTTGCATGGACCTCTCAATCAGATTTCTTGGTTCCCTCTAGCTTTAATAAATTTCTTATGGGACTTTCTGAACCTTCATTATTTCAAATTAATAATATTCCAAACCTAAATGGTATAATGGTTGATCTAATCTTTTCATCTGATGTAATGTTGCAAAACAATATTTCTAGAAGTGATCCTTTAGTTTTACCTGAAGATCCTTACCATCCTACATTAGATTTGTCGTTAAAATTGCCTACTCTTGTGCAAACTGCAAATTAGGCCACCTTGGTTTTCTCGTGAATTGATGGTTTTAAAAAATTTGAAATCCAGATATTTTAAAAAGTTTAAATCTACTGGAAGTCCTTCTGACTATTCTCGTTATATCGTTGTTAGAGCTAACTTTTTTTCTCTAAATACACGCTGCTACAATGATTACTTCAATCGTTGTCGACTACAGTTTGCCCAGGATCCTAAGCAATTTTATAACTTTGTTAATTTGAAACATAAAACTAATAAATTCCCATCTAATCTTTTTTTTGAAAATAACAAAGCAACTAATGATCAGGCTGCTGCCGATTTGTTTGCGGACTATACTATGCAATCATACCCGTATTAAATAATAAATAAATAAATATTTAATAAATAATTCTTAAATAATTCTAACTCCTTTTTTTGCCTTCTATTAACGAAATATTTTTACTAAGCTATCTTAAATCCGCCTGTATTTTCTCCTGGTCCTGATGGTGTTCCAGCATGTATACTTAGATTCTGTGCTGATACCATTTGTAAGCGTATATTTAATTTGCTTGATTTGTCCGTAGCCACGAGTTACTTTCCGCCTATATGAAAGGATTCCTTCCCTATACCTCTTCACAAATGTGGCTCTACCCAAAATGTGAAGAATTATATGTGTATCTCTAAATTATCCACTATTCCTAAAATTTTTGAAAAAATCTTGACTGCACAATTAACACATATGTGTAAGTCCGTTCTTTCCCCTTATCAGCATGGATATGTCAAATTTAGATCCATAACTACAAATCTTCTTGAGTTTTCCTCAATTATAACCAAACGAATTCGGAGGAAAATGCAAACTGATGTGGTATACACTGATTTCAGTAAAGCATTTGACTCCGTTAATCATAACTTATTGCTTCATAAATTAGATCTCATTGGTTTTCCTCAAAAACTTATTTTGTGGATATCTAATTATTTAACTAAGAGGACGCAAAGAGACATTTTCAACTCTTGCCAATCTAAGCTTATATTTGTTACATCTGGGGTTCCTCAGGGTAGTCACCTTGGCCCTCTACTTTTTAACCTTTTTATTAATGACCTACCTTCTGTACTAACACAATTATCTATCCTTATGTACACTGATGACGTTAAACTTTGCCTGACGTATTTTAAACTTTAAACTTTCTTCAAATGGATCTTGACATGTTTTTTGCCTGGTGTAGTCATAACCTGCTACATATTAATTGTTTTAAATGTAAAGTTATGTCATTTTACAGAGGAAACCATCACGTCATGAACTACTCCTTTAATTTAATTCAAACTTTTAAGAATTTCTGAAGTAAATGATCTAGGTATTCTCTTCGATCAGAAATTGAAATTTGATGGACACGTTACACACATAATTAACAAGGCTTTTCGTGTACTTGGTTTCATTAAAAGATGGGCCAAAGAATTTAATGATCCCTTTACAACCAAGTTACTTTTTACTTTTCTTGTACGTCCAATTCTTTAATATGGTTCTTCCGTGTGGTCCCCGCAGTACCAAATTTATCAAGACAGAATTGAGTTTGTTTAAAAGCAGTTTCTTCTTTTTGCTTTACGTAGTTTCAACTGGGTTCCAGGAGTAGATTTACCACCTTATCATAATCAGCTTCTATTAATTAGCCTTCTTTCTTTAGCTAAACGTCGTATTATGTTAAGTGTCTTGTTTATTATAAAACTTATAAGATTTGGGGTCGATTGCCCTTCCTTACTCAGGCAACATAACTTTAGGGTTCCTTCTAGAGTTACCCGTAATTTTCAGCCATTGTCATTAGACTTTTGTTCTAGTAATTATAGCTTGCATGACCCTTTCCGTCTTCTCTGTGATCAATATAATAAACTTTTTAGACTTTTCAACTTAAAGTCCTCTCTTTCTAATATAAAAATTTCTATTCTTAACTCATTAACACTTCATACTAATAGCTAATATTAACTTTTCTGATCTGATTGGGTTTTTCTGGGTTTTCCCCAATCCATTGCAACAAATGTTGGATCGACTAGAATTTTTGTTTTTTCCCCGAAATTAAATTAAATTATAATATATTAAATTTTATAATTAAAATATTTTTTTTCCGTTTTAAAGCTTCTTAAACAATTAAAATTTTAAAATTTATTAATAAAATTAATTTTCTAAGCTTTGATCAAAACTGCTTTTGTCAAGTCCTTTTTCTTTATACATAAATTTTTTATCTGTTTGTCTGTAACTCTTACGTCGACTGCTATTAGTTGACTTTAAATTAAATTAAATAAACAAATAAAAAAATACATTTTCGGTTTACATGATAACTATAGCTAGCCAGATGATCTCTGAAAATTTGGTAACAATCGGATAATAAAACAAGTAAGGAAGCTACAGTCGAGTGTGCTCGACTGTAATATACCCGCTACCCAGCTGCTCGTACATCATTTATTTGCGGAACAAAAAAAAAAAAAAAAAACGGCTACAATCATATTTTGACAGTAAAAGGCTATGGACTTACAATATTTATGCAAAGTCAAAATCTGAAATAAAAAAAACAATCTCTATCTATTATCTCTAATTATAATGTTATCTCTGTCTTCTATGGTTTCTACCGTATAAGGACCTAAATATACTGGATCTAACTTATGACGCGCTTCGTTTCTTAGTGTAACTTTATCTCCTATTTTTATACCCGCAACTCATAGAGTAGAAGGGTATTATAACTTTGTTCAAACCGAAAATGTATGTAACAGGCAGAAGGAGACACCTCCGACCTCATAAAGTATATATATGTAGTTCTTTATTTATATGGTTTTTATTCAACAAGTAATAGAGCTTATACGAATTTCACATTTAATTATTAAGACTTATGACGAAATTATGTAGCTTTATGAACAACCGATCTTGGCAACTTTTTCACTCGACCGCCTTTTTTCCTAGGCTTTTTTCTGCTCTTGTCTAGGGTTGCATTTTATTCAGGGCTGCAATATAAAAGTATCGAAAGATCTAATACTTATTACCACTACGAGTATTCTTGCTGGAACCAATTCCCACAATCGGCCCTCCTGACAGGACATTCGCCTCGAATGGATCAAGCCATGGTTTCATATACTCTGCAACTGTAATTGTTTTTATAGGACCTTCATTGTCTCCTATCTTTTCAACCTCATATCTCCCATAATCTTTGATCTCAACCACTTTATATGGGCCTAAATATTTACCTTTCAGCTTAAGCCCTACTCCGTACTGAGTCCTTTTTATGGCTACCAAATCATTAATATTATACTGTTTCTGTTGCTTTCTTTTTAAATCAAATGCTTTTTTATTTTCTTCCTGTATATCCCTAATATTTTCACGAGCTTCTTGCCGCAAATTTTCACGCTTTTCTTCTAACTCTCTAATCATGAATTGGCTTACTAAATCCTTTAGCTCCTTATAATCGGCAACGCGCATATCTACTCCAGTCATTAACTTAAAAGGTGCTATTTTTGTGCTTCTTGGCTCTGTATTATTTATCATTTGCTGAACTTGTCCTAATTTCTTATACCATAATCCTGGATTGTCATTACTTAACTTAGACAACATTGGAACTACAAGCTTGTGCATCCGTTCCACCTGACCATTTCCACGAGGTACACCGGTGGCAATGAGCAAATGCTGAATATTTTCATTTTACAATATTCTTTAAAGGAATTCGAGGCTATGTCCGAGACGATTCTGTAGGGGTTCCCAAAATTAACTGCTTATTTTTTCAAGCACTCTATAACCTCATCAACACCTGTACTACGGGTTGGATACAACCAAACATATTTCGAAAACCCATCTACCACGACTAAAATGTGATTATATCGCTTATTAGTTAGTTCCATTGGGCCAACATGGTCAATATGGTATGTAACAAACGGTAAAAACCCTTCCTTTTTACCAGATTTCGCGTTTACTATTATGCAACGAACACAACTATCTACAACACGTGAAACTTTTCCTTTCAATTTTGGAATGTAATACGATTTTTCCACTAAATCTTGTGTTTTTGCTGCCGAGAAATGACCTTGGTTATGAGCAGAAACAATTATCTCGTTTTCCATCTGACCAGGAACTACTATGAGTTCTTTATTTGGGTCTTTAAATAGTACCTGATTTTGAATATAAAAATCTTCATATGAATCTTTAGCGACCAATTCTCTAACCCCTCTTATCCACTCATCTTGCAGCTGGGCCTCTCTCAATCGATGGATCAGGGTATCTGTTATAAAATAACAAGACACTCGGCTCAAAGCATCAGCATGCTTTAACTTAGACCCTGAACGATGTTCTATCTTATAATCAAAATCTTGCAAATATAATGCCCAACGTGCTACTCTTAAAGGAACCTCTTTCTTTTTCATGGTCATCATGAACGCGTTACAATCAGTTACTATGGTAAAAGATATGCCAAGAACATACACGCGCCATTTCATTAAAGCTGCTATTATTGCTAAAACCTCTAGCTCATACGAACTGTAATTCTCCTCACATGGCTTAGTTTTCCGACTCATAAATTGTACAGGGTGAAACATATTATCCTCTTGATCTTTTTGTAATAATACTGCCCCATACCCATACTTCGAAGCATCTGTGTGAATCTCTGTTCGCAACTTCGGGTTATACAGCTTTAATACTGGCTCACTAACTAAAGCTAATTTTAGTTCTTCAAATGCCTTCCGCTGAACTTCTGTGAATCCGAACTTAGCATCTTGCCTTAAAAGATCTGACAATGGCTTAGCATTAGCTGCATATCCATTTATGAATTTTCTAAAATAAGATGTTAACCCTAAAAAACGTTGTATACCCTTTTTATCTTTGGGTTCCGGAAATTCTGTAACGGCCTGTATCTTTTCTTTGCTTGGGGTTATGGTTCCATCTTGAACGATATATCCCAAAAAATTGACTCTCTGATGTAATATCTGGCATTTGCCCCAATTAATTCGTAGCCCATTCTGAGAAGATACTTCTAACACTTGCTTCAATTTTCTTATCCCCTCATCAACATCATTACTAGGCACAATAACATCATCCATGTAAAGTATTACAATTCCACTAGCGAGCAACTCTCGTAAAACAGACATTATAAACCTAGTAAAAACTGCAGGCGAATTCGAAATGCCAAACGGTACAAATAAAAATTCGTACTGCCCACTTTGAGTCACGAACGAAGTGTATTTTCTTGAACCTACTTCTACGGGCACATGGAAAAACCCATTGGTCAAATCCAATGTTGTATATATCTTCGCATTCTGAAGTTTGTCTAAGACATTGTCCATGTGTGCCATCGGAAAATTATCTCTAATAATTTTCTCATTTAATTTGCGATAGTCGCAGCATAGACGCTTTTTCCCATTTTTCTTAGCCACCAGGGGCGAAGCATACTCGGATGTTCTTGGCTGTATTATACCTTCTTTTAACCATTCCCGCACCTGCTCATCTACAAAGTTTTGGTCACTATACGACTGTCGCCTGGGATGCTGATAAACTGGGATGTCATCTTTCAAAACAATTTTCATCTCGACAGGGGCATTTGTGTTACGGATTGGGCAATATTGTTCGATCATCTTCAATACCGTTTTAGCTTCAGGCCGACTAAGATGAGATAGATCTACCTTAGAAGTTGCTTTAAGCTCTTCCAAACACATGCTTCGAAATTCATCATTCGCCTGACGATCAAATATCTGTGTATTCCTAATTTTACCTCCATCTTCAGTTTTCATCCTGATATTAAAGTGAGTACCACTTTTGGTAACCTTCATATCGACAGTGTCCAAAATTGTCCTTCCTAAAATAGCATCGAAACCTATATCCTGATCTTGAACAACATGAAACTCTACTTCCATTGAAATATCATCTATTAGAATGGATATAATAATACTTCCAAATGTTAAAATACGACTTTCTCCAATTCCCGTCAAACTCTTTCCTTTACCAGTTATTTCTGCTGCTCCTAGACTCACGAAAACTTGTCTGCGCATTAAGCACAAATCAGCGCCCGTGTCAACCAAACCTTTAAATATAATCTTTTTGTAAACAATGCTCTTCAATTCAAGACCTGATAGAGTAAATTCACTGCCTAATGACACTCCTATTTTATTCTCTTGAACTACATTAGCATTTGTTTCTTTCTTGACATCTGTTTTTGCTGCACATTGTGCTGCTCGGTGTCCTGCCTGACCACATTTAAAGCAAACAAAATCTGTTTTCTTACAGTCTTTCATTACGTGGGAACTATCGCCGCATTTGAAACATTTCCTGGATGATCCAGACTTAACCTGACCTTTGCCTTGATCTTTCTTTTGCTCCTGACGTTCCCCAGCTGATTGATTTGATTTGCCAGATCTAGCTTTCTGATATATCTCGATTTGATGTTTTAGTTCCTGTATATTTCTAGCCTGATATAACATTATCTTATTCCCTTTCGAATCAGGAATACCCTTTATGTAATAGTCAATTAAACTTGGCTCATCAATATTAACTGGCTTTGCGATTTCTTTCAGAGCATACAAATATTCAAATAATGATTCGTCTTTTCTCTGCTGACGCTGGTCCAATCTTCTATGAACCTCAGCTGATGACACTTTGACTAAAAACTCTTCCCTCAACTTAGCCTTCAAAACAGTCCAACTACGAATATTCGCCTCACTACGCACAAACAGTTTAGCCGCTCCTGAAAGCATCTGTTTCGAATAGATAAGCAGCTGCAAATCACTCCACTGGACAGTAGTTGAACAACTTTATAACTCATCGATCCATTGTTCTACATCAGGACTTCCTGTTCCAGAGAAACTAGATACGCTGCCTTCTACATCTTTGAGAGTGAACCATGACCTGCCATTGTCTACTCTTTGATCTTCAGCTAAATTTCGCTCTGTAACCACGGATTGAACTTCATCTGAATCGCTTTCCTCTTCATCCTGAATTCCAAAATGTGTAAGCAATCTATTTTGCAACTCTAGTTTCCTTCCACTTGTTGGTAGCGCCAACTCTGCTAACTTTAACCTCAAATCTGCTACGCGAAGTGTCAAGATCTCGTCAAGTTGCATTTTGAAATGGTTAGCAAACAATCAAATACGTAAAATTATACAACACAATACTACTGTTACTTAACGTAACCTTACACTAGTACTGCCTCTGTCGATGCTCGCACCAGCTTTGCCTCTGTAGTTTCACGCAACTGCGCTGTCTCTGCCGACGATCGTATCAAGCTTTGCCTCTTTCGACGTTCGCACCAAGTCCTGCCTCTGCTTACTCACACAGAAACACTGCTTCTGTCGACGCAAACAGCAACTCTGCCTCTGTCGACTGTACGCACCAGTTCTGCCTTGATTTAATGCACCAGTTCGGACTCTGCTGACGTTCGCTTCAAGCTCTGCCTCTGACGACGCACACCGCAGCTCTGCTTCTGTCGCTGCAAACAACAACAATGTCTCTGTAGACGTACTCTCCAGCTCTGCTTCTACCAACTTAAGCAGCAACTTTGCCTCTGTCGACGCACGCTCCAGCTCTGCTTCTACCAACTTAAGCAGCAACTTTGCCTCTGTCGACGCACGCTTTAGCTCTGCTTCTACCAACTTAAGCAGCAACTTTCCCTCTGTCGACGCACGCTCCAGCTCTGCTTCTACCAACTTAAGCAGCAACTTTGCCTCTGCCGACGTATGCACCAGTTCTGCTTCTGCCAACTTAAGCAGCAACTTTGCCTCTGCCGACTCTCGAAACTTCTTCGAGAATTCTGTATTCTGTTGCTCGCGTTTGTTCCAGCGTCGATCATGCAACGGTTCTTTTTTACCGTTCACTGCTTGCTACCAAAACGAACTGCGTCATATGCACAAATTTTGTCTTTACACTTAAGCTCATCCCGGACGAGCCCCCGATTTGTAGTTCTTTATTTATATGGTTTTTATTCAACAAGTAATAGAGCTTATACGAATTTCACATTTAATTATTAAGACTTATGACGAAATTATGTAGCTTTATGAACAACCGCTCTTGGCAACTTTTTCACTCGACCGCCTTTTTTCCTAGGCTTTTTTCTGCTCTTGTCTAGGGTTGCATTTTATTCAGGGCTGCAATATAAAAGTATCGAAAGATCTAATACTTATTACCACTACGAGTATTCTTGCTGGAACCAATTCCCACATATATTCTGGCTCAGGATCAACAGCCGAGTCGATATAGCCATGTCCGTCTGTCTGTCCGTATGTCCATCTGTCTGTCCGTGTGAAAATCTAGATCTCAGCTATTATAAGAGCTAGAACTACCAAATTTGGTGACAAAATGTGTTATTATTGCATGCTGATCAAGTTTATTTTGGATTTTGGCCACGCCCCCTTTTACCCCTGTAAATCGAAAAATCATTGATTATAAGCGCAATTTGGATGCCTTATTGTTCATTTATAGTTATCTTATGCGAGCACTCCTCTTGCTGTCTCGCCTTTTTTGCCTCAAGCCTCAACGGTTAGTTTGATTGATCCACCTATAGTGGTCGTCACTTCTCCTACTTCGCCTGTGTATAGGAGTATAGTAAATAACACTGGTTGCAGCTCTTCTGTAGTTATGCCTCCAAACATAACTAAGTCCCTTGTCGCCGTTAAGCCAAAGAAATTTATTTTTGTTTCTCGCTTGGCCCCCGATACTTCAATTGAAGATGTGCAAGCATTCATTCAATCCAAGATCTCAATAACGAACCTTATTGTTGAGAAATTTAAATTTAACTATGCACGAGACATTGCATCGTTCAAAATTAATATTCCTGCAGACAGCTTTAAAAAATTCTGTAGTGTAAGTTTTTGGCCCCCTGATTTAATTGTGTCCCGTCTTCGAGTGGAACATCAAAAAACTAAATCCATCTTCTCTTTTTATTGCTTATCAAAATGTTAGAGGACTAAACATTAAACTCTCTAAATTGTTTATTGATTGTGTCTCTTTTAATTACCATATTTTAATATTTACTGAAACTTGGTTGAAACCAGATGTACCCAGTAGCTCAATCTTTACAGATAAGTACACTTCCTTCAGATGCGACCGTTTAGGTCGAACCGGTGGAGGCGTTCTTATAGCTGCTAGGTCTGATTTATATGTTGAATTGTTTGCCCAGAATTTATCTGTGTTAAAGTGTCAGTGTGTCAAATTTCAATATACATTTCTTGCTCTTATATTCCCCCTTCTTCAGATGTTTCCATCCACCTTGTACATCTTTCTTTTATCCAGTCTGTTGCATCCAAGCTATCTGATAGAGATTTTCTTTTAGTTTTTGGTGATTTTAATCTACCAGAAGTTGCATGGACCTCTCAATCAGATTTCTTGGTTCCCTCTAGCTTTAATAAATTTCTTATGGGACTTTCTGAACCTTCATTATTTCAAATTAATAATATTCCAAACCTAAATGGTATAATGGTTGATCTAATCTTTTCATCTGATGTAATGTTGCAAAACAATATTTCTAGAAGTGATCCTTTAGTTTTACCTGAAGATCCTTACCATCCTACATTAGATTTGTCGTTAAAATTGCCTACTCTTGTGCAAACTGCAAATTAGGCCACCTTGGTTTTCTCGTGAATTGATGGTTTTAAAAAATTTGAAATCCAGATATTTTAAAAAGTTTAAATCTACTGGAAGTCCTTCTGACTATTCTCGTTATATCGTTGTTAGAGCTAACTTTTTTTCTCTAAATACACGCTGCTACAATGATTACTTCAATCGTTGTCGACTACAGTTTGCCCAGGATCCTAAGCAATTTTATAACTTTGTTAATTTGAAACATAAAACTAATAAATTCCCATCTAATCTTTTTTTTGAAAATAACAAAGCAACTAATGATCAGGCTGCTGCCGATTTGTTTGCGGACTATACTATGCAATCATACCCGTATTAAATAATAAATAAATAAATATTTAATAAATAATTCTTAAATAATTCTAACTCCTTTTTTTGCCTTCTATTAACGAAATATTTTTACTAAGCTATCTTAAATCCGCCTGTATTTTCTCCTGGTCCTGATGGTGTTCCAGCATGTATACTTAGATTCTGTGCTGATACCATTTGTAAGCATATATTTAAGTTGCTTGATTTGTCCGTAGCCACGAGTTACTTTCCGCCTATATGAAAGGATTCCTTCCCTATACCTCTTCAAAAATGTGGCTCTACCCAAAATGTGAAGAATTATATGTGTATCTCTAAATTATCCACTATTCCTAAAATTTTTGAAAAAATCTTGACTGCACAATTAACACATATGTGTAAGTCCGTTCTTTCCCCTTATCAGCATGGATATGTCAAATTTAGATCTATAACTACAAATCTTCTTGAGTTTTCCTCAATTATAACCAAACGAATTCGGAGGAAAATGCAAACTGATGTGGTATACACTGATTTCAGTAAAGCATTTGACTCCGTTAATCATAACTTATTGCTTCATAAATTAGATCTCATTGGTTTTCCTCAAAAACTTATTTTGTGGATATCTAATTATTTAACTAAGAGGACGCAAAGAGTCCTTTTCAACTCTTGCCAATCTAAGCTTATATTTGTTACATCTGGGGTTCCTCAGGGTAGTCACCTTGGCCCTCTACTTTTTAACCTTTTTATTAATGACCTACCTTCTGTACTAATACAATCATCTATCCTTATGTACACTGATGACGTTAAACTTTGCCTGACGTATTTTAAACTTTAAACTTTCTTCAAATGGATCTTGACATGTTTTTTGCCTGGTGTAGTTATAACCTGCTACATATTAATTGTTTTAAATGTAAAGTTATGTCATTTTACAGAGGAAACCATCACGTCATGAACTACTCCTTTAATTTAATTCAAACTTTTAAGAATTTCTGAAGTAAATGATCTAGGTATTCTCTTCGATCAGAAATTGAAATTTGATGGACACGTTACACACATAATTAACAAGGCTTTTCGTGTACTTGGTTTCATTAAAAGATGGGCCAAAGAATTTAATGATCCCTTTACAACCAAGTTACTTTTTACTTCTCTTGTACGTCCAATTCTTTAATATGGTTCTTCCGTGTGGTCCCCGCAGTACCAAATTTATCAAGACAGAATTGAGTTTGTTTAAAAGCAGTTTCTTCTTTTTGCTTTACGTAGTTTCAACTGGGTTCCAGGAGTAGATTTACCACCTTATCATAATCAGCTTCTTTTAATTAGCCTTCTTTCTTTAGCTAAACGTCGTATAACATAATACGTGTCTTGTTTATTATAAAACTTATAAGATTTGGGGTCGATTCCCCTTCCTTACTCAGGCAACATAACTTTAGGGTTCCTTCTAGAGTTACCCGTAATTTTCAGCCATTGTCATTAGACTTTTGTTCTAGTAATTATAGCTTGCATGACCCTTTCCGTCTTCTCTGTGATCAATATAATAAACTTTTTAGACTTTTCAACTTAAAGTCCTCTCTTTCTAATATAAAAATTTCTATTCTTAACTCATTAACACTTCATACTAATAGCTAATATTAACTTTTCTGATCTGATTGGGTTTTTCTGGGTTTTCCCCAATCCATTGCAACAAATGTTGGATCGACTAGAATTTTTGTTTTTTCCCCGGAATTAAATTAAATTAAATTATAATATATTAAATTTTATAATTAAAATATTTTTTTTCCGTTTAAAGCTTCTTAAACAATTAAAATTTTAAAATTTATTAATAAAATTAATTTTCTAAGCTTTGATCAAAACTGCTTTTGTCAAGTCCTTTTTCTTTATACATAAATTTTTTATCTGTTTGTCTGTAACTCTTACGTCGACTGCTATTAGTTGACTTTAAATTAAATTAAATAAACAAATAAAAAAATACATTTTCGGTTTACATGATAACTATAGCTAGCCAGATGATCTCTAAATTTGGTAACAATCGGATAATAAAACAAGTAAGGAAGCTACAGTCGAGTGTGCTCGACTGTAATATACCCGCTACCCAGCTGCTCGTACATCATTTATTTGCGGAACAAAAAAAAAAAAAAAAAACGGCTACAATCATATTTTGACAGTAAAAGGCTATGGACTTACAATATTTATGCAAAGTCAAAATCTGAAATAAAAAAAACAATATGCACACATTTAATTTTTGATGCGGGTGGGACTCGAACCCGTAAATGCATAATAGTACTGTTCGTTTTGCAGTCCACAACTTAACCGATTTCACTACCGTACAAGTTATCAAGTAACCCGCGCACTCAGAGTGCCCAGCCCTCGCAGGGCATAGCGCTGACGCTGCAAGGCAGCAAGTCAGTGGCCGAGTAGCGGGCGTTGCGCTGATGCAATATGCTAAGCCAATGCCGGAGCAACAAAGTCAGCTATGGTAACATGATTCTTGCAATTGTCGCAAAAGCATAGTTATGATTATGCTGAGTCGGCTTGCCGGCTATGACTTGGCTGCTCGAGCTCGAATTCTGTAGGTTAGTGGTTAAGCATTTTTGTATTCTTGATTCAGTTCTGTGTATGATTTAATAGAATAAACTCACCTTACTCTGGCAGCTAGCCACACATAGGCAATTTATTGTAGTTAATTGATATTACTGCTGAGCCACAAGGCCAATAGTATCTGAAGGTGAAGTCAAGCCTTCTAGCCTAATCCTCCTAAATAGTGCCACGCCTCGTTGGAAGAAGGAAGATCAACTTTACTGACGCCCAACGTTTTTTTTAAGAAGCCACACCCATTAGAAGGACACGTCACAAAGTGTAAGTGGAATGTTTAGTTCGAAAACTTTAAGTCGTGTTAAGTTTTAAAATATATAAAGTAATATAAAATCGTAAACGAAACAGTGAGACAACACGAAACTCTGATTACAAAATATAAAATATCTGCGCGTAATTTATTCCCCCTGTTGTGAAATATGTGTTGTTTTCGCTGCTACACTGTGCGTGTCAATCTTGTCTGCTAAAGCTGATGAGTTGCAAGAATACGATAGCGACGACAGCTTAAACGTACTAAATATAAGTGAAATTGCTGAGCTAGAAGAACTCGCTATGAATATCGACGCGAATCAGTTAAATGCCATTATAGACGGTGCCGTTAGAAGCGCGTTTGCCGAACAGGAGAACCGCTTAAAGCTAGAGTTCCGAGCAGAGGTTGAGGCTATACAACAGCGAGTGAACAGTTTACAGATAGATACACCACAGGTAGAAGTCTATAGCCGCATAAGTATAGACCGCACTATTAAGTGCGAGGTAAAACTTGATATCGTACAATCTATCCCAGATTGCGACGGCGAACAAAGTGATTACGTGGCTTGGCGGCAGTCAGCCGTTGACGCGTCTGAAATTTTTAGGCCATACCAGAAGAGTGAGGCGCACTATCAAGCCGTCACGATTTTAAGAAATAAAATTCGTGGCCCGGCAAGAGCGCTATTGTCTAGTGTCACATAGTACGGTATTGAATTTCGACGCCATAATTGCTAGGTTAGATGTAACTTACGCAGATAAGACTTCACTTCGAGTCTTGCGCCAAAAATTGGAAATGGTTAGGCAAGGCGAACTAAGCTTGATGCAGTACCATGACGAAGTGCAAAGAACTTTGACACTTGTGACTAATAAAATCGTTATGTCACACGGTGCGAACGGTGCCGCATTACTTAATGCTGAAGTGAGAAATGATGCACTTCACGCCTTCATCTCAGGTCTGAAGAGATCTTTGAAAGCAATAGTAAGCCGAGGCAAGCATTGAGCGAAGTATGTTCGCTAATTCCCATGCCAAGGCAATGGAAGAGAGAAATCATGCTTCTGAAGGCAGTAGGCAGCCAAACCGCCAGTATGATAGGCAGGGTAGGAGTGGTAATGAGCGGGCCCCCGAAAGGAATCCGTACTATACGAAGAGACAGGGTCAGAGTAGGCCTCAGCAGGCAGAAAATACCCAAAAGAATATCGACAGGCCACCACAAGAGCCCATGGAAGTGGACTCATCTTCTAAGTTCAGGCAGCAGACTAATTGGAACCCCCAAATGAGCGACCCCAATTCAGATAACAATAGAAATCAAAAAAGAAGTAGTAACTCCGAACGTATGACTGGACAGAGACGGCAGAGGGTGAACAACATAAGTCAACAGACTCATCCTGAGGACTCGCAAAAGTATCAGGAGGCAGCTGCGGCAGCCGTAGCTAGCATAGAAGATGATAGTGACTCTGGCAATGAGGCCGGACTGCTCAATTTTTTAGAGGATGCTCCCGGTTGCCATTTGTCAAAAAGCAGCTGGCTGGGAGAAAACTAAAGATACTTATCGACACTGGAGCGGCCAAAAACTACATTAAGCCCATAAAGGGCTCTTTTTGGGCAAAAGACCCCATTCTTTCTGCTTGACGGACTTTCTGCTTCCAGCTGCTCGTACATCATTTATTTGCGGAACAAAAAAAACGGCTACAATCATATTTTGACCGTAAAAACAAAAATATTTTTGCACACATTTAATTTTTGATGTGGGCGGGACTCGAACCCGTAAATGCATAATAGTACTGTTCATTTTGCAGTCCACAACTTAACCTATTTCACCACCGTACACGCACACACGATTCGGCACAGTGCTGCAAGCGGCGCTGCCGGCAGCGCTGCTTACAGCTAAGGAAAACGTTAAGCTGCATAACGTCTGTGTTTATTATCCGATTGTTACCAAATTTTCAGAGATCATCTGGCAAGCTATAGTTATCATATAAACCGAATATAAACTATATGGCATCAAAATTGCGCTTGTAATCAATTTTTTTCGATTTACAGGGGCGGAAGGGAGCGTGGCCAAAATCCAAAATAAACTTGATCAGCGGGCAATAATAACACATTTTGTCCCCAAATTTGGTAATCCTAGCTCTTATAATAGCTGAGATCTAGATTTTCACACGGACAGACAGACGGACAGACGGACGGACAGACAGACGGACAGACGGACATGGCTATATCGACTCGGCTGTTGATCCTGAGCCAGAATATATATACATTTTCGGTTTGAATAAAGTTATAATACCCTTCTGCTCTATGAGTAGCGGGTATAAAAAGCTTAAGCGGCATTTGCATTGTAAGGCATTCTTATTATTATTATTATTATTATCCGATTGTTACCAAATTTTTAGAGATAATCTGGCTAGCTATAGTTATCATATAAACCGAAAATAAACAATATGGCATCAAAATTGCGCTTCTAATCAATTTTTTTTTATTTACAGGGGCGGAAGGGGGCGTGGCCGAAATCCAAAATAAACTTGATCAGCGTGCAATAATAACACATTTTGTCACCAAATTTGGTAGTTCTAGCTCTTATAATAGCTGAGATCTAGATTTTCACACGGACAGACAGACGGACAGACAGACAGACGGACAGACGGACATGGCTATATCGACTCGGCTGTTGATCCTGACCCAGAATATATATACTTTATGGGGTCGGACGTGTCTCCTTCTGCCTGTTACATACATTTTCGGTTTGAACAAAGTTATAATACCCTTCTACTCTATGAGTAGCGGGTACCGACAGGCCCGTAGTTCGATTCCCAATCCGCTTAAGCTTTTTCTTTTTTTTTTTAAGAACTTATACTGTAATTTTTGAATATGCATTAATTGGTGGTCGTGCATGATTTTTTAATTTCTCACAATGAACTTTGTTAACAAGTGGAGAAGTGACAGTCTCTTAAATCAGCTGTGTGCGATTGTTAGAGCGCAGTTTTTTCTTATATTTTTTTTTATTTTTATTTTTTATTTAATTGTATGTTTAAGTTATGATAATAAATAGCAACAACAACACGCATCATGTATTCAGACTTTGTTTTTGTCGTGCAAGAATTTTCGAATGGTCTCATAATGTAACTTTGGCAAAATTTGCGTAATGGCTTAATGACCGAATGGAGAAGTGGTGGACCTCTTAGGTAATGGGTCCAAGGTTCGATTCCGCATGCATGCGTGTCATGGTGGGGGAGATCGAACTTTTCTTATTTTTTGCAAAGTTATAAAAATTGTTTATTTATATTCGTTCGGTTTCTAGTCCGAACACATCACTATACTTTGTGCACAATTCAGTTAATTGACTTTTAAATTGCTCTGGACAATTTTTCTTTAGTTTTGAAAGTACTTGTTCGCTTCTATTTTCTGGATTGGTGCTATGAATGTCATATTCTTTTAGGTTTTCATATTGGATTTAGTTTACTTTGACCAATTTGTCGAAATTACTTGTATTTAGAAGTCGAATGTATACATGTTTGGATGCTGCTATTGTATTTGCAACATAAATTCCATTCTGTATTTCCTGATTAGGAACAAATTTGTAATCATTTACGGTATTAATGTATATTTTCGAAATAACTTGTGATCTGGCTGGTAGAAGAACTGTAGTTTTGCCAGCGCTATATGTTATCAGAACATATATTTGATAATTTAAATTTTAGGGCCGAATTATAAAACAGTCTTCAATTGGTTTGAAATCTAGTTGACAATTGAATTTTTTTAAAAAATCAATGCCTATTATTCCATCACATGGTATTGAAAAATTTGAGTCTACCAAATGAAATTCATTTCTATTGAGGTTGTTCCTTAAGACTTTATTACACCTTGGCCAATGCCTTGGATGTTTATTATTTTTTCATCCTAAATTTTGAAGTTATCAAAATTTACTTTTAAAAGCGAGATATCTGCACCAGTATCTATGCGGAATGTTAGCTTATTTCCAGTTGAATGATTATAGAAAGTTACGAATATATTAAGTGATGGAATGAACTTTTGCATTTATTGATTGTTTCCTAAAGGGTTCTGTAAGTTTTCCGACGTATTTTGCGCCATTCTCACATTGTTGTTATTGTTGCCCTGGTTGAAGTTACCTCGGCCTCTTCCTTGGTTTTGGCCTCGTCTTCCTCCACGGTTATTATAGTTATTATTATTGTTATTGTTGTAATTGCTGCATCGGTTGTAATTGTTGTGGTAGCTATTTCTACCACGATTATAACCTCGGCCTCCTCTATTATTGTTATTTGCACCTCGTCGATAATAGAGTACAGTGTTACTTTGACCTATTATCTCCGTGCAACTGTTTACAAATTTAGAGATGGCATCATTCATATTTATGAATGTGCCTGCTTGCATGATAAGTTTTACCTTATCAATGGAGCAATTTTGTGTCATGGCTTTTACAGCTGTTGTAGTGGTGTATTTATTTGCAAGGGATTGGCTGAGACCTTCACTGATATAGGCGCCTTCAAGGGCCTTTGTCAGTTTCTCCACCTCTTGGGTGTATTGGTTAGCCGTTTTATTTTTCTGTTGCAGATTGAGAAGCTTGGCAGATATAACTTCTACCGATTCTCCTTTTACTGCACTTGACAGTTGGGTAATGATTGCAGCAATTGTCTGCTCATAACATATAAGATTCCTTGGGTGGCTTTTAAGTTTAGTTTTTATAAGGCTAATCGCTGTCGTCTCATGCGTGCCTTTTAAGGTGTCTAATAGACCTAGAGCATCTAAAAAACTTTGTAAATTTTCGTGTCTACCGTCAAACTCTGGTATCAGAGATGTGGCTAGCCTGATAAATTCTGTCAAGGTCTGTGCCATTTCGAAAATTGTTATTGTTTCTGGCTTATACTCAATTCGATCGCTTCCTTCTAGTGTTTCAATGTCACTATCGAATTCAGCGTCCCTTGATTGAATAGATTCGTCTAGTTCTTTGAATTGATCGGGATCGAATTAGACTTTCTGGCACGTTAATCAGAATATGTCTTCTTTTTCTGATATTAGTTAATCTTGTGCTTAGGGATTTTATTACCCTTAAGCATTTGTTGCAGTGCTCAGGTGTAAATCTATTTTTATAGCTATTTACTAAGGTAACTATATTATTGTATTCTCCTACTACTATCTCTGTATGGTTTTTCAACATTTCTGCTTTTATTACTGCACCTTTATTTATGCATTTATATGATCTGTCAAACTTGTAGCGAAATTCGTCTATTCGTTTTGATATTTCACTCCATTCCACTCTTGTATTGAAATGAAGCTTTCTTCTTATTCATTGCTTTTTGTTATACCCGCTACTCATAGAGTAAAAGCGTATTATAACTTTGTTCAAACCGAAAATGTATGTAACAGGCAGAAGGAGACACCTCCGACCCCATAAAGTATATATATTCAGGCTCAGGATCAACAGCCGAGTCGATATAGCTATGTCCGTCTGTCCGTCTGTCTGGCTATCTGTCTGTCCGTGTGAAAATCTAGATCTCAGCTATCATAGGAGCTAGAACTACCAAATTTGGTGACAGTATGTGTTATTATTGCACGCTGATGAAGTTTATTTTGGATCTTGGCCACGCCCCCTTCCGCCCCTGTAAATCGAAAAAAATTGATTACAAGCGCAATTTTGATGCCTATTTTTCATTTTCGGTTTACATGATAACTATAGCTAGCCAGATGATCTCTGAAAATTTGGTAACAATCGGATAATAAACACAGAAGTTATTCAGCTTAACGTTTTCCATAGCTGTGAGCAGCGCTGCCGGCAGTGCAAATTCTTTATTTAGAAATAAAAAAAATGCCTTACAATGCAAATTTTTGCAGTTGTTGGAAAACAGCGTTAGTAGCTTAGTGGAAAAGCGATGAACTCCTGAACCGACAGGCCCGTGGTTCTATTCCCACTTCATGCCGCTTAAGCGTTTTCTTTTTTTTATACCATTCGACCATTAAAAATGGTCAAAAATGGTATGCTAACTTTGTGCAAATGTATGTAACAGGCAGAAGGAGGCGTGGCAGACTCCATAAAGTATATATATTCTGACTCAGGATCACTAGCTGAGTCGATTGAGCAATGTCCGTCTGTCCGTCTGTCCGTTTGAACGTCTAGATCTCAGCTATTAAAAAAGCTAGAGACACCATATTTCACATGAAGGTTCCTGTACACCATAGGTAGATCGAGTTTATTTTCAATTTTTGATGACACACCCACCGCCCACGCAAATCGATAATTTTTGATTATCAGGAGAAGTATTAAATTGTGTAGGGTTTTGGCGACCTTTCTTGTTTATATCGAGGTCAAAATTCTTTTATGTAGAAAAAAATATTTAAAAAACAAAAACACAATTTGTTTTTTATTTTATTTATTTTCCAATATATTTCGGTTACTCTACGGTAACCGTCTTCAGGGGTAAAAAACACAAAATCACAAAATGGAAATTACTTACAAATATTTATAACGTTAAAAAAACTAACACTAAACAATATTTAATTAAATTCATTACATACATTGATTGTTACACGTCTGCTCTTGCGGGCGCGGAGTTCCTAACTGGCTTATTTAGTAAGTGTCTATAAATGTGAGCGCAATTTTTTGTGTCCGTTTTGTAGTTCAATCTGTTTTCTGGTGTAACGTTTAGCATAGTGTTCTTGTTCTTGTTGTAGTATTGTTGTTGCATCGAAATTCGGAGAAAGATGTTTGTTTGCACAATGGGTCATGAGAGCTGTTTTTTGTGTTGTACTTTGGTGTCGTAATTTTAAATCAGATTTGTGTTGTGTTAATCTTGTTTTCAATTTTAGTTTTGTTGTTCCTACGTAAACACCATTGCATGTTTCTGTATTGCTGCCACTACAAGGAATTTTATAAATAACAGAGTAACCGAAATATATTGGAAAATATATATATTTATATTTTTTTCTACATAAAAAAATTTTGACCTCGAGCCAGCAACCATGGATATGAGAAGTATTAGAGTTACAGCTTTCTGCTTTGGTATGAACCCAAATAATTGCAATATAAATCTATTCCCCAAATTGCAATCCAATCGGACAATAAACACAGAAGTTATCCATATTTCCGTTTTCCGTACTTCCACTGCTTGTGCCTGTGTTGCGCGTCGTGTTGTCATCGTCACGATGCTTCGTTTCAGCCGTAGCGTGTGTAAAGCTATGCAGTTTTCACAAGTACATGGCTCTATTCAAAAATAGATCTAATTTAAACAATAGGTGGCGGATAAACTTGTGCAGGGTTTTTTGATGGAATTAAATGTGTGATAATTTTTTTCGAAACTGGGCGAATGGTATCTTACTGTCGGGCGCGCTCGACTGTAGGTTTCTTTAGTTGTTATTATTATTTATTATAAATGTGCAACCAAAATGAGGATTGGTTGTCATGCTGTGAGAAGCTATGCACGTTATTGATTTCCGGCTCTAGCTCGTCGGCTTTGGGGGTCTTGTTCACACAACATAGGACTACTAACAATTATTATTGTAATTATTATTAAATCCAGAAAGAACGTGCTGCGACAAAAGTAATAACGAAACCGGAAGAGAAACAGATAAGGATGATAAAAACAGAAAGATAGGATAGAGGCTAGGAGCCTAGAATGGTATGCTGGCGAACTTAGGTGTTGAAGGAGTTCGCGTTTGCCCACCCAACCATGATCATCTGCATTGAACTTTTAGTTCAGGTGACCCCTCTTTTCCTACCTCAGCGGGAGCATTAGCAATAATTAAAATTTCAAAACATTATAAATTTAATTTACTTTCCTAAAGATAGATATATGAACTATTTTTGCGCTGTTTAAAACTGCATCTCAAAAAAGTTTTTAATTATTTTGCCTACTTTTGGCTGTTATCCAAAAGGTGATATATATTTTTTTGATGGCGGTGCACACTGGTTGCGTCCATAGGCCAAAAATCAAAAAATTCATCACAACAAATTTTTGCAAAGTATTTGTCAACTGTCTCTAAAAAGTTCAAGCTTCTAAGTGGCAAACCAGTTTTTGCTAGATTTGTAACGGGACTTTCAGAAAAATTCCTCAAAGTCATGAACTCGTGTTCAGCGGCGCGACGCAACTGCAGTCTGTCAGCTATTTTTAAAACAAAATTGTACTTTGAAGTGGTCAAACGTTTGCTATTGTGCTCCGATTAAATTGATTTAAAATGGATTTTAAAGTTGAAGGTATTGTTTTTTTATGTTGTTGCTAATAATAAACTTGAATGTCATTTTGTCCTGTGAAAATACTTTCATTGAACTAATCATTTTGTGTATTTTGTGAACGTCATTTCTATGTTTAGCTAAAGTTTTAGTTATGTTCCCCCCAAAGCCCCCAATGTAAGTATAATCAGTATTTTCTTTATTGTTTTAAGATAATAAAATCGTTGAGTTTTGCTGCCGTAAATTGCCGTAGTGTGTATTGTGATGAATAAAGAAAAGTTATCGTAGTTTTTTTCAATATCAAATTTATGACGCTATCGACTACTATTCCTTTATGTTTGTGCTGCTGCTGTCTTTTTGTTATTTGTGTTTTGTGTATAATTTTGTATATTTTTGTGGGATGTGTTCTGTTACCTGCGGCAGTTCCATCAAGCGGGTAAGCAAAATTCTCTCAAAAACTTTGGAGAAAGTAGGTAGCAGGCTTATCGGGCGGTATGAGTCAATCTGTGTTGGTGACTTTCTAGCTTTGGGGATCATTACAATGCGCGCACGCTTCCATTGCCTGGGGAAATGACCTAACCTCAGCATAGCATTAAAAATTTTCACAAGAGTAAGCACTCCTTTGCGTGGTAGAAATTTCGCAGTTCGGTTGTCTATGCCATCGTAACCAGGGGTTTTTTTTTGGTTGCAAAGCCTTTAGTTGCATCATTATTTCCTGCGGTGAGGTATGTCTCGGCGTGTCGGAGCAGTCGTAGTATCCAAAAAATTTACTATGGCTTCACGATTGGTGTTGTCCGTTAAATTGAAGGGCATGAAGGTGGAAGACAAAAGCACTTGCTTTCTCATCATCCGTCTTAAGCCAGAGGCCACCTCGATCCTGAACTGATAATTGAAACAAGGGCTGTCTCTTGATGCCTCTCGTGAGCTTCCATATTGAGAATTGATTATTACTGTCTGGGCCAGCACTCTCCGATAAGGTATCCAGGTTTGCTCTACGGTTATTGGCTAGCAGACGGCGCAGTCGATTAGTGGAATGCTGAGTTCTACAGTGGCCTCGGTTTGTTCCTTAAAGATACGAATGTCTGCTTGCGGAGACAGCATTTTTGTAACACTTCTGAATGATTGGGCTTCTTCATCTAGCTCAAAGAGCAAAAGGCAGATGGTCAGATGACAGCTCTGCCAGCACTTTCACCCTGATCTGTTACTGTCTAAAGCCTTTGGAGATCCCATAATAGGTGGCACTTGGAGAGGCAGTTGCACGATAGGGGTGGCTTCTCCAGTTGCAACGATGTCCATTCGTTCTTCCGCAAGTGCAGAATACAGCACCCTACCTCTGGTACACATCCTGTAATTTCCCCACCATCTGTGTTTTGCGTTCCAGTCACCTGCCGCAAGGAACTTGGTGCCAAATTGAGTGATAAACTGCCCAACAATAGCATCTGTCTATCTAAGAGTCGGAGGGCAGTATACTGAGGCGACATTAAAGTTTCCTCTGCTTGCAGTCAGCTGAATAACTACTGCCTGAATATGATTTTGCGATAGAGTGGCGAATGGTTGTTGAGAGATACTTGATCTAACAAGGATCGCCGCACCGCCGTGCTGGCTGTCATCCGGATAGTTGGCAGTATGTAGGGTAAAGCCATAGACCCTGAAGTTGGACCGGGAGGAAAAGTGGGTCTCTGACAACAGGAAGATGTCTATGTGATGAAGCTCAATAAAAGCGAGGATTTCATTGGTCTTCGAGGAGGCCCCATTTGAATTCCAAGATGCTATCTTAAGAGGACCCATTTTTAAATGCAGGGGGCGAAGGGCGGGTCTTGAGAAGTAATTGCATCAACGTTTCCACTAACGACATCATTCTGTCAAGCCTAGAAAAAAGCTCTTCCAGTTTGGAGTCCAGGTTGGTACTGGCATTAGAGGCAGTAGCGGCAGGCGGATGAGTTGGCTGTACAGCAGGCTGATTGCTTCTGACAATGGTCGTAAAAGAGGGCTTTCCAACGCTAAGTGTAGGGGATCTGTTTACGGGACCAGCAGCGGTGGGTTCGTTGGTCTTCAAATGATGCTTACGAGTAGAAGCTTATTTTATGTATTTAATGCAACCTTTAAAATTAGCTGGATGGGGCTTTCCACAGGGTTAGCAGCGTCTGGCATCATCTTGCTTGAGCCTACACTCCGAAGTGGGGTGGTTTAATCCACATTCTCTGCAAAGCTCAGCAGTATTCGCAGCATCCTCAACCTTCTGCAGGATGGCAAGATGTCTTTTACACCAGGTAAAGGAAGAAAGACCAAGAGAGCAGGCACAGCCCTCCTCTCAAAGAAGACAAAGAAGGCAACATCTGATCAGCCTTCAATCTACTCCACAAATCGCTTCCAACCCCTAAGCAATGAGGAAGACTTCGATATGGCCGTCGTATCCTGGAGTGACGATGATGAGCCTTGTTCATCGAAAGTCGCCCTTGTTCGTGCCTCAAGGAAAACAATCCGTAACAAACAGCCCACTAGTGCTGACCCCTCCACCCCGAAGCCAATCCATCACTCTAAGGTACCCAGAATGATGTTTCCCAATGTGGTGAGTATCACAGCTTTTCGCAGCAAACTGGATGCCCTTTCTACACCATTAAGGCACTAAATTCGGGAGACTGCGGTGTTCAGTGCAACACCTCGGTTATCTACAGGCAGGTGGCCCGGCATTTTCTAGAGAAAGGATCCTTATTTCATCATCATCAGCTCCCCGAGGACCAACCTTACAGTATTGCGTAACATCCACCATGGACTTTCATCGGAGGACATCTTAGCATGCCTACAGAATGAGGGCCATAATGTTGTACGTGTATATTTTGCATATATATATACATATACTTATATATACTTGCTTACTTGCAGTGAGCACAGTGTAAATCTATATGAAACGTTGAATAACTTTTATGTTAATTATCCGATCGGAACCAAATCAGCGATCGTTTAGGTGGTGATAGTTATCATTCCCACCAAAACTGAATACTCTAGCTGTATTATTGCGCCTGCTATACGGTTTATCGATTTGCGGGGCGGAAGTAGGCGTGTCCCAAATTTTAATAAAAATTTTACAGTTTCTAAGATATAGGCGCTTGCAATACGGTTTTTCGAAGTGCGGGGACGGAAGTAGGCGTGGCCCAAATTTTAATAAAAATTTTACAGCGTATGATTCACATAAGTGTTGTCACCAAATTTGGTGGCTCTAGCTTTTTTAGTTTCTGAGATATAAGCGTTCATACAGACGGACAGACAGACATGGCTTAATCGACTCGGCTCGTGATCCTGAGCAAGAATATATATACCTTATGGGGTCGCAGATGCCTCCTTCTACCTGTTACATACATTTGCGGTTTGAAAAAAAAAATTTTTTTTTGCAGTTTTTGGATAACAGCGTCAGTAGCTTAGTGGAAAATCGATGAACTCCTGAACCGACAGGCCCGTGGTTCGATTCCCAGTTCATGACGCTTAAGCTTTTTATACACGCTACTCATAGAGTAGAAGGGTATTATAACTTTGTTCAAACAAAAAATGTATGTAACAGGCAGAAGGAGACACCTCCGACCCCGTAAAGTATATATATTCTGGCTCAGGATCAACAGCCGAGTCGATATAGCCATGTCCGTCTGTCCGTGTGAAAATCTAGATCTCAGCTATTATAAGAGCTAGGACTACCAAATTTGGTGACAATATGTGTTATTATTGCACGCTGATCAAGTTTATTTTGGATTTTGGCCACGCCCCCTTCCGCCCCCGCAAATCGAAAAAACATTGATAACAACTGCAATTTTGATGCCATATTGTTCATTTTTGGTTTACATGATAACTATAGCTAGCCAAATGATCTCTGAAAATTTGGTAACAATCGGTAATTTGGTGATAAACACAGAAGTTATTCAGCTTAACGTTTTCCATAGCTGTAAGCAGCGCTGCCGGCAGCGCTGCTTGCAGCATTGTGCCGAATCGTGTGTGCGTGTACGGTGGTGAAATGGGTTAAGTTGTGGACTGCAAAACGAACAGTACTATTATGCATTTACGGGTTCGAGTCCCGCCCGCATCAAAAATTAAATGTGTGCAAAAATGTTTTTTTTTTTTTTATTTTATATTTTGACTTTGCATAAATATTATAAGTCCATAGCCTTTTACGGTCAAAATATGATTGTAGCCGTTTTTTTTTTTTGTTCCGCGAATAAAAGATGTACGAGCAGCTGGGTGGCGGGTATATTACAGTCGAGCACACTCGAATGTAGCTTTCTTACTTGTTTTTTTGTAAGAACTTATACTTTAATTTTTATACCCGCTACTCATAGAGTAGAAGGGTATTATAACTTTGTTCAAACCGAAAATGTATGTAACAGGCAGAAGGAGACACCTCCGACCCCATAAAGTATATATATTCTGGCTCAGGATCAACAGCCGAGTCGATATAGCCATGTCCGTCTGTCTGTCTGTCCGTGTGAAAATCTAGATCTCAGCTATTATAGGAGCTAGAACTACCAAATTTGGTAACAGTATGTGTTATTATTGCACGCTGATCAAGTTTATTTTGGATTTTGGCCACGCCTCCTTCCGCCCCTACCAATCGAAAAAACATTGATTACAAGCGCAATTTTGATTCATATTGTTCATTTTCGGTTTATATGATAACTATAGCTACCCAGATGATCTCTGAAAATTTGGTAACAATCGGATAATAAACACAGAAGTTATTCAGCTTAACGTTTTCCATAGCTGTGAGCAGCGCTGCCGGCAGCGCAAATTCTTTATTTGTACAGGAAATATTGAGAATGCCTTACAATGCAAATTTTTGCAGTTGTTGTTCCTGAACCGACAGGCCCGTGGTTCGATTCCCAGTTCATGCCGCTTAAGCAAGAATTTTCGAATGGTCTCATAATGTAACTTTGGCAAAATTTGCGTAATGGCTTAATGACCGAATGGAGAAGTGGTGGACCTCTTAGGTAATGGGTCCAAGGTTCGATTCCACATGCATGCGTGTCATGGTGGGGGAGATCGAACTTTTCTTATTTTTGCAATGAAAAGTTTTTGCCTCCCTTTTTGAGCTACCTTCATAAAATTTTGTATACATGTTTCTTATTGCTGCCCGCTGTAAATAAGTCGGAACGAGCCGGTACGGACCGATACAACGTATAGATGCCATAGAACCTATCGTTCGTTTTTTTAACAAAATTTATTAAAAGTTAGAGTGCTCTAGAACACTTTCCATTCAAGTATATAAAGAGGTATTAAAAGGGCACATATCGTTTTTTACATGCACGTATTTGATTTATAGTCTTCAACAGGTAGAATTATTATTTTTACTGTTTAAGTGATAAATCTTGGATTTTTTTGGTACCTGAATAAAAGTTATACGTTTTTATAGCCGCTACTCATAGAGTAGAAGGGTATTATAACTTTGTTCAAACCGAAAATGTATGTAACAGCCAGAAGGAGACACCTCCGACCCCATAAAGTATATATATTCTGGCTCAAATTTGGTGACAATATGTGTTTTTATTGCACGCTGATCAAGTTTATTTTGGATTTTGGCCTTCCCCCTTCCGCCCCCGTAAACCGAAAAAACCTTGATTACAAGTGCAATTTTGATGCCATATTGTTCATTTCCGGTTTGCATGATATCTATGGCTATCCAGATGATCTCTGAAAATTTGGTAACAATCGGATAATAAACACAGAAGTTATTCAGCCTAACGTTTTCCATAGCTGTAAGCAGCGCTGCCGGCAGCGCTGCTTGCAGCATTGTGCCGAATGGTGTGTGGTGTACGGTGGTGAAATGGGTTAAGTTGTGGACTGCAAAACGAACAGTACTATCATGCATTTACGGGTTCAAGTCCCGCCCGCATCAAAAATTAAATCTGTGCAAAAATGTTTTATTTTTTTTATTTTAGATTTTGACTTTGAATAAATATTGTAAGTCCATAGCCTCTTACGGTCAAAATATGATAGTAGCCGTTTTTTTGTTCCGCAAATAAATGATGTACGAGCAGCTGTGTAGCGGGTTCGAGCACCTTCGAATGTAGCTTTCTCACTTGTTTATTTTTATTTTTTATTTAATTGCATGTTTAAGTTATGAGAATAAATAGCAACAACAAAACGCATCATGCATTCAGACTTTGTTTTTGTCGTGCAAGAATTTCCGAATGGTCTCATAATGTAACTTTGGCAAAATTTGCGTAATGGCTTAATGACCGAATGGAGGAGTGGTGGACCCCTTAGGTAATGGGTCCAAGGTTCGATTCCGCATGCATGCGTGTAATGGTGGGGGAGATCGAGCTTTTCTTATTTTCCAAAAAAAAATTTTGCCTCCCATTTGGAGCTACCTTCATGAAACATTGTATCACGTTTATTGTATCACGTTTATTCTTATTGCTGCCCGCTGTAAATAAGTCGGAACGACCCGGTACGGACCGATACATCGTATAGATGCCATGGAACCTATCGGTCGTTTTTTTTTTGACAATATTTATTAAAAGTTAGAGTGCTCTAGAACACTTTCCATTCAAGTATATAAAGAGGTATTAAAAGGGCACATATCCTTTTTTACATGTACGTATTCGATTTAGAGTCCTCAACAGGTAGAATTATTATTTTTACTGTTTAAGTGATAAATCTTGGTTTTTTTGGTACCTGAATAAAAATTATACGTTTTCAATACTTTTTACTCCTTTTGCCGGCAGCGCTGCTTGCAGCATTGTTCCGAATAGGGTGTGCATGTACGGTGGTAAAATGGGTTAAGTTGTGGACTGCAAAACGAACAGAACTATTATGCATTTATGGGTTCGAGTCCCACCCGCATCAAAAATTAAATGTGTGCAACAAATTAATTTTTTTATTTTAGATTTTGCCTTTGCATAAATATTGTAAGTCCATGGCCTTTTACGGACAAAATATGATTGTGCCGTTCTTTATTGTTCCCCAAATAATTTTGATGGACGAGCAGCTGGGTGGCGGGAATATTACAGTCGAGCACACTCGAATGTAGCTTTCTTACTTGTTCTATTAAGTACTGAATTTGTGGTATATTTTCAAATGATTGGGCTTGATAAGTTCTCTGTAAGTGTTTTCGGTTTTGGTTAATTTAATAGATAGGTAATGATATTCGTAGTTAAGCAAATGAATCAATCCAGTTTGAAGAATAAGGTAACCGTTTTTGGCATGGATAGGGGTTACTTCTAGGTTCTTTTTACTAACTGTCGATAGGAAGCATATCATGAATATTATGTTCGGGAGAAGGCCTGGAATTATCGGTATTATTGTATTTTTCCTTTTGTTTGCTCTCGAAAGTATGTTAAAAACTCTAAGTACCCATCAGTCAATTTTATCCATTTTAAATTTGTTAAGGATTTGACTACTATATATCGTATTTAAGGCTCTGACAAAAAATTTAAATTATTTCTTTTTGTAGTAATCTATTTAAATACACATTTTTCTTTTACGCTGAGGTGGTATTAACCGTGGGATTACTTAGCGTGAAATTGCAATTTGGCTAGTCAATTATTTCATATCCTTTTTGCTGCCTTTTAGGGGAAAGGAAGATTGCTACTCGCAAGGCCTGCTTTTGGAACTGCTTAATTAGACTGGGCTTGTTTTTGTATTAATTCTACACGAAAGGTTGGTTTTGGCCGAGTTCATCGATCTACCGATATTTTGTTGAAGATCTTCTCCCCTGACCGGGATTTTTGTTGATGACGGGCCCTTGGTCAATGTCCAATGCTGCGTCAGGTTCAACTTGGTGTAATTCTGCCCGAAGATGTTGAAAACTGCAGAGTTTTCCTTGACTCCAGGATGTCCCCAGCCATTTTTTTTAAACTTTCACTTCACTTTCTCTTTTCGCTTTCTAGTCTTTCACTAGCGCCAACTCTTTTGCTAATCTTACTTGCAACTTCTTTCGCACAAGTTCTGCTACTTTCTCGACCCTTGGTGTTATCTAGGTAATTTTCTCCTAATTCTACTTGGTTCATAGGTCTATTAGTATAGCCAACCACTTTGGGTACTTAAATAATATGTATAGTAGACTTTAAGGGATCTTCTATAAATGTATTAAATTTTTCTCTCTTTCGTTGCCTACTTTTGGGCTTCAATCTTAATTTCATCAGAGTCGCAGCTACAAACTAACTGGCTCCAAGGCACCACTGTACTGCGATACAGCTCAGAATCGAGCCCGTCCATATATTACACAGGATTTTCGTACGCAAAATTTTAACTCACTGCACAAGTTATCGCATCCAGGCAAGCGGACTACCTTAAGATTTATTACCGAACGTTTCGTGTGGAAGGACGTGAAAAGAGACATCGCGCGCTGAGTTAGCACCTGCGACAACTGTCAGCGAGATAAGATCGGACGGCACAACAAGGCCGCTTTACAGAAATTTAACCTACCTGACAAACGATTCGAGCATATAAACGTTGACACAATCGGAGCTAACTACTAATATCTAACAATTTAAGGTATTGCCTTTCTTGTATAGACCGATTTTCTCGATGACCGACTGCAAGTCCAATACGCTTCATCACCACCGACCATGGACGACAATTTGAGTCCAAGCTTTTTAAGGAACTCAAAAAATTAACCGGATCTAAACACTTCCGCACAACGGCCCATCAGCCTCAAGCAAATAGCTTAGTGGAGAGAATGCACAGGACTTTGAAGAGTGCCATCAAATGTCACATTGTCTCCACTTGGGATAGATAGCATTCCTATTGTACTTCTTGGTCTACGAGCTACAATAAATGAAGATCTCAGCGCTACTCCGGCTGAGATTGTTTGTGAAATCAATCTACGGTTGCCTGGTGAATTTTTCGAATTTATTGGCCGTTTAAGAGCCCCAATGGAACAACTAAAACCCGTAAACACTTCCCATCATACGCCAGATAAGATATTTGTTCAATAAGATCTCAAAACCTGTTTGCACGTTTTCTAAAGGAAAACGTTAGTCAAAGCTCCACTTAAAGCACCATACGACGGCCCATTTCAAGCTCTCGAGCGAAACGATAAGAATTTTATCATTGACATCAACGGCAAACGCACAACTGTTACCGTCGATCGCATTAAATCAGCGTTTACAAAGCCTCCTGCATTTTTTCTGCCGCTAATCATCCAATTAGTAACCAGCAAGGGCTACCGGAAAAACAGATAACACGCAGTGGCCAGAAGTTAATCTACCAACAAGGTACTTAAATTCGTTGACCAACAGCAGCATCGAAGGGGGAGTCACGATACATCGCGAACAAGGTTGCGGCAATCGATAACTAAGTCGATGACAGACCAGCGGCAATCGAGCCAGACCACACCTCCACTAAGAAAGCGACGCGCGACAAAAAATTTACAACCGTAGAAATAAGTGAAATAAATAAATAAGATTACTTAATACCATAGCTATGGTATATGCATAGACTTATAAGATTTATTATATTAAGCGCAGAGAAGACGGAAAGGGTCATGCAAGCTATAATTACTGGAATAAAAGTTCGATGAGAGTGGCTGAAAATAACAGGCAACTCTTAAGGGAACACTAAAGTTAAGTTGACTAAGTAAAGAAGGAGAATCAACCTTAAATCTTATTAGTCCTATGATGAACAAGACACCTAACATAATATGACGGTTAGCTAACGAAGCAAGGTTAATTAAAAGAAACCGATTATGATAAGGTGGTAAATCTACTTCCGAAACCCAGTTGAAACTAAGTAAAGCAAATCAAATAAACTGCTATATATTCAAGGCTCTGACAAAAAATTTTAAATTATTTCTTTTTGTAGTTAACTATTTAAATACACAATTTCTTTTACGCTGAGGTGGAACTGCTTAATTAGACTGGGCTTGTTATACAATTCGACCATTGAAAATGGTCAAAAGTGGTATACTAAGTTTGTGCAAATGTATGTAACAGGCAGAAGGAGGCGTGGTAGGCCCCACAAAGTATATATATTCTGACTCATGATCACTAGCTGAGTCGATTGAGTCATGTCCGTCTGTCTGTCCGTTTTTCCGTTTGAACGTCTAGATCTCAGCTATTATCAGACACCTAATTTCACATGAAGGTTCCTGTATACCATAGGTTGATCGAGTTTATTTTCAATTTTCGATGTCACGCCCACCACCCACGCAAATCGATAATTTACAATAATTATGGAAAGTATTGAAGTTTTAGCTTTCTGCTGTGGTATGAACATACATAATTATAATATAAATCTATTCTCAAAATTACAATCCGATCGAACAATAAACACAGAAGATACTCATCTAAACGTTTTCCATAGTTACACTGCTTGCGCCTTTGCAGCATATAGTGACATCATCGTCACGGTGCTTTGTTTCAGCCGTAGCGTGTGTACAGCTGATTGCTATGATGTTTTCACATGTAGATGGCGCTATTCAAAGATTGATCTTATTTAAACAATAAGTGGCGAATGAACTTGTTCAGAGTTTTTTGATGGAATGAAATGTGTGATAATTTGTTCCGAAACTGGGCGAATGGTATCTTACTTTCGGGCGCGCTCGACTGTAGCTTTCTTAACTTGTTTTTTTTTTTTAATTTTACTTAAATTTTTCAATATGCATTAATTGGTGGTCGTGCATTTTATTTAAAATTTTTTGAATGGCTAACAATGAACTTAGTTAACAAGTGGAGAAGTGACAATCTCTTAAATCAGCTGTGTGCGATTGTTAGACCGCAGCTTTTTCTTATATTTTTTATTTTTATTTTTTATTTAATTGTATGTTTAAGTTATGAGAATAAATAGCAACAACAACACGCATCATGCATTCAGACTTTGTTTTTGTCGTGCAAGAATTTTCGAATGGTCTTATAATGTAACTTTGGCAAAATTTGCGTAATGGCTTAATGACCGAATGGAGAAGTGGTGGACCTCTTAGGTAATGGGTCAAAGGTGTTCGATTCCGCATGCATGCGTGTCATGGTGGGGGAGATCAAACTTTTCTTATTTTTTCCAAAAAAAAGTTTTTGCCCTCCTTTTTGAGCTACCTTCATGAAACTTTGTATACATGTTTCTTATTGCTGCCCGCTGTAAATAAGTCGGAACGAGCCGGTACGGACCGATACATCGTATAGATGCCATAGAACCTATCGGTCGTTTTTTTAACAAAATTTATTAAACGTTAGAGTGCTCTAGAACACTTTCCATTCAAGTATATAAAGAGGTATTAAAAGGGCACATATCGTTTTTTACATGCACGTATTCGATTTATAGTCCTCAACAGGTAGAATTATTATTTTTACTGTTTAAGTGATAAATCTTGGATTTTTTTGGTACCTGAATAAAAGTTATACGTTTTCAATACTTTTTACTCCTTTTGCCGGCAGCTTTGCTTGCAGCATTGTGCCGAATAGTGTGTGCGTGTATGGTGGTGAAATGGTTTAAGTTGTGGACTGCAAAACGAACAGAACTATTATGCATTTACGGGTTCGAGTCCCACCCGCATCAAAAATTAAATGTGTGCAAAAAATTATTTTTTTTATTTTAGATTTTGACTTGTTTCTTTTAAATATGGTCTAAATGGTTTGCTCTACCTATGTAACGCTTCTTAATAATTTTATTGTGCTTAACATGAATTGTAAGCAAAACTTGTAAAACTAACACTATTGTTATGATCAATAATAAGATCCACAACGAATTTATATCGTACCTGTAATCTATTATTTTGACATTATTTACTAACGTAGTAAGTAAGTAAGGCAGTATTATCTTTTGCCTCGCTAGAATCGCTAAGCCATCCCATTATGTGGTTTTGTATATATTCAATTAAACGTATCGTTAAAAGAAAAGTGAGATATTCTATTTGTGAGTTTTTCTTGAAAGAAGAAAAAGTATTTCTTCTTGAAAATCAAAACTAAAAGTAAAATTGTTATTATACTGAATGAAAATAAGAATTGTTATATTTTCATTGTCATTTCACAAAAAATGTTTGCAGCTGAGTATATATATACTCAGTGCCAGAGACGTGGAAGTATTAGTTGTTAATAAATGTGGTTAACTCACATATTTGTTTACAATTAAAAAAAAATTGTCCAACCACATTGTTAGTAAAAAGCCTAACAGATATTAGTGTTTCCCAAGCAGCGGTTTCCCGCCTCGGCTTGGAGAGAGAAATTAATATTAAGGCAAATTGGGGCATTTGCATTTATGCAGCCCGTTTGCGTTGTGTCGCACCTTTGCGAAGCTTGTTCTATATGTTTTGAAGACGCTCTTTGTAGCGTTGTCGGGGTGCCTTGTCCTTGCTGACCGGGTCTTCTCCTTGAGATTTAGGCAAGTTAGGGCATTGGCATTTATGCAGCCCGTTTGCGTTGTTTCGCACCTTTGCGAAGCTTTTTCTCTATTTCTTCAAGACGCTCTTTGTAGCGTTGTCGGGATGCCTCGTCCTTGGCCAACTGGGTCATCTCCTTGACCAGTCGCCGTTGTTGTATGAGTTATACCCGTTGTCCACTTCTCTTGTGTTTTGTAGGTGCCTTCTTCTCCTGTCTGGCCCGGTACTCAGTTATTGTGAGTGGGCGGGGTCCATCGGCTAGATTTTCCTGCAAGGCCTCTTGCAGCGTCGGCAAGTCCCTTTGTTTTGTCGGCACAGCCATCGAGAATTGTGGCTCCTCTGCCATCAATTATTGTTTTTTATACCCGCTACTCATAGAGTAGAAGGGTTTTATAACTTTGTTCAAACCGAAAATGTATGTAACAGGCAGAAGGAGATACCTCCGACCCCATAAAGTATATATATTCTGGCTCAGGATCAACAGCCGAGTCGATATAGCCATGTCCGTCTGTCCGTCTGTCTATCTGTCCGTCTGTCTGTCCGTGTGAAAATCTAGATCTCAGCTATTATAAGAGCTAGAACTACCAAATTTGGTAACAGTGTGTGTTATTATTGCACGCTGATCAAGTTTATTTTGGATTTCGACCACGCCTCCTTCCGCCCCTGTAAATCGAAAAAAATTGATTACAAGCGCAATTTTGATTCATATTGTTCATTTTCGGTTTATATGATAACTATAGCTACCCAGATGATCTCTGAAAATTTGGTAACAATCGGATATTAAACACAGAAGTTATTCAGCTTAACGTTTTCCATAGCTGTGAGCAGCGCTGCCGGCAGCGCAAATTCTTTATTTGTACAGGAAATAATGAGAATGCCATACAATGCAAATTTTTGCAGTTGTTGTTCCTGAACCGACAGGCCCGTGGTTCGATTCCCAGTTCATGCCGCTTAAGCAAGAATTTTCGAATGGTCTCATAATGTAACTTTGGCAAAATTTGCGTAATGGCTTAATGACCGAATGGAGAAGTGGTGGACCCCTTAGGTAATGGGTCCAAGGTTCGATTCCGCATGCATGCGTGTCATGGTGGGGGAGATCGAACTTTTCTTATTTTTTGCAAAGAAAAGTTTTTGCCTCCCTTTTTGAGCTACCTTCATGAAACTTTGTATACATGTTTCTTATTGCTGCCCGCTGTAAATAAGTCGGAACGAGCCGGTACGGACCGATACATCGTATAGATGCCATAGAACCTATCGGTCGTTTTTTTAACAAAATTTATTAAACGTTAGAGTGCTCTAGAACACTTTCCATTCAAGTATATAAAGAGGTATTAAAAGGGCACATATCGTTTTTTACATGCAAGTATTCGATTTATAGTCTTTAACAGGTAGAATTATTATTTTTACTGTTTAAGTGATAAATCTTGGATTTTTTTTGGTACCTGAATAAAAGTTATATGTTTTTATAGCCGCTACTCATAGAGTAGAAGGGTATTATAACTTTGTTCAAACCGAAAATGTATGTAACAGGCAGAAGGAGACACCTCCGACCCCATAAAGTATATACATTCTAGCTCAGGATCAACAGCCGAGTCGATATAGCCATGTCCGTCTGTCCGTCTGTCTGGCTGTCTGTCTGTCCGTGTGAAAATCTAGATCTCAGCTATTATAAGAGGTAGGACTACCAAATTTGGTGACAATATGTGTTATTATTGCACGCTGATCAAGTTTATTTTGGATTTTGGCCACACCCCCTTCCCGTAAATCGAAAATCATTGATTATAAGTGCAATTTTGATACCATATTGTTCATTTCCGGTTTGCATGATATCTATGGCTATCCAGATGATCTCTGAAAATTTGGTAACAATCATATAATAAACACAGAAGTTATTCAGCGTAACGTTTACCATAGCTGTAAGCAGTGCTGCCGACAGCGCTATAATGCATTTACGGGTTCGAGTCCCGCCCGCATCAAAAATTAAATGTGTGCAAAAATGTTTATTTTTTTTTATTTTAGATTTTGACTTTGCATAAATATTGTAAGTCCATAGCCTTTTACGGTCACAATATGATTGTAGCCGTTTTATTTTGTTCCGCAAATAAATGATGTACGAGGAGCTGGGTAGCGGGTATATTACAGTCGAGCACTCTCGACTGTCGCTTTCTTACTTGTATTATATAACGAGTGTTAGTTGTTTTTAGAAGACCTTCTCCTCTGCTTGAGGTTCCTCATTTGAATGAATTGATGTGTGCTGATGTTGGGTTCAGCTAACCCGTACATACAATGCTTATATCTATGTAATCTTAATTACACATATACATATACATATGTATGCAGAAGGCATGCATAGGTTATGTATAGCTTGACCACTTGAGCTGCAAAGTGCATGCTCAGATTTCTCACGCTCCGCGATCGGCTTGTGTATAAGCGTTAGATCGTATTACTTGGGCGCTGGAATGCTTATGTAGTTGTTGACCTTTTGGGTATTTGTATATTTGTATTTATTATGACAAAGTGTCACAATGTATTGACGCTAAGTTATACATAGTCATTTACTATATTGGTAGGCTAGATATGCTGCAATGTGCACCACACACAGTGGTGGATCTAGGGGGGGGGGTCTATAGGGCTGTAACTACAGCCGCCATAGCCTCCCCCCATAAGCCAAGGAAAACAAGTAAGAAAGCTACAGTCGAGTGTGCTCGACTGTAATATACCCGCTACCCAGCTGCTTGTACATAATTTATTTGCGGAAAAAAAACGGCTACAATCATATTTTGACCGTAAAAGGCTACGAACTTATAATATTTATGCAAAGTCAAAATATAAATTTAAAAAAAAAAAACATTTTTGCACACATTTAATTTTTGATGCGGGCGGGACTCGAACCCGTAAATGCATAATAGTACTGTTCGTTTTGCAGTCCACAACTTAACCTATTTCACCACCGTACACGCACACACGATTCGGCACAATGCTGCAACCAGCGCTGCCGGCAGCGCTGCTTACAGCTATGGAAAACGTAAAGCTGAATAACTTCTGTGTTTATTATCCGATTGTTACCAAATCAGCCAGAGATCATCTGGCTAGCTATAGATATCATGTAAACCGAAAATGAACAATATGGCATCAAAATTGCGCTTGTAATCAATGTTTTTTCGATGGAAGGCGGAAGGGGCGTGGCCAAAATCCAAAATAAACTTGATCAGCGTGCAATAATAACACATATTGTCACCATATTTGGTAGTCCTAGCTCTTATAATAGCTGAGATCTAGATTTTCACACGGACAGACAGACGGACATGGCTATATCGACTCGGCTGTTGATCCTGAGCCAGAATATATATACTTTATGGGGTCGGAGGTGTCTCATTCTCCCTGTTACATACATTTTCGGTTTGAACAAAGTTATAATACCCTCCTACTCTAAGAGTAGCGGGTGTAAAAATCGCGATATATCGTTAGTACTAAATAATACTAATACTAAATAATAAATTGGATAAAGTGGTAAGACCGGCAGCTCGAACGGTTGTTTACGAACAGATAGCTCATCCCTAGTACTCATATAATTTTCATCGTTAGTGAACCCTACGTGCTGTAAAAGCGGTAACAAAAGTTAAAGTCAAAGTTTCGCCATCAAACGGCAAACGTCATGGACATTAATTTTAAAAAAATACATGGTCTGTTGTGTTTTTCGAAATATGCGTAACAGGCAGAAGGAGGGATCTGCGACCCCATAAAGTATATATATTCCAGCTCAGGATCACTAGCCGAGTCGATTAAGCTATGTCTGTCTGTCCGTCTGTATGAACGCCTATATCTCAGAAACTAAAAAAACTAGAGCCACCAAGTTTGTTGACAACACTTATGTGAAACATACGCTGCAAAATTTTTATTAAAATTTAGGCCACGCCTACTTCCGCCCCCGAAAATCGATAAACCGTATAGCAGGCGCAATAATAAAGATAGAGTATTCAATGATAACTATCACCACCTAAACGATCGCTGAAAATTTGGTTTCGATCGGATAATGAACATAGAAGTTATTCAAAGTTTCATATAGATTTGCACTGCGCCCACTGTAAGCAAGCAAGCAGTGTTTTTTTTCCAGCAGTGTTTTTTTCCAACTGCTTGGACTGCTTGGCGTCTAACAGAAAATAATATGTGTTGTTTATTAGTTTTCTTTGAAAAACACGTTTACCAATAACAGTTTTCTAAACCTGATTTTTTTCATAACCTTGAAAAATCTTATGGAGCAGTGTGAGACTTCATTTTAAAAATATATTGCAGTTGTAAAAAAAATTAAAATCATCAATATAATTTCTTGCAGGATCTGAAAACTTTAGTCATCATACCTTTGACAAAATATTAAAAGGCAATTTATAAAATGGAATGACACAACAACCTTTCATATCATCGTTTCTCCAAGGAAAAAGCGCTCGAACTTATAAAAAATGTTGAAAGCCATAATTCAAAAGCTGTTGATATTCTGCTCGACAAAAAGAAAGAATAGTTTATAGAGAATAATCGCAACCGCTTGGGCCCGATCGTTGAAACCGTGCTTTTTTGTTCACGTTGTAACTTGCCACTTCGGGGATACAGGGATTCCGTTGATATGAATACGGCAAAAAAGAGAAGATGGATCTTCTGGCAAAGAAGGTTTTTTTCGGTCATTGCTAGCATTCTGATTGAGTTCTGGAGACCAAAATTTAAAGCATTATTTCGAAACGGCACCGTGAAATTGTACTCTGATTAGGAGAACATTACAGAATGAAATTGTCGGTATTACCGGCCAAATATTTCGCTGCAAGATGGTCAAAATAGTATAGAGAACGAAATATTTTTCCATTATTTGTGATGAAACAACGGACTCAAGTCATATAATTTCCATGACGTCATGTCTGCGCTATGTTGATGTAGTGGATTTTGTCGTGCGACAGGATTTTCTCGGTATACTCCACTTAAGATCCACTTCAAAACAACTATCCTAGATGAACTAAAAGCTCTAGGATTGGACATCACCAACCTGCGTGGACAAGGGTATGATGGAGGATTTAATTTTTCAGGGATAGAAAATGGTGCGTTTTATACGCAATGGTTCAGTCATTCGTTGAAATTATTTGATTCCAAATCCTGTGAAGGTCCTGACATTCGAAATATGATGCAAATAGTTTCATCATTGATGCATTTTTTTACGTTTTCGTCATAAAGAACACAGTTTTTTGAGGATGATATAAAAGCAAACTTCCCACAATCGAAAAAACTCATTTAAAAACTTTCTGCTTCACTCGTTGGGTTGAAAAACATGAAAGTCTAAGCACAGTTTGTAAGTTTCTGTCATATATCGTGCCAGTTTTATATATGTAACAAACAATACCGCTGAGAAAATAGTGAATGCTGCAAGAGTATACAAAGCAGATTTAATTAGCTGCACTGATACTGAGGTGAAATCAGAAATATCCCTTTGGTACCAGCAGAAACAGCGATTGATGCTTTGAAAAGCATAGAGGCAAATAGTTACGAATTGTATTTTTCCCAATGTTACGACACTGTTTCAATTATTTGCAACAACAGCTGTGACTTCAGGAACAGCAGAGCGTTCGGTTTCAGCACTGACAAGACTGAAAATATTCCTAAGAGTCAACATGTCTGAAAATCGACTCAACAGTTTGGCTCTGGGATACACACATAAAGATGTGAAAATCTCCTGTTGACCAATGACCCGTTGTGAAACGATACCACTTTAATCATTTGGTTTTATTTAAGTTCTTTATTTTAGCTAGTAAGTTGAAGTTAACACATCTCCCTCCTTTTGAAAAATAACGTAATACAATGTAGTTATTTTCAAATGAAGTTTTAAAATTTATGTTTATTTAAGTGTTTTTTTTTATACCCGCTATTCATAGAGTAGAAGGGTATTATAACTTTGTTCAAACCGAAAATGTATGTAACAGGCAGAAGGAGACACCTCCGACCCCATAAAGTATATATATTCTGGCTCAGGATCAACATCCGAGTCGATATAGCCATGTCCGTCTGTCCGTCTGTCCGTCTGTCTGGCTGTCTGTCTGTCCGTTTGAAAATCTAGATCTCAGCTATTATATGAGCTAGGACTACCACATTTGGTGACAATATGTGTTATTATTGCACGCTGATCAAGTTTATTTTGGATTTTGGCCACGCCCCCTTCCGCCCCCGTAAATCGAAAAAACCTTGATTACAAGTGCAATTTTGCTGCCGACAGCGCTGCTTGCAGCATTGTACCGAATCGTGTGTGCGTGTACGGTGGTGAAATGGGTTAAGTGGATTGCAAAACGAACAGTACTATTATGCATTTACGGGCTCGAGTCCCGCCCGCATAAAAAATTAAATGTGTGCAAAAATGTTTTTTTTTTTTTATTTTATATTTTGACTTTGCATAAATATTGTAAGTCCATAGCCTTTTACGGTCAAAATATGATTGTAGCCGTTTTTTTGTTTCGCAAATAAATGATGTACGAGCAGCTGGGTAGCGGGTATATTACAGTCGAGCACACTCGACTGTAGCTTTCTTACTTGTTTTTTTTTTTTTACTTTTATGTAAAATAAAAAAAAAGTTTATTCTTTTTCTACCATTCGACCGTTGAAAATGGTCAAACATGGTATACTAAATTTCTAAAATTTGTATGTAACAGGCAAAAGGAGGCTTGGCAGACCCCACATAGTATATATATTCTAACTCAGGATCAGTGTACACCATAGGTAGATCGAGTTTATTTTCAATTATTGATGCCACGCCCATCGCCCACTCAAATAGATAATTTACGATTATTACGAAAAGTATTAAGGCTACAGATTTCTGCTTTGGTATGAACATAGATAATTGCAATATAAATCTATTTCCCCAATTACAATCCAATACGACAAAAAGCACAAAAATTATCCGTGTTTACGATTTCCGCAGTGCCACTGCCAGATTTGGCGCCCTGCGAATTTTAAAAGACATATAGAACAACCTAAATCCGATTTTTAATCGACACCGGAGCTGATTTTTCAATTTTACCACCCACAAATCATAACTCTGAGACCACAAACAAACTGTATGCTGCAAACGGAACTCCAATCAATACATCGCCACCTAAATAAAGCTGCCAATTCATCATCGCTGACATCCCCAAATCAATTATCGGTGCCGATTTCCTTAATACATACAATCTAGTGGTAGATCTACGCCGTAAGCTCCTTATCGACAGCTCTACAAAGCTTTTTGCCAGAGGATCCATCCATTTTCGGTTTGAACAAAGTTATAATACCCTCCTACTCTAAGAGTAGCGGGTGTAAAAATCGCGATATATCGTTAGTACTAAATAATACTAATACTAAATAATAAATTGGATAAAGTGGTAAGACCGGCAGCTCGAACGGTTGTTTACGAACAGATAGCTCATCCCTAGTACTCATATAATTTTCATCGTTAGTGAACCCTACGTGCTGTAAAAGCGGTAACAAAAGTTAAAGTCAAAGTTTCGCCATCAAACGGCAAACGTCATGGACATTAATTTTAAAAAATACATGGTCTGTTGTGTTTTTCGAAATATGCGTAACAGGCAGAAGGAGGGATCTGCGACCCCATAAAGTATATATATTCCAGCTCAGGATCACTAGCCGAGTCGATTAAGCTATGTCTGTCTGTCCGTCTGTATGAACGCCTATATCTCAGAAACTAAAAAAACTAGAGCCACCAAGTTTGTTGACAACACTTATGTGAAACATACGCTGCAAAATTTTTATTAAAATTTAGGCCACGCCTACTTCCGCCCCCGAAAATCGATAAACCGTATAGCAGGCGCAATAATAAAGATAGAGTATTCAATGATAACTATCACCACCTAAACGATCGCTGAAAATTTGGTTTCGATCGGATAATGAACATAGAAGTTATTCAAAGTTTCATATAGATTTGCACTGCGCCCACTGTAAGCAAGCAAGCAGTGTTTTTTTTCCAGCAGTGTTTTTTTCCAACTGCTTGGACTGCTTGGCGTCTAACAGAAAATAATATGTGTTGTTTATTAGTTTTCTTTGAAAAACACGTTTACCAATAACAGTTTTCTAAACCTGATTTTTTTCATAACCTTGAAAAATCTTATGGAGCAGTGTGAGACTTCATTTTAAAAATATATTGCAGTTGTAAAAAAAATTAAAATCATCAATATAATTTCTTGCAGGATCTGAAAACTTTAGTCATCATACCTTTGACAAAATATTAAAAGGCAATTTATAAAATGGAATGACACAACAACCTTTCATATCATCGTTTCTCCAAGGAAAAAGCGCTCGAACTTATAAAAAATGTTGAAAGCCATAATTCAAAAGCTGTTGATATTCTGCTCGACAAAAAGAAAGAATAGTTTATAGAGAATAATCGCAACCGCTTGGGCCCGATCGTTGAAACCGTGCTTTTGTTCACGTTGTAACTTGCCACTTCGGGGATACAGGGATTCCGTTGATATGAATACGGCAAAAAAGAGAAGATGGATCTTCTGGCAAAGAAGGTTTTTTTCGGTCATTGCTAGCATTCTGATTGAGTTCTGGAGACCAAAATTTAAAGCATTATTTCGAAACGGCACCGTGAAATTGTACTCTGATTAGGAGAACATTACAGAATGAAATTGTCGGTATTACCGGCCAAATATTTCGCTGCAAGATGGTCAAAATAGTATAGAGAACGAAATATTTTTCCATTATTTGTGATGAAACAACGGACTCAAGTCATATAATTTCCATGACGTCATGTCTGCGCTATGTTGATGTAGTGGATTTTGTCGTGCGACAGGATTTTCTCGGTATACTCCACTTAAGATCCACTTCAAAACAACTATCCTAGATGAACTAAAAGCTCTAGGATTGGACATCACCAACCTGCGTGGACAAGGGTATGATGGAGGATTTAATTTTTCAGGGATAGAAAATGGTGCGTTTTATACGCAATGGTTCAGTCATTCGTTGAAATTATTTGATTCCAAATCCTGTGAAGGTCCTGACATTCGAAATATGATGCAAATAGTTTCATCATTGATACATTTTTTTACGTTTTCGTCATAAAGAACACAGTTTTTTGAGGATGATCGAAAAAACTCATTTAAATACTTTCTGCTTCACTCGTTGGGTTGAAAAACATGAAAGTCTAAGCACAGTTTGTAAGTTTTTGTCATATATCGTGCCAGTTTTATATGTGTAACAAACAATACCGCTGAGAAAATAGTGAATGCTGCAAGAGTATACAAAGCATATTTAATTAGCTGCACTGATACTGAGGTGAAATCAGAAATATCCCTTTGGTACCAGCAGAAACAGCGATTGATGCTTTGAAAAGCATAGAGGCAAATAGTTACGAATTGTATTTTTCCCAATGTTACGACACTGTTTCAATTATTTGCAACAACAGCTGTGACTTCAGGAACAGCAGAGCGTTCGGTTTCAGCACTGACAAGACTGAAAATATTCCTAATATTCATGTCTGAAAATCGACTCAACAGGCTCTGGGATACACACATAAAGATGTGAAAATCTCCTGTTGACCAATGACCCGTTTTGAAACGATACCACTTTAATCATTTGGTTTTATTTAAGTTCTTTATTTTAGCTAGTAAGTTGAAGTTAACACATCTCCCTCCTTTTGAAAAATAACGTAATACAATGTAGTTATTTTCAAATGAAGTTTTAAAATTTATGTTTATTTAAGTGTTTTTTTTTATACCCGCTATTCATAAAGTAGAAGGGTATTATAACTTTGTTCAAACCGAAAATGTATGTAACAGGCAGAAGGAGACACCTCCGACCCCATAAAGTATATATATTCTGGCTCAGGATCAATATCCGAGTCGATATAGCCATGTCCGTCTGTCCGTCTGTCTGTCTGTCCGTCTGTCTGTCCGTGTGTTATTATTGCACGCTGATCAAGTTTATTTTGGATTTTGGCCACGCCTCCGTCCGCCCCTGTAAATCGAAAAAAAAATTATTACAAGCGCAATTTTGATGTCATATTGTTCATTTTCGGTTTATATGATAACTATAGCTAGCCAGATGATCTTTGAAAATTTGGTAACAATCGGATATTAAACACAGAAGTTATTCAGCTTAACGTTTTCCATAGCTGTAAGCAGCGCTGCCGGCAGCACAATTTCTTTATTTGTATAGGAAATAATGAGAATGCCTTACAATGCAAGTTTTTGCAGTTGTTGGATAACATCGTCAGTAGCTTAGTGGAAAAGCGATGAACTCCTGAACCGACAGGCCCGTGGTTCGATTCCCAGTTCATGCCGCTTAAGCTTTTTCTTTTCTTTTTTAAGAACTTATGCTTTAATTTTTGAATATGCATTAATTGGCGGTCGTGCATTTTATTTAAAATTTTTTTAATGGTCACAATGAACTTTGTTAACAAGTGGAGAAGTGACAGTCTCTTAAATCAGCTGTGTGCGATTGTTAGAGCGCAGCTTTTTCTTATATTTTTTTTTATTTTTATTATACCCGCTACTCATAGAGTAGAAGGGTATTATAACTTTGTTTAAACCGAAAATGTATGTAACAGGCAGAAAGAGATACCTCCGACCCCATAAAGTATATATATTCTGGCTCAGGATCAACAGCAGAGTCGATATAGCCATGTCCGTCTGTCTGTCCATGTGAAAATCTAGATCTCAGCTATTATAAGAGCTAGAACTACCAAATTTGGTAACAGTGTGTGTTATTATTGCACGCTGATCAAGTTTATTTTAGATTTTGGCCACGCCTCCTTCCGCCCCTGTAAATCGAAAAAAATTGATTACAAGCGCAATTTTGATGTCATATTGTTCATTTTCGGTTTATATGATAACTATAACTAGCCAGAAAAAATTTGAAAATTTGGTAACAATCGGATATTAAACACAGAAGTTATTCACCTTAACGTTTTCCATAGCTGTGCGCAGCGCTGCCGGCATCCTTTTTTATGATTTTCAATGGTTTTATTTTGGTTCACTCTATGCAAGTGTGCAGGCGTTTTACACACATATGCATATCCCTTCTGTTTTTAGCTATTTGTTTGTTTTGTTTTGATTCTCAATGCGACATACAATGCGTATGTATGCATGTGCTTATACACATGTGCATACGCGAAATTATGCATGGGTCCATGTGCGTTAGAATTTATCGATATTGGTCAAATGAAAGAAAACACGAGCACGAGTATCACTCTCCTCTACTTTCAATGCTTATGATTTGTTTTGATTCTCTCTATACTGCGTGTCCCAAACACAAACACATATGCGATTATTAATGTTTTAATGCATGTGCGTGCACATACAATCATACACATATGTGCATGCAATATATATATATTTATTTTTGCAATGTATATATATATGTACATAATCAGAAAATATTTATGTTTAAACGACTTCTGTCAACACATACATATATGCATAGAAGTACATGCTTGCTTATTGCAGACATCACAAAATCAAATTATGATGTCACAAATCTAAAGTCGGTACAAGAGCTAAAAATAATTTTGGTTTTGTTCCTTGTTCTACTTAAAAGGTTAAAAAATATTTATTAAACCACTTAAAAAATAAAATAGCAAAAAAATTATAAGTTTAAAAAACATTTTAAGGGTTTTAAAGTTTATTTTAAATATAAAGTGGCGCGCGCCAACTAAATGGGGCTTTGAATGTATCGAAAAAAGTACGAGGATGGCAACGCCAAAATTACTTTGCAACTTGCAATTGTCGTATGCAGTGCTCTTTTTATTCATCGTCATCGATTCCCGATTTCCGAACGATTTCTTATTTTAACGTACAGCAATTTAATTATATTATTGTATCAAAATATTTTTATAGTGTCTTTGGTGTTGCATAAACAAATTTATTCAATTGCATTAACCAGTTAATGAAAGTTAGTTAATTACAATTCATTAAATGTTCTTAATTTTAACCGCGTGTGTATGTGAGTGTTAGTTTTTTGTAGGAACATTGTGCATGTGTGTTTGAATGTTTGATTGCGCCCAGCTGGTTGCGCGCAATTTCGTGAAATAGACTTTACATTAATTGTGACGTATTTTTCATACGCATGTACATGTACAGTGTTTGTATGTAAATCAATTGGATTTTTTAGTGTCTTACCGATTTTGCTTCAATTGGTATGATAAGGAGTGATCAGTCTTATAAGGAGTGGTTCTATTCATCGCAAGTTGTATTTATTTTATATATTTAGTAAATAAAAACGTTTTACATAGTTCCGTTGCCCGCATCATTACAGCATATCATCTGCATCGTTTTAGCCTTTGTGTGTGTGTCTGTATGTGTGTGTGTGAGAGCGAGTTAGTACTAGTTAGAGCAATTACGAAGTTGGTCGAATGGTATCTTACGGTCGGGCGCGCTCGACTGTAGCTTTCTTTACGTGATCAACCTATTTTCTCCCTATTTTTCCTTACTTTCTCCTCTTTTCCCCCTATTTTCTACCCTTTTTTCCCCAAATTTTCTTCGCATTTTCTCCCTATTGTCTCCTCTTTTCCACTCCATTTTCTCCCAATTTGTTCCCATATTTTCTCCCCATTTTCCCCCTATTTTCTCACTATTTTCTCCCGATTTTCCCTCTATTTTCTCCTCTTATTCCCCTTATATTCTCCTCCTTTTCCCCCTATTTTCTACACCTTTTCCCCTATTTTCTCCCAATTTTCACCATACTTTCTTCCCTTTTGCCCCATTTTCTCACTATTTCCCCATATTTCCTCCCAAATTTCTCCTCTCTTTTCCCCTTTTTTCTCCCCATTTTTCCCCATATTATCTTCCCTTTTTTCCCCATGTTCTCCCCATTTCCCCATATTTCCTCCCAAATTTCTTCTCTCTTTTCCCCTCTTTTTCTCCCCATTTTTCCCCAGATATCTTCCCTTTCTCCTCCTTTTCCCCCTATTTTCTACCCCTTTCCCCATTTTCCCCCTATTTTCTCGCCAATTTTCCCCTATTTTATCTACCTTTCCACTTTTTTTCTCCACATTTTCCCCCAATTTACTCCTCTTGTTTTGCCCTATTTTCTCCACAATCTTCCCCTATTTTATCACCATTTTTTCCCCATTTTCTCGCAGTTTTTTCCCTATTTTCTCTCCGTTTTCCACCTATTTTCTCCCATTTTTCCCTATATTTTCTTCTCATTTTCTCCATATCTTCCCCCATTTTCCCCTTATTTTCTCCTCTTTTCCCCTATTTTCTACCCCATTTTCCCCCAATTTTCACCGCATTTTCCCCCTATTTTCTCCTGTTAGGAGTTAGTGCAACTACAATGTTGGTCGAATGGTATCTTAAGATCGGGCGCGGTAGTGTAGCTTTCCTTACTTGTTTACCCTATTTTCTTCCCATTTTTCCCTTTTATTCTCCCCATTTCTTCGCCTTTTTTTTCCAATTTTTATACCATTCGACCATTGAAAATGGTCAAAAATGGTATACTAACTTTGTGCAAATGTATGTAACAGGCAGAAGGAGGCGTGGCAGAGCCCACAAAGTATATATATTCCTACTCAGAAACAGTATCTGAGTCGATTGAGTAATGTCCGTCTGTCTGTCCGTCTGTCTGTCTGTCCGCTTGAACGTCTAGATCTCAGCTAATACAAAAGCTAGAGATACCTTATTTCACATGCAGGTTTATGTATACCATTGGTAAATCGAGGTTATTTTAAATTTTCGATGTCACGCCCACCGCCCACGCAAATCGATAATTTACGATTATTATGGAAAGTATTGAAGTTATAGCTTTCTGCTTTGGTATGAACATAGATAATCGTAATATGAATCTATTCCCCAAATTAAAATCCGATCGAACAATAAACACAGAAGATATTCATCTAAACGTTTTTCATAGTTACACCTCTTGCGCCTTTGCAGCATATCGTGACGTCATCGTCACGATGCTTTGTTTCAGCCGGAGAGAGTGTACAGCTGATTGCTATGGTGTTTTCACATGTAGATGGCGCTATTCAAATATTGATCTAATTTTAAGAATAAGTGGCGGATGAACCTGTGCAGAGTTTTTTGATGGAGTGAAATGTGTGATAATTTGTTCCGAAACTGGGCGATTGGTATCTTATGTTGGGCGCGCTCGGCTCTAGCTTTCTTTACTTGTTATACCCGCTACCCAAAGAGTAGAAGGGTATTATAACTTTGTACAAACCGAAAATGTATGTAACAGGCAGAAGGAGATACCTCCGACCCCATAAAGTATATATATTCTGGCTCAGGATCAACAGCCGAGTCGATATAGCCATGTCCGTCTGTCCGTCTGTCTGTCTCTCCGTCTGTCTGTCCGTGTAAAAATCTAGATCTCAGCTATTATAAGAGCTAGAACTACTAAATTTGGTAACAGTGTGTGTTATTATTGCACGCTGATCAAGTTTATTTTGGATTTTGGCCACGCCTCCTTCCGCCCCTGTAAATCGAAAAAAAAAATTGCTTACAAGCGCAATTTTGATGTCATATTGTTCATTTTCGGTTTATATGATAACTATAGCTAGCCATATGATCTCTGAAAATTTGGTAACAATCGGATATTAAACACAGAAGTTATTCAGCTTAACGTTTTCCATAGCTGTGAGCAGCGCTGCCGGCAGCGCAATTTCTTTATTTGTACAGGAAATAATGAGAATGCCTTACAATGCAAGTTTTTGCAGTTGTTGGATAACAGCGTCAGTAGCTTAGTGGAAAAGCGATGAACTCCTGAACCGACAGGCCCGTGGTTCAGGCCCAGTTCATGCCGCTTAAGCTTTTTCTTTTTTTTTTAAGAACTTATACTTTAATTTTTGAATATGCATTAATTGGTGGTCGTGCATTTTATTTAAAATTTTTTTAATGGCTCACAATGAACTTTGTTAACAAGTGGATATGTGACAGTCTCTTAAATCAGCTGTGCGCGATTTTTAGAGCGCAGCTTTTTCTTATATTTTTTTTTATTTTTATTATACCCGCTACTCATAGAGTAGAAGGGTATTATAACTTTGTTCAAACCGAAAATGTATGTAACAGGCAGAAATAGATACCTCCGACCCCATGAAGTATTCTGGCCCAGGATCAACAGCCGAGTCCATATAGCCATGTCCGTCTGTCCGTGTGTCCGTCTGTACGTCTAGATCTCAGCTATTACAAAAGGTAGAGACACCTAATTTCCTGTATACCATAGGTAGATCGAGTTTATTTTCAATTTTCGATGTCGCGCCCACCGCCCACGCAAAACGATAATTACGATTATTAGGAAAAGTATTGAAGTTATGGCTTTCTGCTTTGGTATAAACATAGATAATTACAATATAAATCTATTTTCAAAATTACAATCCAATCGAACAATAAACACAGAAGATATTCATCTAAACGTTTTCCATAGTTACACTCTGCGCCTTTGCAGCATATCGTGACGTCATCGTCAAATTTCCACATTTTTCCTAAATTTGCGTATTATTTAAAATTCATTAAGAATATTTAAAGCTTTTAAAAATGTTTTAAAAATATTAACTGTCAATTTTCTTTATTTCAAAATATTTAAAAATTTCTATAATTTATTAAAATTTTTTTTTATACTTCCCACTTTTCCAAAGTTCCATAATTTTTAAAATTGCTTATCAATGAAAAAGGGATTAACTCTTTGTTTCCCTTTTGATTTTTTTTACCTTTCTTATCATTTCTAATATTCTAATATTCTATTCTAATATTCAGTTACCACTGTATTTAGTTAGTGGTTTACTTTTGCAGTAAGAGATGTTGTGCCAGCGCTGACACTTTTGATTGAATTCCCAGCAGCATGCGTTGCAAGACTCCCCATACAGCGCCAACTGCCTGCGCCAACTACCTGTGCCTGCATCTGCGTGTACGTCGGCGTCGATTGTAATCAACACGCTGCGATCAATCAGCAAACTTTAAAACTGAACGCCACACAGCAGTCAGCTCGAATGAATCCATCAAACGTATCAATCATGATGACAGGTCACAGTGCGAGCACAGTATAACTGGAAAAGACCAGGTCAGACCAGACACAGGCAGGACCAGGCAACAGGCAGCAGGTCCAGTTTTAGCTTTTCCTAACATGTCTGTGAATCGTCTCAGTTGTTGTTTTTGTTGTAGTTGGCGTTGCCTCACTTGTGAAGTCTCCACGCGCGTTGCGCCCATTACATTCGAATAATCTTAGTTGTTGTTGCTTTTTTTTTCATCAATCTCCCCACTCTGGACTCGAGTTGCAACTGTCGCATATAGCAGCTGGACACGGTGCTTGTGTGAGACGCTGCAGGCAGGCAGGCAGCATCAGCCTAACTGATTTGAAATTCTAAAGTGATTTTGATTACTTGAGGTATTGATATTTTGACTTGTACGTTGATTAGATAGTTGAAGGCTTGTTAGATGCATGTCAGCAGCAGCAGCGGCCTCAGACCGGTCTCACTGGCTGCATGTCTTGGTCTTGGTCTCTACGTCTCCATTTTCGTCTGCATCTGCGTGATGCGCCTGGCTTGATGTTGATTATAATTTAATTATAAGCAATCTGTAACAAGTAAATGGCTTGCATGGTGCTCTCACTCCATGGCACTCCTGGTCATGGCGCATAATTTAGCAGGCAGGTGTGAAAAAGCTTAATTAGCTTAGACGTCTCAGTCCGAGCCCGCGACATGACTAATAATAGTCATGGGCCGGTCACATTTTGCTCTCTTGCCACATTTGCCACCGGCACAAACCATACTTATTCTCAATCTGCTTGGCTTGGGCAGCCACGATGTCTGCTAACGAAAGTTGCAGACATTTGAGTGACTGAAGCAAGGCAAAATGCTGTAGAAATTTCCCCTTGCGATTTGCGGCTAATCCCATGGAAAATAATATAGACAGAGAGGTATTCTCTTTTAAGACTTGCTGGCTTTATATGTAGAATTTGTAGCAAGGAGGTACCAAGAGATACAATTCTATTAAAACGATTCAAGTAGGCTGAGTTGCTTCTGTCTTAATTTCTGACTACGTAAGCTCTCAATGTGTTCGGATTTTCAGTCCGCTCTCAGCTCTCCATTGAGACTGGACTGGGTTTTTTTTTCTCTGGGTGAGACTGGAATCTCTTTTTTTTCTCAGGGTGGGACTGGAATCTCTTTTTTTTATAACTCTTCTTTTTTTTCGTAGTGCATTTGCATTAAAGTATGCCTTTTTTTAACAAGTAGAGCAATTCTCTTCATTTTTGGATAAGTACACAAAAATGTTTCATATCATCGTTTTTTTTTTATACCCGGTACTTCTGCAGCAATGGCTTAAGCTTGCGCATGCTCTTGACGCTCAACTTGTGTGTCTCAAAGAGTGAGATTGTCGCCTGCGAATAATCGTTGCCATAGAGTTTGCCCATGGCCAGAGCCACATCGCGCTGGGTGAAGCCGAGCTCGATGCGACGCTGCTTGAAGGTGTTCGCAAACTGATCGAGCTCCATAACTATTCAACAAATTATTTAATTTCTTTTTTACACTAACTGAATTTTTTGAATTTTTGGTCTTGGTTTACTATATTGTTTGTTTCCTTGTTTGCTTTGTTTTCAATCTATAGTAATGTTTGCTTTGTTTTCAATATATAGTAATAATATATTTAATTTAACATCTTTTCTATAACGACTTTTAAATATATTTGGTAAAACTTTTAACTAAATTTTAAATATATATACAGTGGTGGCCTTTTATTTAGCACACTATTTAGCAGCACACTTCAACATGAATTTTTACCGATTGTATAGTGAATAGTTCACCAATTTTTTTTCTGGTTGTTGCCTTATTAGTTGATAAGATGTACCGTTACTTTCAGCCTATTCCCTTTCGTCGTTTTTTTTCTGCGATGGTTTGAATGAATTAACTATGATTTTCAGCTGGACATGAGTTTAGCACTCATACTTTTTTTATTAATTTATTAAGTAAAATGAGAAAACATAAGAAAGGGGACTAATATTTTGTTGGATATCCTTTGTTTTTGATAACTACATCCAATCTTCTGTGCTCTCCACTAAAGCAGCGCATCTGTTCTGCGGAATACTGTACCACAAAAAATTCAAACTGCCCAGATTTTTGGTGCGAATGTGCTGCTCAACATCATTCTAGAGATTCTCTATCGGATTGAGGTCCGGTGACTGGGCTGGCCACTTCAGCGTAACAACTTGATGCTCCTAAAGGCAACTTTTCATAAGCCGTGAAGTGTGCTTAGGATCGTTGTCGTGCATAAAACGCCATGATAATGGCATATTGTCCTCGGAATATGGCACCATTATATTCTCTATAATTTCTTTATAGACGTATTGGTCCATACGAGTGTCTATCCGGTAAATCAGTGATACATATTTTTTAATAACATTTAAATTTTTAATTAAAATAAATGGGTAATACTAAATATGCGAGTCCTTAAAAGAAAGAACAAAGAAAATAAAAAAAGAAACGAAAAAATAGAAAAAAAAAGAAAGAAAATTTCTTTCTTTTCTAGAAAGAAAAAGAAAATTTGGTAACAATCGGATAATAAACACAGAAGTTATTCAGCTTAACGTTTTCAATAGCTGTAAGCAGCGCTGCCGGCAACGCTGCTTGCAGCATTGTGCCGAATCGTGTGTGCGTGTACGGTGGTGAAATGGGTTAAGTTGTGGACTGCAAAACGAACAGTACTATTATGCATTTACGGGTTCGAGTCCCGCCCGCATAAAAAATTAAATGTGCGCAAAAATGTTTTTATACCCGCTACTCATAGTGTAGAAGGGTATTATAACTTTGTTCAAACCGAAAATGTATGTAACAGGCAGAAGGAGACAGCTCCGACCCCATAAAGTATATACATTCTGGCTCAGGATCAACAGCCGAGTCGATATAGCCATGTCCGTCTGTCTGGCTGTCTGTCTGTCCGTATGAAAATCTAGATCTCAGTTAATATAAGAGCTAGGACTACCAAATTTGGTGACAATATGTGTTATTATTGCACGCTGATCAAGTTCATTTTGGATTTTGGCGCTGCCGACAGCGCTGCTTGCAGCATTGTACCGAATCCTGTGTGCGTGTACGGTGGTGAAATGGGTTAAGTGGAATGCAAAACGAACAGTACTATTATGCATTTACGGGTTCGAGTCCAGCCCGCATCAAAAATTAAATGTGTGCAAAATTGTTTTTTTTTTTATTTTATATTTTGACTTTTCATAAATATTGTAAGTCCATAGCCTTTTACGGTCAAAATTAGATTGTAGCCGTTTTTTTTTGTTCCTGTATATTACAGTCGAGCACTCTCGACTGTTGCTTTCTTACTTGTTTTTATATTAATTCTAGACGAAAGGATGGTGTTGGCCTAGTTCATCGATCTACCGATATTTTGTTAAGGATCTTCTACCCTGACCGGGATTTTTGTTGGTGACGGGCCCTTGGTCAATGTCCAATGCTGCGTCAGGTCCAACTTGGTAAATTCCTGCCCGAAGATGATGAAAACTCCAGCGTTTTCCTTAACTCCAGGATGTCTTCAGCCATTTTTATACCCGCTACTCATAGAGTAGAAGGGTATTATAACTTTGTTCAAACCAAAAATGTATGTAACAGGAAGAAGGAGACACCTCCGACCCCATAAAGTATATATATTCTGGCTCAGGATCAACAGCCGAGTCGATATAGCCATGTCCGTCTGTCCGTCCGTCTGACCGTGTGAAAATCTAGATCTAAGCTATTATAAGAGCTAGAACTACCAAATTTGGTGAGAAAATGTGTTATTATTGCACGCTGATCAAGTTTATTTGGATTTTGGCCACGCCCCCTCCCGCCCCTGTAAATCAAAAACAATTGATTACAAGCGCAATTTTGATGCCATATTGTTCATTTTCAGTTTATATGATAACTATAACTAGCCAGATGATCTCTAAAAAATTGGGAAACAATCGGATAATAAACACAGAAGTTATTCAGCTTAACGTTTTCCATAGCTGTATGCAGCGCTGCCGGCATCCTTTTTTATGATTTTCAATGGTTTTATTTTGGTTTACTCTATGCAAGTGTGCAGGCGTATTACACACATTTGCATATCCCTTCTGTTCTTAGCTATTTGTTTGTTTTGTTTTGATTCTCAATGCGACATACAATGCTTATGTATGCATGTGCTTATACACATGTGCATACGCGAAATTATGCATGGGTCCATGTGCGTTAGAATTTATCGATATTGGTCAAATAAAAGAAAACACGAGCACGAGTATCACTCTCCTCTACTTTCAATGCTTATGATTTGTTTTGATTCTCTCTATACTGCGTGTCCCAAACACAAACACATATGCGATTATTAATGTTTTAATGCATGTGCGTGCACATACAATCATACACATATGTGCATGCAATATATATATATTTATTTTTGCAATGTATATATATATATATATGTACATAATCAGAAAATATTTATGTTTAAACGACTTCTGTCAACACATACTTATATGCATAGAAGTACATGCGTGCTAATTGCAGACATCACAAAATCAAATTATGAGGTCACAAATCTAAAGTCGGTACAAGAGCTAAAAGTAATTTTGGTTTTGTTCCTTGTTCTACTTAAAAGGTTAAAAAATATTTATTAAACCACTTAAAAAATAAAATAGCAAAAAAATTATAAGTTTAAAAAACATTTTAAGGGTTTTAAAGTTTATTTTAAATATAAAGTGGCGCGCGCCAACTAAATGGGGCTTTGAATGTATCGAAAAAAGTACGAGGATGGCAACGCCAAAATTACTTTGCAACTTGCAATTGTCGTATGCAGTGCTCTTTTTATTCATCGTCATCGATTCCCGATTTCCGAACGATTTCTTATTTTAACGTACAGCAATTTAATTATTTTATTGTATCAAAATATTTTTATAGTGTCTTTGGTGTTGCATAAACAAATTTATTCAATTGCATTAACCAGTTAATGCAAGTTAGTTAATTACAATTCATTAATTGTTCTTAATTTTAACCGCGTGTGTATGTGAGTGTTAGTTTTTTGTAGGAACATTGTGCATGTGTGTTTGAATGTTTGATTGCGCCCAGCTGGTTGCGCGCAATTTCGTGAAATAGACTTTACATTAATTGTGACGTATTTTTCATACGCATGCACATGTACAGTGTTTGTATGTAAATCAATTGGATTTTTTAGTGTCTTACCGATTTTTTTTTAATTGGTATGATAAGGAGTGATCGGTCTTATAAGGAGTGGTTCTATTCATCGCAAGTTGTATTTATTTTATATATTTAGTAAATAAAAACGTTTTTCATAGTTCCGTTGCCCGCATCATTACAGCATATCATCTGCATCGTTTTAGCCTTTGTGTGTGTGTCTGTATGTGTGTGTGTGAGAGCGAGTTAGTACTAGTTAGAGCAATTACGAAGTTGGTCGAATGGTATCTTACGGTCGGGCGCGCTCGACTGCAGCTTTCTTTACGTGATCAACCTATTTTCTCCCTATTTTTCCTTACTTTCTCCTCCTTTCCCCCTATTTTCTACCCTTTTTTCCCCCAATTTTCTTCGCATTTTCTCCCTATTCTCTCCTCTTTTCCACTCCATTTTCTCCCAATTTGTTCCCATATTTTCTCCCCATTTTCCCCCTATTTTCTCACTATTTTCTCCCGATTTTCCCTCTATTTTCTCCTCTTATTCCCCTTATATTCTCCTCCTTTTCCCCTATTTTCTACACCTTTTTCCCTATTTTCTCCCCATTTTCTTCCTATTTTCACCATTTTCCACCTATTTTCTTCTTCTTTTTCTTATATTTTCTTTAAATTTTTCTCCCTATTTTCTCCTTCTTTTTCCCCCTGGGGAGAGGTTTCACCATATTGTCTTCCCTTTTTTCCCCATTTTCTCACCATTTCCCCATATTTCCTCCCAAATTTCTCCTCTCTTTTCCCCTTTTTATACCCGCTACTCATAGAGTAGAAGGGTATTATAACTTTGTTCAAACCGAAAATGTATGTAACAGGCAGAAGGAGACACCTCCGACCCCATAAAGTATATATATTCTGGCTCAGGATCAACAGCAGAGTCGATATAGCCATGTCCGTCTGTCTGTCCGTGTGAAAATCTAGATCTCAGCTATTATAAGAGCTAGGACAACTACATTTGGTGACAATATGTGTTATTATTGCACGCTGATCAAGTTCATTTTATATTTTGGCGCTGCCGACAGCGCTGCTTGCAGCATTGTACCGAATCGTTTGTGCGTGTACGGTGGTGAAATGGGTTAAGTGGAATGCAAAACGAACAGTACTATTATGCATTTACGGGTTCAAGTCCCGCCCGCATCAAAAATTAAATGTGTGTAAAAATGTTTTTTTTTTATTTTAGATTTTGACTTTGTATAAATATTGTAAGTCCATAGCCTTTTACGGTCAAAATATGATTGTAGCCGTTTTTTTTGTTCCTCAAATAAATGATGTACGAGCAGTTGGTTAGCGGGTATATTACAGTCGAGCACTCTCGACTGTTGCTTTCTTACTTGTTTTTATATTAATTCTAGACGAAAGGATGGTGTTGGCCTAGTTCATCGATCTACCGATATTTTGTTAAGGATCTTCTACCCTGACCGGGATTTTTGTTGGTGACGGGCCCTTGGTCAATGTCCAATGCTGCGTCAGGTCCAACTTGGTATAATTCTGCCCGAAGGTGATGAAAACTCCAGCGTTTTCCTTGACTCCAGGATGTCTCCAGCCATTTTTATACCCGCTACTCATAGAGTAGAAGGGTATTATAACTTTGTTCAAACCAAAAATGTATGTAACAGGCAGAAGGAGACACCTCCGACCCCATAAAGTGTATATATTCTGGCTCAGGATCAACAGCCGAGTCGATGTAGCCATGTCCGTATGTCCGTCCGTCTGACTGTGTGAAAATCTAGATCTAAGCTATTATAAGAGCTAGAACTACCAAATTTGGTGACAAAATGTGTTATTATTGCACGCTGATCAAGTTAATTTGGAATTTGGCCACGAACCCCTCCCGCCCCTGTAAATCGAAAACAATTGATTACAAGCGCAATTTTAATGCCATATTGTTCATTTTCGGTTTATATGATAACTATAGCTAGCCAGATGATTTCTAAAAATTTGGTAACAATCGGATATTAAACACAGAAGTTATTCAGCTTAACGTTTTCCATAGCTGTAAGCAGCGCTGTCGGCATCCTTTTTTATGATTTTCAATGGTTTTATTTTGGTTCACTCTATGCAAGTGTGCAGGCGTATTACACACATATGCATATCCCTTCTGTTCTAATCTATTTGTTGGTTTTGTTTTGATTCTCAATGCGACATACAATGCGTATGTATGCATGTGCTTATACACATGTGCATACGCGAAATTATGCATGGGTCCATGTGCGTTAGAATTTATTGATATTGGTCAAATAAAAGAAAACACGAGCACGAGTATCACTCTCCTCTACTTTCAATGCTTATGATTTGTTTTGATTCTCTCTATGCTGCGTATCGCAAACACAAACACATATGCGATTATTAATGTTGTAATGCATATGCGTGTACATAAAATCATACACATATGTGCATGCAATATATATATATTTATTTTTGCAATGTATATATATATATGTACATAATCAGAAAATATTTATGTTTAAACGACTTCTGTCAACACATACATATATGCATAGAAGTACATGCTTGCTAATTGCAGACATCACAAAATCAAATTATGATTTCACAAATCTAAAGTCGGTTCAAGAGCTAAAAATAATTTTGGTTTTGTTCCTTGTTCTACTTAAACCACTTAAAAAATAAAATAGCAAAAAAATTATAAGTTTAAAAAACATTTTAAAGGTTTTAAAGTTTATTTTAAATATAAAGTGGCGCGCGCCAACTAAATGGGGCAATAAATAGCTTTGAATGTATCGAAACAAAGTACGAGGATGGCAACGCCAAAATTACTTTGCAACTTGCAATTGGCGTATGCAGTGCTCTTTTTATTCATCGTCATCGATTCCCGATTTCCGAACGATACCTTATTTTAACGTACAGCAATTTAATTATATTATTGTATCAAAATATTTTTATAGTGTCTTTGGTGTTGCATAAACAAATTTATTCAATTGCATTAACCAGTTAATGCAAGTTAGTTAATTACAATTCATTAATTGTTTTTAATTTTAACCGCGTGTGTATGTGAGTGTTAGTTTTTTGTAGGAACATTGTGCATGTGTGTTTGAATGTTTGATTGCGCCCAGCTGGTTGCGCGCAATTTCGTGAAATAGACTTTACATTAATTGTGACGTATTTTTCATATGCATGCACATGTACAGTGTTTGTATGTAAATCAATTGGATTTTTTAGTGTCTTACCGATTTTGTTTTAATTGGTATGATAAGGAGTGATCGGTCTTATAAGGAGTGGTTCTATTCATCGCAAGTTGTATTTATTTTATATATTTAGTAAATAAAAACGTTTTTCATAGTTCCGTTGCCCGCATCATTACAGCATATCATCTGCATCGATTTAGCCTTTGTGTTTGTGTCTGTATGTGTGTGTGTGAGAGCGAGTTAGTACTAGTTAGAGCAATTAGGAAGTTGGTCGAATGGTATCTTACGGTCGGGCGCGCTCGACTGTAGCTTTCTTTACGTGATCAACCTATTTTCTCCCTATTTTTCCTTACTTTCTCCTCTTTTCCCCCTATTTTCTACCCTTTTTTCCCCCAATTTTCTTCGCATTTTCTCCCTATTCTCTCCTCTTTTCCACTCCATTTTCTCCCAATTTGTTCCCATATTTTCTCCCCATTTTCCCCCTATTTTCTCACTATTTTCTCCCGATTTTTCCTCTATTGTCTCCTCTTATTCCCCTTATATTCTCCTCCTTTTCCCCTATTTTCTACACCTTTTTCCCTATTTGCTCCCCATTTACTTCCTATTTTCACCATTTTCCACCTATTTTGTTCGTCTTTTTCTTATATTTTCTTTTAATTTTTCTCCCTATTTTCTCCTTCCTTTTCCCCCTTGGGATAGGTTTCACCATATTCTCTTTCCTTTTTTCCCCATTTTCTCACCATTTCCCCATATTTCCTCCCAAATTTCTCCTCTCTTTTCCCCTTTTTTTCTCCCCCTTTTTCCCCATATTATCTTCCCTTTTTTCCCCATTTTCTCCCCATTTTCCCTCTATTTTCCCCCTATTTTCTCTTCCTTTCCCCTTTTTTCTCCCCATTTTCCCTGATTTTCTCATTTCTCCCATTTTTTCCGATATTTTCTTCACATTTCCCACCCTATTTTGTCCTCATTTCCCCCCCCTATTTTCTCACCATTTTCCTCCTTTTTCTCCGTTTTTTCCTCCTAATTTCTCCCTAGGTCTCCCCCAAAAATTTTTACTGCTTTCCCCCAATTTTCTGCTCTTAATCCCCTTATTTTCGCCTCCTTTTCACCCCTTTTTTCTACCCCTTTTCCCCTATTTACTCCCCTTTTTCGCCTATTTTTTCCTCCTTTTCCACTCCATTTTTCCCCATATTTTCTTCCCATTTTCCCTTTATTTTCTCGCCAGTTTTCCCCATTTTTTTACGCCTTTTTCCTATTTTCTCCCCATTTTCTGCTCCTGTTCTATTTTCTCACCATTCCCCCCTATTTTTTCTCAATTTTTCCACTATGTTTTCATCCTTTTTGCTCACTATTTTCTACCTATTTTCCCGCTATTTTCTCCCCTTATTCCCCTTATTTTCACCATCTTTTCCACCTATATTCTTATGGTTTTTCTACTATTTTCTTTCCATTTTGCACCCTATTTTCTCCCCAGGTTTCCCCCAAATTTCTCTCCGTTTTTCCCCAATTTCTCCTCCCTTTTCCCCTATTTTCTCCCCCTTTTCCCGCATATCTTCTCCCGATTTTTCCCCTATTTTTTCCCATTTTGCTTCCCTTTTCCCCTGTTTTTCCCCATATTTTCTACCCCTTTTTCCCCCAATTTTCTGCATATTTTCCCCTATTTTCTCCTCTTTTCCACTCCATTTTCTCCCAATTTTTTTAAATATTTTCTTCCCATTTTTCCCTAATTTCTAAAAAGTTTTCACCCTATTTTCACCTCATTTATTCCTTTTTATACTCATAGAGTAGAAGGGTATTATAACTTTGTTCAAACCGAAAATGTATGTAACAGGCAGAAGAAGACACCTCCGATTCCATAAAGTATATATATTCTGGCTCAGGATCAACAGCCGATTCGATATGGCCATGTCCGTCTGTCCGTCTGTCTGTCTGTCTGTCTGTCTGTCTGTCTGTCCGTCTGTCTGTCTGTCCGTGTGAAAATCTAGATCTCAGCTATTATAAGAGCTAGAACTACCAAATTCGATGACAGTATGTGTTATTATTGCACGCTGATCAAGTTTATTTTGGATTTTGGCCACGCCCCCTTCCGCCCCTGTAAATCGAAAAAAATTTATTACAAGCGCAATTTTGCTGCCATATTGTTCATTTTTGGTTTACATGATATCTAAGCTAGCCAGATGATCTCTGAAAAATTGGTAACAATCGGATAATAAACACAGAAATTATTCAGCTTAACGTTTTCCATAGCTGTAAGCAGCGCTGCCGACAGCGCTGCTTGCAGCATTGTACCGAATCGTGTGTGCATGTACGGTAGTGAAATGGGTTAAGTGGAATGCAAAACGAACAGTACTATTATGAATTTACGGGTTTGAGTCCCGCCCGCATCAAAAATTAAATGTGTGCAAAAATGTTTTTTTTTTCTTTTAGATTTTGACTTTGTATAAATATTGTAAGTCCATAGCCTTTTACGGTCAAAATATGATTGTAGCCGTTTTTTTTGTTCCGCAAATAAATGATGTACGAGCAGCTGGGTAGCGGGTATATTACGGTCGAGCACTCTCGACTGTCGCTTTCTTACTTGTTTTTTTTTATTTTAGATTTTTACTTCGCATAAATATTGTAAGTCCATAGCCTTTTACGGTCAAAATATGATTGTAGCCTTTTTTTTGTTCCTCAAATAAGTGGTGTACGAGCAGCTGGGTAGCGGGTATATTACAGTCGAGCACTCTCGACTGTCGCTTTCTTACTTGTTTTTTTTTTTATTTTAGATTTTTACTTTGCATAAATATTGTATGTCCATAGCCTTTTACGGTCAAAATATGATTGTAGCCGTTTTTTTGTTCCGCAAATATATGATGTACAAGCAGCTGGGTAGCGGGTATATTACAGTCGAGCATTCTCGACTGTCGCTTTCTTACTTGTTTTTTTTATTTAAATTTGGGACACGCCTACCCCCAGCAAATCGATAAACCGTATAGTAAGCGCAATAATAAAGCTAGAGTATTCAGTTTTGGTGTGAATGATAACTATCACAACCTAAACGATCGCTTTCGATTTGGTTCCGATCGGATACTGAACATAAAAGTTATTTAGCGTTTCATATAGATTTGCACTGCGCCCACTGCAAGCAAGCAAGTAGTGATTTTTTCAAGCAGTGTTTTTTTCCAACTGCTTGGACTGCTTGGCGTCTTACTATATAATATGTATTGTTTATTATTTTTCTTTAAAAAACACGTTTACTAATAATAGTTTTCTATATCTGATTTTTTTTATAACCTTGAAAAATCTATGGTCTTATACAGTCAATACTTGACTGTAGCCGTTCTTACTTGTTCTCCCTAGTTTATCCATCCTTTTCCCCCTGGGAATAGGTTTCCCCATATTTTCTTCCCTTTTGCCCCATTTTCTTCCAAATTTCCCCCTAGTGCCTCCCAAATTTCTCCCCGTTTTCCCCTATTTTCTTCTCCCTTTTCCCCATATTTTCTCCCCATTTTTTCTCATATTTTCTTCTTTTTCCCCATTTTCCATCTAATTCCTCCCTAGTTTTCCCCCTATTTTCTCTTCCTTTCTCCTTTTTTCTCCCCATTTTCCCCTATTTTCTCATTTCTCCCATTTTTTCCGAATTTTTCTTCACATTTTTTCCACCCTATTTTGTCCTCATTTTCCCCCCTATTTTCTCTCAATTTTCCTCCTATTTTCTCCGTTTTTTCCTCCTAATTTCTCCCAAGGTCTTCCCTAAATTTTTTCGAGCCTTCCCCCTATTTTCTCCTCTTATTCCCATTATTTTCTACCCTTTACCCCCTATTTTCTACCCCTTTTTATCCAAATTTTCTCCGCATTTTTCCCCTATTTTCTCCTCTTTTCAACTCCATTTTCTCCCAATTTTTTCCCATACTTTCTCCCCATTTTCTTCCCATTTTTCTCCTATGTTCTCCCCAGTTTTCACGCTATTTTCACTTCATTTATTCCCCTTTTTCTTCCACTTTTCACGCATATTTTCTCTTTCTTTTCCCCTATTTTCTCCTCCTTTTCCACTCCATTTTCACCCAATTTTTATACCCGCTACTCATAGAGTAGAAGGGTATTATAACTTTGTTCAAACCGAAAATGTATGTACCAGGCAGAAGGAGATACCTCCGACCCCATAAAGTATATATATTCTGGCGCAGGATCAACAGCCGAGTCGATATAGCCATATCCGTCTGTCTGTCCGTGTGAAAATCTAGATCTCAGCTGTTATAAGAGCTAGGACAACCAAATTTGGTGACAATATGTGTTATTATTGCACGCTGATCAAGTTTATTTTGGATTTTGGCCACGCCCCCTTCCGCCCCCGCAAATCGAAAAAACATTGATAACAAGTGCAATTTTGATGCCATATTGTTCATTTGGCACACAAGTAAAAAAGCAACAGTCGAGAGTGCTCGACTGTAATATACCCGCTACCCATCTGCTCGTACATCATTTATTTGCGGAACAAAAAAAATCGGCTGCAATCATATTTTGACCTAAAAGGCTATGGACTTACAATATTTATGCAAAGTCAAAATCTAAAATAAAAAAAAAAAAAAAACATTTTTGCGCACACTTAATTTTTGATGCGGGCGGGACTCGAACCAGTAAATGCATAATAGTATTGTTCGTTTTACAGTCCACTTAACCCATTTCGGCAGCGCTGCTTACAGCTATGGAAAACGTTAGGCTGAATAACATCTGTGTTTATTATCCGATTGTTACCAAATTTTCAGAGATCATCTAGCTAGCTATAGATAATATGCGAACCTGAAATGAACAATATGGCATCAAAATTGCACTTGTAATCAATGTTTTTTCGATTTACGGGGGCGGAAGGGGGCGTGTCCAAAATCCAAAATAAACTTGATCAGCGTGCAATAATAACACATATTGTCACCAAATTTGGTAGTCCTAGCTCTTATAATAACTGAGATCTAGATTTTCACACGGACAGACAGACAGCCAGACAGACGGACAGACGGAAATGGCTAAATAGACTCGGCTGTTGATCCTGAGCCAGAATATATATACTTTACGGGTTCGGAGGTGTCTCCTTCTGCCTGTTACATACATTTTCGGTTTGAACAAAGTTATAATACCCTTCTACTCTATGAGAAGCGGATATAAAAACGTATAGCTTTTATTTAGGTACCAAAAAATCCAAGATTTATCACTTAAACAGTAAAAATAATAATTCTACCTGTTGAAGACTATAAATCGAATACGTGCATGTAAAAAACGATATGTGCTCTTTTAATACCTCTTTATATACTTGAATGGAAAGTGTTCTAGAGCACTCTAACTTTTAATAAATTTTGTTAAAACAAGTAAAAAAGCTACAGTCGAGTGTGCTCGACTGTAATATACCCGCTACCCAGCTGCTCGTACATCATTTATTTGCGGAACAAAAAAACGGCTACTATCATATTTTGACCGTAAAAGGCTATGGACTTACAATATTTATGCAAAATCAAAATCTAAAACAAGTAAGAAAGCTACAGTCAAGTGTGCTCGACTGTAATATACTTGCTACCCAGCTGCTTGTACATAATTTATTTGCGGAACAAAAAAACGGCTACAATCATATTTTGACCTTAAAAGGCTACGAACTTATAATATTTATGCAAAGTCAAAATATAAAATAAAAAAAAAAAAAAACATTTTTGCACACATTTAATTTTTGATGCGGGCGGGACTCGAAGCCGTAAATGCACAATAGTATTTTTCGTTTTGCAGTTCACAACTTAACCCATTTCATCACCGTACACGCACACAAGATTCGGCACAATGCTGCAAGCAGCGCTGCCGGCAGCGCTGCTTACAGCTATGGAAAACGTTAAGCTGAATAACTTCTGTGGTTATTATCCGATTGTTACCTAATTTTCGGAGATCATTTGGCTGGCTATAGTTATCATGTAAACCGAAAATGAATAATATGGCATCAAAATTGCGTTTGTAATCAATGTTTTTTCGATTTACGGGGGCGGAAGGGGGCGTGGCCAAAATCCAAAATAAACTTGATCAGCGTGCAATAATAACACATATTGTCCCCAAATGTGGTAGTCCTAGCTCTTATAATAGCTGAGATCTAGATTTTCACACGGACAGACAGACGGACAGACAGACAGACGGACAGACAGACAGACGGACAGACGGACATGGCTATATCGACTCGGCGGTTGACCCTGAGCCAGAAAATATAAACTTTATGGGGTCGGAGGTGTCTCCTTCTGCCTGTTACATACATTTTCGGTTTGAACAAAGTTATAATACCCTTCTACTCTATGAGTAGCGGGAGTAAAAAAAAACATTTTTACACAGATTTAATTTTTGATGCGGGCGGGACTTGAACCCGTAAATGCATAATAGTACTGGTCGTTTTACCGGCAGCGCTGCTTACAGCTATGGAAAACGTTAAGCTGAATAACTTCTGTGTTTATTGTCTGATTGTTACCAAATTTTCAGAGATCATCTGGCTAGCTATAGTTATCATGTAAACCGAAAATGAACTATAAGGCATCAAAATTGCGCTTGTAATCAATGTTTTTTCGATTTACGGGGGCGTAAGGCGGCGTGGCCAAAATCCAAAATAAACTTGATCAGCGTGCAATAATAACACATATTGTCACCAAATTTGGTCGTCTTAGCTCTTAAAATAGTTGAGATCTAGATTTTCACGCGGAGAGACAGACGGAGAAACGGACATGGCTACATCGACTCGGCTGTTGATCCTGAGCCAGAATATATATACTTTATGGGGTCGGAGGTGTCTCCTTCTGCCTGTTACATACATTTTCGGTTTGAACAAAGTTATAATACCCTTCTACTCTATGAGTAGCGGGTATAAAAACGTATAACTTTTATTCAGGTACCAAAAAAAATCCAAGATTTATCACATAAACAGTAAAAATAATAATTCTACCTGTTGAAGACTATAAATCGAATACGTGCATGTAAAAAACGATATGTGCCTTTTTAATACCTCTTTATATACTTGAATGGAACGTGTTCTAGAGCACTCTAACTTTTAATAAATGTTAAAAAGACGACCGATGGCATCTATACGATGTATCGGTCCGTACCGGCTGGTTCCGACTTATTTACAGCGGGCAGCAATAAGAAGCATGTATACAAAGTTTCATGAAGGTAGCTCAAAAAGGGAGGCAAAAACTTTTCTTTGCAAAAAATAAGAAAAGTTCGATCTCCCCCACCATGACACGCATGCATGCGGAATCGAACTTTGGACCCATTACCTAAGAGGCCCACCACTTCTCCATTCAGTCATTAAGCCATTACGCAAATTTTGCCAAAGTTACATTATGAGACCATTCGAAAATTCTTGCACGACAAAAACAAAGTCTGAATGCTTGATGCGTGTTGTTGTTGCTATTTATTCTCATAACTTAAACATACAATTAAATAAAAAATAAAAATAAAAAAATATATAAGAAAAAGCTGCGCTCTAACAATCGCACACAGCTGATTTAAGAGACTGTCAATTCTCCACTTGTTAACAAAGTTCATTGTGAGCCATTAAAAAAATTTTAAATAAAATGCACGACCACCAATTAATGCATATTCAAAAATTAAAGTATAAGTTCTTAAGAAAAAAAAGTAAAAGCTTAAGCAGCATGAACTGGGAATCGAACCACGGGCCTGTCGGTTCAGGGGTTCATCGCTTTTCCACTAAGCTACTGACGCTGTTATCCAATAACTGCAAAAATTTGCATTGTAAGGCATTCTCGTTATTTCCTGTACAAATAGAGAATTTGCGCTGCCGGCATTATCATATAAACCGAAAATGAACAATATGACATTAAAATTGCACTTGTAATCAATTTTTTTAGATTTACAGGGGCGGAAGGAGGCGTGGCCAAAATCCAAAATAAACTTGATCAGCGTGCAATTATAACACATACTGTTACCAAATTTGGTAGTTCTAGCTCTTATAATAGCTGAGATCTAGATTTTCACACAGACAGACATACAGACAGACGGACAGACAGACAGACGGACAGACGGACATGGCTATATCGACTCGGCTGTTGATCCTGAGCCAGAATATATACACTTTATGGGGTCGGAGGTATCTCCTTCTGCCTGTTACATACATTTTCGGTTTGAACAAAGTTATAATAGCCTTCTACTCTATGAGTAGCGGGTATAAAAACGTATAACTTTTATTCAGGTACCAAAAAAATCCAAGATTTATCAATTAAACAGTAAAAATAATAATTCTACCTGTTGAAGACTATAAATCGAATACGTGCATGTAAAAACGATATGTGCTCTTTTAATACCTCTTTATATACTTGAATGGAAAGTGTTCTAGAGCACTCTAACTTTTAATAAATTTTGTTAAAACAAGTAAAAAAGCTACAGTCGAGTGTGCTCGACTGTAATATACCCGCTACCCAGCTGCTCGTACATCATTTATTTGCGGAACAAAAAAACGGCTACTATCATATTTTGACCGTAAAAGGCTATGGACTTACAATAATTATGCAAAGTCAAAATCTAAAATAAAAAAAAAACATTTTTGCACAGATTTAATTTTTGATGCGAGCAGGACTCGAACCCGTAAATGCATAATAGTACTGTTCGTTTTGCCGGCAGCGCTGCTCACAGCTATGGAAAACGTTAAGCTGGATAACTTCTGTGTTTATTTGTTGTTGTTGCTATTTATTTTCATAAAAGGCTATGGACTTACAATAATTATGCAAAGTCAAAATCTAAAATAAAAAAAAAACAAATTTTTGCACAGATTTAATTTTTGATGCGGGCGGGACTCGAACCAGTAAATGCATAATAGTACTGTTCGTTTTGCCGGCAGCGCTGCTCACAGCTAAGGAAAACGTTAAGCTGAATAACTTCTGTGTTTATTTGTTGTTGTTGCTATTTATTTTTATAACTTTAACATATAATTAAATAAAAAATAAAAATAAAAAAAAATATAAGAAAAAGCTGCGCTCTAACAATCGCACACAGCTGATTTAAGAGACTGTCACTTCTCCACTTGTTAACAATGATCATTGTGAGCCATTAAAAAAATTTTAAATATAATGCACGACCATCAATTAATGCATATTCAAAAATTAAAGTATAAGTTCTTAAGAAAAAAAAGTCAAAGCTTAAGCAGCATGAACTGGGAATCGAACCACGGGCCTGTCGGTTCAGGAGTTCATCGCTTTTCCACTAAGTTACTGACGCTGTTGTCCAACAACTGCAAAAATTTGCATTGTAAGGCATTCTCGTTATTTCCTGTACAAATAGAGAATGCGCTGCCGGCATTATCATTTAAACCGAAAATGAACAATATGACATTAAAATTGCACTTGTAATCAATTTTTTTAGATTTACAGGGGCGGAAGGAGGCGTGGCCAAAATCCAAAATAAACTTGATCAGCGTGCAATAATAACACTATACTGTTACCAAATTTGGTGGTTCTAGCTCTTATAATAGCTGAGATCTAGATTTTCACACAGACAGACAGACAGACAGACGGACAGACAGACAGGCGGACAGACGGACATGGCTATATCGACTCGGCTGTTGATCCTGAGGCAGAATATATATACTTTATGGGGTCGAAGGTATCTCCTTCTGCCTGTTACATACATTTTCGGTTTGAACAAAGTTATTATGCCCTTCTACTCTATGAGTAGCGGGTATAAAAACGTATAACTTTTATTCAGGTACCAAAAAAATCCAAGATTTATCACTTAAACAGTAAAAATAATAATTCTACCTGTTGAAGACTATAAATCGTATAGGTGCATGTAAAAACGATATGTGCTCTTTTAATACCTCTTTATATACTTGAATGGAAAGTGTTCTAGAGCACTCTAACTTTTAATAAATTTTGTTAAAACAAGTAAAAAAGCTACAGTCGAGTGTGCTCGACTGTAATATACCCGCTACCCAGCTGCTCGTACATCATTTATTTGCGGAACAAAAAAACTGCTACTATCATATTTTGACCGTAAAAGGCTATGGACTTACAATAATTATGCAAAGTCAAAATCTAAAATAAAAAAAAAACAAATTTTTGCACAGATTTAATTTTTGATGCGGGCGGGACTCGAACCCGTAAATGCATAATAGTACTGTTCGTTTTTCAGCAGCGCTGCTCACAGCTATGGAAAACGTTAAGCTGAATAACTTCTGTGTTTATTTGTTGTTGTTGCTATTTATTTTCATAACTTAAACATATAATTAAATAAAAAATAAAAATAAAAAAATATATAAGAAAAAGCTGCGCTCTAACAATCGCACACAGCTGATTTAAGAGACTGTCACTTCTCCACTTGTTAACAAAGTTCATTGTGAGCCATTAAAAAAATTTTAAATAAAATGCACGACCACCAATTAATGCATATTCAAAAATTAAAGTATAAGTTCTTAAGAAAAAAAAGTAAAAGCTTAAGCAGCATGAACTGGGAATCGAACCACGGGCCTGTCGGTTCAGGGGTTCATCGCTTTCCACTAAGCTACTGACGCTGTTATCCAATAACTGCAAAAATTTGCATTGTAAGGCATTCTCGTTATTTCCTGTACAAATAGAGAATTTGCGCTGCCGGCATTATCATATAAACCGAAAATGAACAATATGACATTAAAATTGCACTTGTAATCAATTTTTTTAGATTTACAGGGGCGGAAGGAGGCGTGGCCAAAATCCAAAATAAACTTGATCAGCGTGCAATTATAACACATACTGTTACCAAATTTGGTAGTTCTAGCTCTTATAATAGCTGAGATCTAGATTTTCACACAGACAGACATACAGACAGACGGACAGACAGACAGACGGACAGACGGACATGGCTATATCGACTCGGCTGTTGATCCTGAGCCAGAATATATACACTTTATGGGGTCGGAGGTATCTCCTTCTGCCTGTTACATACATTTTCGGTTTGAACAAAGTTATAATAGCCTTCTACTCTATGAGTAGCGGGTATAAAAACGTATAACTTTTATTCAGGTACCAAAAAAATCCAAGATTTATCAATTAAACAGTAAAAATAATAATTCTACCTGTTGAAGACTATAAATCGAATACGTGCATGTAAAAACGATATGTGCTCTTTTAATACCTCTTTATATACTTGAATGGAAAGTGTTCTAGAGCACTCTAACTTTTAATAAATTTTGTTAAAACAAGTAAAAAAGCTACAGTCGAGTGTGCTCGACTGTAATATACCCGCTACCCAGCTGCTCGTACATCATTTATTTGCGGAACAAAAAAACGGCTACTATCATATTTTGACCGTAAAAGGCTATGGACTTACAATAATTATGCAAAGTCAAAATCTAAAATAAAAAAAAAACATTTTTGCACAGATTTAATTTTTGATGCGGGCGGGACTCGAACCCGTAAATGCATAATAGTACTGTTCGTTTTGCCGGCAGCGCTGCTCACAGCTATGGAAAACGTTAAGCTGGATAACTTCTGTGTTTATTTGTTGTTGTTGCTATTTATTTTCATAAAAGGCTATGGACTTACAATAATTATGCAAAGTCAAAATCTAAAATAAAAAAAAAACAAATTTTTGCACAGATTTAATTTTTGATGCGGGCGGGACTCGAACCAGTAAATGCATAATAGTACTGTTCGTTTTGCCGGCAGCGCTGCTCACAGCTATGGAAAACGTTAAGCTGAATAACTTCTGTGTTTATTTGTTGTTGTTGCTATTTATTTTCATAACTTTAACATATAATTAAATAAAAAATAAAAATAAAAAAAAATATAAGAAAAAGCTGCGCTCTAACAATCGCACACAGCTGATTTAAGAGACTGTCACTTCTCCACTTGTTAACAATGATCATTGTGAGCCATTAAAAAAATTTTAAATAAAATGCACGACCATCAATTAATGCATATTCAAAAATTAAAGTATAAGTTCTTAAGAAAAAAAAGTAAAAGCTTAAGCAGCATGAACTGGGAATCGAACCACGGGCCTGTCGGTTCAGGAGTTCATCGCTTTTCCACTAAGCTACTGACGCTGTTATCCAACAACTGCAAAAATTTGCATTGTAAGGCATTCTCGTTATTTCCTGTACAAATAGAGAATGCGCTGCCGGCATTATCATTTAAACCGAAAATGAACAATATGACATTAAAATTGCACTTGTAATCAATTTTTTTAGATTTACAGGGGCGGAAGGAGGCGTGGCCAAAATCCAAAATAAACTTGATCAGCGTGCAATAATAACACATACTGTTACCAAATTTGGTGGTTCTAGCTCTTATAATAGCTGAGATCTAGATTTTCACACAGACAGACAGACAGACAGACGGACAGACAGACAGGCGGACAGACGGACATGGCTATATCGACTCGGCTGTTGATCCTGAGGCAGAATATATATACTTTATGGGGTCGGAGGTATCTCCTTCTGCCTGTTACATACATTTTCGGTTTGAACAAAGTTATAATGCCCTTCTACTCTATGAGTAGCGGGTATAAAAACGTATAACTTTTATTCAGGTACCAAAAAAATCCAAGATTTATCACTTAAACAGTAAAAATAATAATTCTACCTGTTGAAGACTATAAATCGTATAGGTGCATGTAAAAACGATATGTGCTCTTTTAATACCTTTTTATATACTTGAATGGAAAGTGTTCTAGAGCACTCTAACTTTTAATAAATTTTGTTAAAACAAGTAAAAAAGCTACAGTCGAGTGTGCTCGACTGTAATATACCCGCTACCCAGCTGCTCGTACATCATTTATTTGCGGAACAAAAAAACGGCTACTATCATATTTTGACCGTAAAAGGCTATGGACTTACAATAATTATGCAAAGTCAAAATCTAAAATAAAAAAAAAACAAATTTTTGCACAGATTTAATTTTTGATGCGGGCGGGACTCGAACCCGTAAATGCATAATAGTACTGTTCGTTTTGCCGGCAGCGCTGCTCACAGCTATGGAAAACGTTAAGCTGAATAACTTCTGTGTTTATTTGTTGTTGTTGCTATTTATTTTCATAACTTAAACATATAATTAAATAAAAAATAAAAATAAAAAAATACATAAGAAAAAGCTGCGCTCTAACAATCGCACACAGCTGATTTAAGAGACTGTCACTTCTCCACTTGTTAACAATGTTCATTGTGAGCCATTAAAAAAATTTTAAATAAAATGCACGACCACCAATTAATGCATATTCAAAAATTAAAGTATAAGTTCTTAAGAAAAAAAAGTAAAAGCTTAAGCAGCATAAACTGGGAATCGAACCACGGGCCTGTCGGTTCAGGAGTTCATCGCTTTTCCACTAAGCTACTGACGCTGTTATCCAACAACTGCAAAAATTTGCATTGTAAGGCATTCTCGTTATTTCCTGTACAAATAGAGAATGCACTGCCGGCATTATCATTTAAACCGAAAATGAACAATATGACATTAAAATTGCACTTGTAATCAATTTTTTTAGATTTACAGGGGCGGAAGGAGGCGTGGCGAAAATCCAAAATAAACTTGATCAGCGTGCAATAATAACACATACTGTTACCAAATTTGGTGGTTCTAGCTCTTATAATAGCTGAGATCTAGATTTTCACACAGACAGACAGACAGACAGACGGACAGACAGACAGGCGGACAGACGGACATGGCTATATCGACTCGGCTGTTGATCCTGAGCCAGAATATATATACTTTATGGGGTCGGAGGTATCTCCTTCCGCCTGTTACATACATTTTCGGTTTGAACAAAGTTATAATACCCTTCTACTCTATGAGTAGCGGGTATAAAAAGTATAACTTTTATTCAGGTACCAAAAAAATCCAAGATTTATCACTTAAAGAGTAAAAATAATAATTCTACCTGTTGAAGACTATAAATCGTATACGTGCATGTAAAAACGATATGTGCTCTTTTAATACCTCTTTATATACTTGAATGGAAAGTGTTCTAAAGCACTCTAACTTTTAATAAATTTTGTTAAAACAAGTAAAAAAGCTACAGTCGAGTGTGCTCGACTGTAATATACCCGCTACCCAGCTGCTCGTACATTATTTATTTGCGGAACAAAAAAACGGCTACTATCATATTTTGACCGTAAAAGGCTATGGACTTACAATAATTATGCAAAGTCAAAATCTAAAATAAAAAAAAAAAAAATTTTGCACAGATTTAATTTTTGATGCGAGCGGGACTCGAACCCGTAAATGCATAATAGTACTGTTCGTTTTGCCGGCAGCGCTGCTCACAGCTATGGAAAACGTTGAGCTGAATAACTTCTGTGTTTATTTGTTGTTGTTGCTATTTATTTTCATAACTTAAACATATAATTAAATAAAAAATAAAAATAAAAAAATACATAAGAAAAAGCTGCGCTCTAACAATCGCACACAGCTGATTTAAGAGACTGTCACTTCTCCACTTGTTAACAATGTTCATTGTGAGCCATTAAAAAAATTTTAAATAAAATGCACGACCACCAATTAATGCATATTCAAAAATTAAAGTATAAGTTCTTAAAAAAAAAAGTAAAAGCTTAAGCAGCATGAACTGGGAATCAAACCACGGGCCTGTCGGTTCAGGAGTTCATCGCTTTTCCACTAAGCTACTGACGCTGTTATCCAACAACTGCAAAAATTTGCATTGTAAGGCATTCTCGTTATTTCCTGTACAAATAGAGAATTTGCGCTGCCGGCATTATCATATAAACCGAAAATGAACAATATGACATTAAAATTGCACTTGTAATCAATTTTTTTAGATTTACAGGGGCGGAAGGAGGCGTGGCCAAAATCAAAAATAAACTTGATCAGCGTGCAATAATAACACATACTGTTACCAAATTTGGTAGTTCTAGCTCTTATAATAGCTGAGATCTAGATTTTCACACAGACAGACGGACAGACAGACAGACGGACAGACAGACATGGCTATATCGACTCGGCTGTTGATCCTGAGCCAGAATATATATACTTTATGGGGTCGGAGGTATCTCCTTCTGCCTGTTACATACATTTTCGGTTTGAACAAAGTTATAATACTTTTCTACTCTATGAGTAGCGGGTATAAAAACGTATAACTTTTATTCAGGTACCAAAAAAATCCAAGATTTATCACTTAAACAGTAAAAATAATAATTCTACCTGTTGAAGACTATAAATCGAATACGTGCAGGTAAAAACGATATGTGCCCTTTTAATACCTCTTTATATACTTGAATGGAAAGTGTTCTAGAGCACTCTAACTTTTAATAAATTTTGTTAAAACAAGTAAAAAAGCTACATTCGAGTGTGCTCGACTGTAATATACCCGCTACCCAGCGGCTCGTACATCATTTATTTGCGGAAAAAAACGGCTACTATCATATTTTGACCGTAAAAGGCTATGGACTTTATGCAAAGTCAAAATCTAAAATAAAAAAAAAAACATTTTTGCACAGATTTAATTTTTGATGCGGGCGGGACTCGAACCCGGAAATGCATAATAGTGCTGTTCGTTTTGCCGGCAGCGCTGCTCACAGCTATGGAAAACGTTTAGCTGAATAACTTCTGTGTTTATTATCTGATTGTTACCAAATTCAGAGATACTGTTACCAAATTTGGTAGTCCTAGCTCTTATAGTAGCTGAGATCCAGATTTTCACACGGACAGACAGACGGACAGACAGACAGACGGACAGACGGACATGGCTATATCGACTCGGCTGTTGATCCTGAGCCAGAATATATATACTTTATGGGGTCGGAGGTATCTCCTTCCGCCTGTTACATACATTTTCGGTTTGAACAAAGTTATAATACCCTTCTACTCTATGAGTAGCGTGTATAAAAACGTGTAACTTTTATTCAGGTACCCAAAAAATCCAAGATTTATCACTTAAACAGTAAAAATAATAATTCTACCTGTTGAAGACTATAAATCGAATACGTGCATGTAAAAAACGATATGTGCCCTTTTAATACCTCTTTATATACTTGAATGGAAAGTGTTCTAGAGCACTCTAACTTTTAATAAATTTTGTTGAAAAAACGACCGATAGGTTATATGGCATCTATATGATGTATCGGTCCGTACCGGCTCGTTCCGACTTATTTACAGCGGGCAGCAATAAGAAACATGTATACAAAGTTTCATGAAGGTAGCTCAAAAAGGGAGGCAAAAACTTTTCTTTGCAAAAAATAAGAAAAGTTCGATCTCCCCCACCATACCCTTCTACTCTATGAGTAGCGGGTATAAAAGATAAACGAGGAAAACAGGAAAATACACTAGTAGGGACTAATTTCTACACAGATGAGAAAGAATTAAAGATTTTAAGTCTACAGAATTTTAATTAGCTATGATAAAATATAAGTTGTTATAGTTCGAACATAATGGCCTAAAGGGTTCATGCAAGGCATAGTTCGACCTACAGTGAGAAAGTGTTAGAGGTAGGAAGTTACGAGAGTTTCTAAAGGGGACAGAGAAGTTTAACTGGCTAATAAGGTTATTTATAAACAGTACACGAAGCATGGTTCTACGATTTGCTAAAGACGGAAGATTTAACAAGTAAGAAAGCGACAGTCGAGAATGCTCGACTGTAATATACCCGCTACCCAGCTGCTCGTACATCATTTATTTGCGGAACAAAAAAAACGGCTACAATCATATTTTGACCGTAAAAGGCTATGGACTTACAATAATTATGCAAAGTCAAAATCTAAAATAAAAAAAAAACATTTTTGCACAGATTTAATTTTTGATGCTGGCGGGACTCGAACCCGTAAATGCATAATAGTGCTGTTCGTTTTGCAGTCCACTTAACCTATTCACCACCGTTCACGCACACACGATTCAGTACAATGCTGCAAGCAGCGCTGTCGGCAGCGCTGCTTACAGCTATGGAAAACGTTAGGCTGAATAACTTCTGTGTTTATTATCCGATTGTTACCAAATCTTCAGAGATCATCTGGATAGCCATAGATATACCGGAAATGAACAATATGGCATCAACATTGCACTTGTAATCAATGTTTTTTCGATTTACGGGGGCGGAAGGGGGCGTGGCCAAAATCAAAAATAAACTTGATCAGCGTGCGATAATAACACATATTGTCACCAAATTTGGTAGTCCTAGCTCTTATAATAGCTGAGATCTAGATTTTCACACGGACAGACAGACAGCCAGACAGACGGACATAGCTATATCGACTCGGCTGTTGATCCTGAGCCAGAATATATATACTTTTATGGGGTCGGAGGTGTCTCCTTCTGCCTGTTACATACATTTTCGGTTTGAACAAAGTTATAATACCCTTCTACTCTATGAGTAGCGGGTGTGGAAACGTATAACTTTTATTCAGGTACCAAAAAAATCCAAGATTTATCACTTAAACAGTAAAAATAATAATTCTACCTGTTGAAGACTATAAATCAAATACGTGCATGTAAAAACGATATGTGCCCTTTTAATACCTCTTTATATACTTGAATGGAAAGTGTTCTAGAGCACTCTAACTTTTAATAAATTTTGTTAAAACAAATAAAAAAGCTACAGTCGAGTGTGCTCGACTGTAATATACCCGCTACCCAGCTGCTCGTACATCATTTATTTGCGGAACAAAAAAACGGCTACTATCATATTTTGACCGTAAAAGGCTATGGACTTACAATAATTATGCAAAGTCAAAATCTAAAATAAAAAAAAAAACATTTTTGCACACATTTAATTTTTGATGCTGGCGGGACTCGAACCCGTAAATGCATAATAGTGCTGTTCGTTTTGCCGGCAGCGCTGCTCACAGCTATGGAAAATGTTAAGCTGAATAACTTCTGTGTTTATTATCTGATTGTTACCAAATTCAGAGATACTGTTACCAAATTTGGTAGTTCTAGCTCTTATAGTAGCTGAGATCCAGATTTTCACACGGACAGACAGACGGACAGACAGACAGACGGACAGACGGACATGGCTATATCGACTCGGCTGTTGATCCTGAGCCAGAATATATATACTTTATGGGGTCGGAGGTATCTCCTTCCGCCTGTTACATACATTTTCGGTTTGAACAAAGTTATAATACCCTTCTACTCTATGAGTAGCGTGTATAAAAACGTGTAACTTTTATTCAGGTACCCAAAAAATCCAAGATTTATCACTTAAACAGTAAAAATAATAATTCTACCTGTTGAAGACTATAAATCGAATACGTGCATGTAAAAAACGATATGTGCCCTTTTAATACCTCTTTATATACTTGAATGGAAAGTGTTCTAGAGCACTCTAACTTTTAATAAATTTTGTTGAAAAAACGACCGATAGGTTATATGGCATCTATATGATGTATCGGTCCGTACCGGCTCGTTCCGACTTATTTACAGCGGGCAGCAATAAGAAACATGTATACAAAGTTTCATGAAGGTAGCTCAAAAGGGAGGCAAAAACTTTTCTTTGCAAAAAATAAGAAAAGTTCGATCTCCCCCACCATACCCTTCTACTCTATGAGTAGCGGGTATAAAAGATAAACGAGGAAAACAGGAAAATACACTAGTAGGGACTAATTTCTACACAGATGAGAAAGAATTAAAGATTTTAAGTCTACAGAATTTTAATTAGCTATGATAAAATATAAGTTGTTATAGTTCGAACATAATGGCCTAAAGGGTTCATGCAAGGCATAGTTCGACCTACAGTGAGAAAGTGTTAGAGGTAGGAAGTTACGAGAGTTTCTAAAGGGGACAGAGAAGTTTAACTGGCTAATAAGGTTATTTATAAACAGTACACGAAGCATGGTTCTACGATTTGCTAAAGACGGAAGATTTAACAAGTAAGAAAGCGACAGTCGAGAATGCTCGACTGTAATATACCCGCTACCCAGCTGCTCGTACATCATTTATTTGCGGAACAAAAAAAACGGCTACAATCATATTTTGACCGTAAAAGGCTATGGACTTACAATAATTATGCAAAGTCAAAATCTAAAATAAAAAAAAAACATTTTTGCACAGATTTAATTTTTGATGCTGGCGGGACTCGAACCCGTAAATGCATAATAGTGCTGTTCGTTTTGCAGTCCACTTAACCTATTCACCACCGTTCACGCACACACGATTCAGTACAATGCTGCAAGCAGCGCTGTCGGCAGCGCTGCTTACAGCTATGGAAAACGTTAGGCTGAATAACTTCTGTGTTTATTATCCGATTGTTACCAAATCTTCAGAGATCATCTGGATAGCCATAGATATACCGGAAATGAACAATATGGCATCAACATTGCACTTGTAATCAATGTTTTTTCGATTTACGGGGGCGGAAGGGGGCGTGGCCAAAATCCAAAATAAACTTGATCAGCGTGCGATAATAACACATATTGTCACCAAATTTGGTAGTCCTAGCTCTTATAATAGCTGAGATCTAGATTTTCACACGGACAGACAGACAGCCAGACAGACGGACATAGCTATATCGACTCGGCTGTTGATCCTGAGCCAGAATATATATACTTTATGGGGTCGGAGGTGTCTCCTTCTGCCTGTTACATACATTTTCGGTTTGAACAAAGTTATAATACCCTTCTACTCTATGAGTAGCGGGTGTGGAAACGTATAACTTTTATTCAGGTACCAAAAAAATCCAAGATTTATCACTTAAACAGTAAAAATAATAATTCTACCTGTTGAAGACTATAAATCGAATACGTGCATGTAAAAACGATATGTGCCCTTTTAATACCTCTTTATATACTTGAATGGAAAGTGTTCTAGAGCACTCTAACTTTTAATAAATTTTGTTAAAACAAATAAAAAAGCTACAGTCGAGTGTGCTCGACTGTAATATACCCGCTACCCAGCTGCTCGTACATCATTTATTTGCGGAACAAAAAAACGGCTACTATCATATTTTGACCGTAAAAGGCTATGGACTTACAATAATTATGCAAAGTCAAAATCTAAAATAAAAAAAAAAACATTTTTGCACACATTTAATTTTTGATGCTGGCGGGACTCGAACCCGTAAATGCATAATAGTGCTGTTCGTTTTGCCGGCAGCGTTGAGCTGAATAACTTCTGTGTTTATTTGTTGTTGTTGCTATTTATTTTCATAACTTAAACATATAATTAAATAAAAAATAAAAATAAAAAAATACATAAGAAAAAGCTGCGCTCTAACAATCGCACACAGCTGATTTAAGAGACTGTCACTTCTCCACTTGTTAACAATGTTCATTGTGAGCCATTAAAAAAATTTTAAATAAAATGCACGACCACCAATTAATGCATATTCAAAAATTAAAGTATAAGTTCTTAAAAAAAAAAGTAAAAGCTTAAGCAGCATGAACTGGGAATCAAACCACGGGCCTGTCGGTTCAGGAGTTCATCGCTTTTCCACTAAGCTACTGACGCTGTTATCCAACAACTGCAAAAATTTGCATTGTAAGGCATTCTCGTTATTTCCTGTACAAATAGAGAATTTGCGCTGCCGGCATTATCATATAAACCGAAAATGAACAATATGACATTAAAATTGCACTTGTAATCAATTTTTTAGATTTACAGGGGCGGAAGGAGGCGTGGCCAAAATCAAAAATAAACTTGATCAGCGTGCAATAATAACACATACTGTTACCAAATTTGGTAGTTCTAGCTCTTATAATAGCTGAGATCTAGATTTTCACACAGACAGACGGACAGACAGACAGACGGACAGACAGACATGGCTATATCGACTCGGCTGTTGATCCTGAGCCAGAATATATATACTTTATGGGGTCGGAGGTATCTCCTTCTGCCTGTTACATACATTTTCGGTTTGAACAAAGTTATAATACTTTTCTACTCTATGAGTTGCGGGTATAAAAACGTATAACTTTTATTCAGGTACCAAAAAAATCCAAGATTTATCACTTAAACAGTAAAAATAATAATTCTACCTGTTGAAGACTATAAATCGAATACGTGCAGGTAAAAACGATATGTGCCCTTTTAATACCTCTTTATATACTTGAATGGAAAGTGTTCTAGAGCACTCTAACTTTTAATAAATTTTGTTAAAACAAGTAAAAAAGCTACATTCGAGTGTGCTCGACTGTAATATACCCGCTACCCAGCGGCTCGTACATCATTTATTTGCGGAAAAAAACGGCTACTATCATATTTTGACCGTAAAGGCTATGGACTTTATGCAAAGTCAAAATCTAAAATAAAAAAAAAAACATTTTTGCACAGATTTAATTTTTGATGCGGGCGGGACTCGAACCCGGAAATGCATAATAGTGCTGTTCGTTTTGCCGGCAGCGCTGCTCACAGCTATGGAAAACGTTTAGCTGAATAACTTCTGTGTTTATTATCTGATTGTTACCAAATTCAGAGATACTGTTACCAAATTTGGTAGTCCTAGCTCTTATAGTAGCTGAGATCCAGATTTTCACACGGACAGACAGACGGACAGACAGACAGACGGACAGACGGACATGGCTATATCGACTCGGCTGTTGATCCTGAGCCAGAATATATATACTTTATGGGGTCGGAGGTATCTCCTTCCGCCTGTTACATACATTTTCGGTTTGAACAAAGTTATAATACCCTTCTACTCTATGAGTAGCGTGTATAAAAACGTGTAACTTTTATTCAGGTACCCAAAAAATCCAAGATTTATCACTTAAACAGTAAAAATAATAATTCTACCTGTTGAAGACTATAAATCGAATACGTGCATGTAAAAAACGATATGTGCCCTTTTAATACCTCTTTATATACTTGAATGGAAAGTGTTCTAGAGCACTCTAACTTTTAATAAATTTTGTTGAAAAAACGACCGATAGGTTATATGGCATCTATATGATGTATCGGTCCGTACCGGCTCGTTCCGACTTATTTACAGCGGGCAGCAATAAGAAACATGTATACAAAGTTTCATGAAGGTAGCTCAAAAGGAGGCAAAAACTTTTCTTTGCAAAAAATAAGAAAAGTTCGATCTCCCCCACCATACCCTTCTACTCTATGAGTAGCGGGTATAAAAGATAAACGAGGAAAACAGGAAAATACACTAGTAGGGACTAATTTCTACACAGATGAGAAAGAATTAAAGATTTTAAGTCTACAGAATTTTAATTAGCTATGATAAAATATAAGTTGTTATAGTTCGAACATAATGGCCTAAAGGGTTCATGCAAGGCATAGTTCGACCTACAGTGAGAAAGTGTTAGAGGTAGGAAGTTACGAGAGTTTCTAAAGGGGACAGAGAAGTTTAACTGGCTAATAAGGTTATTTATAAACAGTACACGAAGCATGGTTCTACGATTTGCTAAAGACGGAAGATTTAACAAGTAAGAAAGCGACAGTCGAGAATGCTCGACTGTAATATACCCGCTACCCAGCTGCTCGTACATCATTTATTTGCGGAACAAAAAAACGGCTACAATCATATTTTGACCGTAAAAGGCTATGGACTTACAATAATTATGCAAAGTCAAAATCTAAAATAAAAAAAAACATTTTTGCACAGATTTAATTTTTGATGCTGGCGGGACTCGAACCCGTAAATGCATAATAGTGCTGTTCGTTTTGCAGTCCACTTAACCTATTCACCACCGTTCACGCACACACGATTCAGTACAATGCTGCAAGCAGCGCTGTCTGGCAGCGCTGCTTACAGCTATGGAAAACGTTAGGCTGAATAACTTCTGTGTTTATTATCCGATTGTTACCAAATCTTCAGAGATCATCTGGATAGCCATAGATATACCGGAAATGAACAATATGGCATCAACATTGCACTTGTAATCAATGTTTTTTCGATTTACGGGGGCGGAAGGGGGCGTGGCCAAAATCCAAAATAAACTTGATCAGCGTGCGATAATAACACATATTGTCACCAAATTTGGTAGTCCTAGCTCTTATAATAGCTGAGATCTAGATTTTCACACGGACAGACAGACAGCCAGACAGACGGACATAGCTATATCGACTCGGCTGTTGATCCTGAGCCAGAATATATATACTTTATGGGGTCGGAGGTGTCTCCTTCTGCCTGTTACATACATTTTCGGTTTGAACAAAGTTATAATACCCTTCTACTCTATGAGTAGCGGGTGTGGAAACGTATAACTTTTATTCAGGTACCAAAAAAATCCAAGATTTATCACTTAAACAGTAAAAATAATAATTCTACCTGTTGAAGACTATAAATCGAATACGTGCATGTAAAAACGATATGTGCCCTTTTAATACCTCTTTATATACTTGAATGGAAAGTGTTCTAGAGCACTCTAACTTTTAATAAATTTTGTTAAAACAAATAAAAAGCTACAGTCGAGTGTGCTCGACTGTAATATACCCGCTACCCAGCTGCTCGTACATCATTTATTTGCGGAACAAAAAAACGGCTACTATCATATTTTGACCGTAAAAAGGCTATGGACTTACAATAATTATGCAAAGTCAAAATCTAAAATAAAAAAAAAACATTTTTGCACACATTTAATTTTTGATGCTGGCGGGACTCGAACCCGTAAATGCATAATAGTGCTGTTCGTTTTGCCCGGCAGCGCTGCTCACAGCTATGGAAAATGTTAAGCTGAATAACTTCTGTGTTTATTATCTGATTGTTACCAAATTCAGAGATACTGTTACCAAATTTGGTAGTTCTAGCTCTTATAGTAGCTGAGATCCAGATTTTCACACGGACAGACAGACGGACAGACAGACAGACGGACAGACGGACATGGCTATATCGACTCGGCTGTTGATCCTGAGCCAGAATATATATACTTTATGGGGTCGGAGGTATCTCCTTCCGCCTGTTACATACATTTTCGGTTTGAACAAAGTTATAATACCCTTCTACTCTATGAGTAGCGTGTATAAAAACGTGTAACTTTTATTCAGGTACCCAAAAAATCCAAGATTTATCACTTAAACAGTAAAAATAATAATTCTACCTGTTGAAGACTATAAATCGAATACGTGCATGTAAAAAACGATATGTGCCCTTTTAATACCTCTTTATATACTTGAATGGAAAGTGTTCTAGAGCACTCTAACTTTTAATAAATTTTGTTGAAAAAACGACCGATAGGTTATATGGCATCTATATGATGTATCGGTCCGTACCGGCTCGTTCCGACTTATTTACAGCGGGCAGCAATAAGAAACATGTATACAAAGTTTCATGAAGGTAGGCAAAAACTTTTCTTTGCAAAAAATAAGAAAAGTTCGATCTCCCCCACCATACCCTTCTACTCTATGAGTAGCGGGTATAAAAGATAAACGAGGAAAACAGGAAAATACACTAGTAGGGACTAATTTCTACACAGATGAGAAAGAATTAAAGATTTTAAGTCTACAGAATTTTAATTAGCTATGATAAAAAATAAGTTGTTATAGTTCGAACATAATGGCCTAAAGGGTTCATGCAAGGCATAGTTCGACCTACAGTGAGAAAGTGTTAGAGGTAGGAAGTTACGAGAGTTTCTAAAGGGGACAGAGAAGTTTAACTGGCTAATAAGGTTATTTATAAACAGTACACGAAGCATGGTTCTACGATTTGCTAAAGACGGAAGATTTAACAAGTAAGAAAGCGACAGTCGAGAATGCTCGACTGTAATATACCCGCTACCCAGCTGCTCGTACATCATTTATTTGCGGAACAAAAAAAACGGCTACAATCATATTTTGACCGTAAAAGGCTATGGACTTACAATAATTATGCAAAGTCAAAATCTAAAATAAAAAAAAAAACATTTTTGCACAGATTTAATTTTTGATGCTGGCGGGACTCGAACCCGTAAATGCATAATAGTGCTGTTCGTTTTGCAGTCCACTTAACCTATTCACCACCGTTCACGCACACACGATTCAGTACAATGCTGCAAGCAGCGCTGTCGGCAGCGCTGCTTACAGCTATGGAAAACGTTAGGCTGAATAACTTCTGTGTTTATTATCCGATTGTTACCAAATCTTCAGAGATCATCTGGATAGCCATAGATATACCGGAAATGAACAATATGGCATCAACATTGCACTTGTAATCAATGTTTTTTCGATTTACGGGGGCGGAAGGGGGCGTGGCCAAAATCCAAAATAAACTTGATCAGCGTGCGATAATAACACATATTGTCACCAAATTTGGTAGTCCTAGCTCTTATAATAGCTGAGATCTAGATTTTCACACGGACAGACAGACAGCCAGACAGACGGACATAGCTATATCGACTCGGCTGTTGATCCTGAGCCAGAATATATATACTTTATGGGGTCGGAGGTGTCTCCTTCTGCCTGTTACATACATTTTCGGTTTGAACAAAGTTATAATACCCTTCTACTCTATGAGTAGCGGGTGTGGAAACGTATAACTTTTATTCAGGTACCAAAAAAATCCAAGATTTATCACTTAAACAGTAAAAATAATAATTCTACCTGTTGAAGACTATAAATCGAATACGTGCATGTAAAAACGATATGTGCCCTTTTAATACCTCTTTATATACTTGACTGGAAAGTGTTCTAGAGCACTCTAACTTTTAATAAATTTTGTTAAAACAAATAAAAAAGCTACAGTCGAGTGTGCTCGACTGTAATATACCCGCTACCCAGCTGCTCGTACATCATTTATTTGCGGAACAAAAAAACGGCTACTATCATATTTTGACCGTAAAAGGCTATGGACTTACAATAATTATGCAAAGTCAAAATCTAAAATAAAAAAAAAAACATTTTTGCACACATTTAATTTTTGATGCTGGCGGGACTCGAACCCGTAAATGCATAATAGTGCTGTTCGTTTTGCCGGCAGCGCTGCTCACAGCTATGGAAAATGTTAAGCTGAATAACTTCTGTGTTTATTATCTGATTGTTACCAAATTCAGAGATACTGTTACCAAATTTGGTAGTTCTAGCTCTTATAGTAGCTGAGATCCAGATTTTCACACGGACAGACAGACAGACGGACAGACGGACATGGCTATATCGACTCGGCTGTTGATCCTGAGCCAGAATATATATACTTTATGGGGTCGGAGGTATCTCCTTCCGCCTGTTACATACATTTTCGGTTTGAACAAAGTTATAATACCCTTCTACTCTATGAGTAGCGTGTATAAAAACGTGTAACTTTTATTCAGGTACCCAAAAAATCCAAGATTTATCACTTAAACAGTAAAAATAATAATTCTACCTGTTGAAGACTATAAATCGAATACGTGCATGTAAAAAACGATATGTGCCCTTTTAATACCTCTTTATATACTTGAATGGAAAGTGTTCTAGAGCACTCTAACTTTTAATAAATTTTGTTGAAAAAACGACCGATAGGTTATATGGCATCTATATGATGTATCGGTCCGTACCGGCTCGTTCCGACTTATTTACAGCGGGCAGCAATAAGAAACATGTATACAAAGTTTCATGAAGGTAGCTCAAAAAGGGAGGCAAAAACTTTTCTTTGCAAAAAATAAGAAAAGTTCGATCTCCCCCACCATACCCTTCTACTCTATGAGTAGCGGGTATAAAAGATAAACGAGGAAAACAGGAAAATACACTAGTAGGGACTAATTTCTACACAGATGAGAAAGAATTAAAGATTTTAAGTCTACAGAATTTTAATTAGCTATGATAAAATATAAGTTGTTATAGTTCGAACATAATGGCCTAAAGGGTTCATGCAAGGCATAGTTCGACCTACAGTGAGAAAGTGTTAGAGGTAGGAAGTTACGAGAGTTTCTAAAGGGGACAGAGAAGTTTAACTGGCTAATAAGGTTATTTATAAACAGTACACGAAGCATGGTTCTACGATTTGCTAAAGACGGAAGATTTAACAAGTAAGAAAGCGACAGTCGAGAATGCTCGACTGTAATATACCCGCTACCCAGCTGCTCGTACATCATTTATTTGCGGAACAAAAAAACGGCTACAATCATATTTTGACCGTAAAAGGCTATGGACTTACAATAATTATGCAAAGTCAAAATCTAAAATAAAAAAAAAACATTTTTGCACAGATTTAATTTTTGATGCTGGCGGGACTCGAACCCGTAAATGCATAATAGTGCTGTTCGTTTTGCAGTCCACTTAACCTATTCACCACCGTTCACGCACACACGATTCAGTACAATGCTGCAAGCAGCGCTGTCGGCATGGAAAACGTTAGGCTGAATAACTTCTGTGTTTATTATCTGATTGTTACCAAATTTTCAGAGATCATCTGGCTATCTATAGATATCATGCAAACCGGAAATGAACAATATGGCATCAAAATCGCACTTGTAATCAATGTTTTTTCGATTTACGGGGGCGGAAGGGGGCGTGGCCAAAATCCAAAATAAACGATATGTGCCCTTTTAATACCTCTTTATATACTTGAATGGAAAGTGTTCTAGAGCACTCTAACTTTTAATAAATTTTGTTAAAACAAATAAAAAAGCACACTCGAGCACACTCGACTGTAATATACCCGCTACCCAGCTGCTCGTACATCATTTATTTGCGGAACAAAAAAACGGCTACTATCATATTTTGACCGTAAAAGGCTATGGACTTACAATAATTATGCAAAGTCAAAATCTAAAATAAAAAAAAAAAACATTTTTGCACACATTTAATTTTTGATGCTGGCGGGACTCGAACCCGTAAATGCATAATAGTGCTGTTCGTTTTGCCGGCAGCGCTGCTCACAGCTATGGAAAATGTTAAGCTGAATAACTTCTGTGTTTATTATCTGATTGTTACCAAATTCAGAGATACTGTTACCAAATTTGGTAGTTCTAGCTCTTATAGTAGCTGAGATCCAGATTTTCACACGGACAGACAGACGGACAGACAGACAGACGGACAGACAGACATGGCTATATCGACTCGGCTGTTGATCCTGAGCCAGAATATATATACTTTATGTGGTCGGAGGTGTCTCCTTCTGCCAGTTACATACATTTTCGGTTTGAACAAAGTTATAATACCCTTCTACTCTATGAGTAGCGGGTATAAAGCGTATAACTTTTATTCAGGTACCAAAAAAATCCAAGATTTATCACTTAAACAGTAAAAATAATAATTGTACCTGTTAAAGACTATAAATCGAATACGTGCATGTAAAAAACGATATGTGCCCTTTTAATACCTCTTTATATACTTGAATGGAAAGTGTTCTAGAGCACTCTAACTTTTAATAAATTTTGTTGAAAAAACGACCGATAGGTTATATGGCATCTATATGATGTATCGGTCCGTACCGGCTCGTTCCGACTTATTTACAGCGGGCAGCAATAAGAAACATGTATACAAAGTTTCAAGAAGGTAGATCAAAAAGGGAGGCAAAAACTTTTCTTTGCACAAAAATAAGAAAAGTTCGATCTCCCCCACCATGACACGCATGCATGCGGAATCGAACCTTGGACCCATTACCTAAGAGGTAACCACCACTTCTCCATTCGGTCATTAAGCCATTACGCAAATTTTGCCAAAGTTACATTATGAGACCATTCGAAAATTCTTGCACGACAAAAACAAAGTCTGAATGCATGATGCGTGTTGTTGTTGCTATTTATTCTCATAACTTAAACTTACAATTAAATAAAAAATAAAAATAAAAAAATATAAGAAAAAGCTGCGCTCTAACAATCGCACACAGCTGATTTAAGAGACTGTCACTTCTCCACTTGTTAACAAAGTTCATTGTGAGCCATTCAAAAAATTTTAAATAAAATGCACGACCACAAATTAATGCATATTCAAAAATTAAAGTATAAGTTCTTAAAAAAAAAGAAAAAGCTTAAACGGCATGAACTGGGAATCGAACCACGGGCCTGTCGGTTCAGGAGTTCATCGCTTTTCCACTAAGTTACTGGCGCTGTTATCCAACAACTGCAAAAATTTGCATTGTAAGGCATTCTCGTTATTTCCTGTACAAATAAAGAAATTGCGCTGCCGGCAGCGCTGCTCACAGCTATGGAAAACGTGAAGCTGAATAACTTCTGTGTTTAATATCCGATTGTTACCAAATTTTTAGAGATCATCTGGCTAGCTATAGTTATCATATAAACCGAAAATGAACAATATGACATCAAAATTGCACTTGTAATCAATTTTTTTCGATTTACAGGGGCGGAAGGAGGCGTGGCCAGAATCCGAAATAAACTTGATCAGCGTGCAATAATAACACATACTGTTACCAAATTTGGTAGTTCTAGCTCTTATAGTAGCTGAGATCCAGATTTTCACACGGACAGACGGACAGACAGACATGGCCAGAATATACTTAATGGGGTCGGAGGTATCTCCTTCTGCCTGTTACATACATTTTCGGTTTGAACAAAGTTATAATACCCTTCTACTCTATGAGTAGCGGGTATAAAAAGATAAACGAGGAAAACAGGAAAATACACTAGTAAGGACTAATTTCTACACAGATGAGAAAGAGTTAAAGATGTTAAGTCTACAGAATTAATATAATATAATAACACATATTGTCACCAAATTTGGTAGTCCTAGCTCTTATAATAGCTGAGATCTAGATTTTCACACGGACAGACAGACAGCCAGACAGACGGACATGGCTATATCGACTCGGCTGTTGATCCTGAGCCAGAATGTATATACTTTATGTGGTCGGAGCTGTTTCCTTCTACGTGCATGTAAAAAACGATATGTGCCCTTTTAATACCTCTTTATATACTTGAATGGAAAGTGTTTTAGAGCACTCTAAATTTAAAAAAATTTTGTTAGAAAAACGACCGATAGGTTCTATGGCATCTATACGATGTATCGGTCCGTATCGGCTCGTTTCGACTTATTTACAGCGGGCAGCAATAAGAAACATGTATACAAAGTTTTAAGAAGGTAGCTCAAAAAGGGAGGCAAAAACTTTTCTTTGCAAAAAATAAGAAAAGTTCGATCTCCCCCACCATGACACGCATGCATGCGGAATCGAACCTTGGACCCATTATCTAAGAGGTAACCACCACTTCTCCATTCGGTCATTCAGCCATTACGCAAATTTTGCCAAAGTTACATTATGACACCATTCGAAAATTCTTGCACGACAAAAACAAAGTCTGAATGCATGATGCGAGTTGTTCTTGCTATTTATTCTCATAACTTAAACATACAATTAAATAAAAAATAAAAATAAAAAAATATAAGAATAAGCTGCGCTCTAACAATCGCAAACAGCTGATTTAAGAGACTGTCACTTCTCCACTTGTTAACAAAGTTCATTGTGAGCCATTCAAAAAATTTTAAATAAAAAGCACGACCACAAATTAATGCATATTCAAAAATTAAAGTATAAGTTCTTAAAAAAAAAGAAAAAGCCTCAACGGCATGAACTGGGAATCGAACCACGGGCCTGTCGGTTCAGGAGTTCATCGCATTTCCACTAAGTTACTGACGCTGTTACCCAACAACTGCAAAAATTTGCATTGTAAGGCATTCTTGTTATTTCCTGTACAAATAGAGAATTTGCGCTGCCGGCAGCGCTGCTCACAGCTATGGAAAACGTTAAGCTGAATAACTTCTGTGTTTAATATCCGATTGTTACCAAATTTTCAGAGATCATCTGGCTGGCTATAGTTATCATATAAACCGAAAATTAACAATATGACATCAAAATTGCGCTTGTAATTATTTTTTTTCGATTTACAGGGGCGGAAGGAGGCGTGGCCAAAATCCAAAATAAACTTGATCAGCGTGCAATAATAACACATACTGTTACCAAATTTGGTAGTTTTAGGTCTTATAATAGCTGAGATCTAGATTTTCACACGAACAGACAGACGGACAGACGGAGATGGCTATATCGACTCGGCTGTAGATCCTGAGCCAGAATATATATACTTTATAGGGTCGGAGGTATCTTCTTCTGCCTGTTACATGCATTTTCGGTTTGAACAAAGTTATAATACCCTTCTACTCTATGAGTAGTGGGTATAATAAAAATAAAAAAACAAGTAAGAAAGCTTCAGTCGAGTGTGCTCGACTGTAATATACCCGCTACCCAGCTGCTCGTACATCATTTATTTGCGAAACAAAAAAAACGGCTACAATCATATTTTGACCGTAAAAGGCTATGGACTTACAATACTTACAGTGTCGGCAGCGCTGCTTACAGCTTTGGAAAACGTTAGGCTGAATAACTTCTGTGTTTATTATCCGATTGTTACCAAATTTTCAGAGATCATCTGGATAGCCAAAGATATCATGATGATCATGAACAATATGGCATCAAAATTGAACTTGTAATCAATGCTTTTTCGATTTACGGGGGCGGAAGGGGGGAATACGTGCATGTAAAAAACGATATGTGCCCTTTTAATACCTCTTTATATACTTGAATGGAAAGTGTTCTAGAGCACTCTAACTTTTAATAAGTTTTGTTAAAAACACACGATAGGTTCTATGGCATCTATACGATGTATCGGTCCGTACCGGCTCGTTCCGACTTATTTACAGCGGGCAGCAATAAGCAACATGTATACAAAGTTTCATAAAGGTAGCTAAAAAAGGGAGGCAAAAACTTTTCTTTGCAAAAAATAAAAAAAGTTCGATCTCCCCCACCATGACACGTATGCATGCGGAATCGAACCTTGAACCCATTACCTAAGAGATCAACCACTTCTCCATTCGGTCATTAAGCCATTACGCAAATTTTGCCAAAGTTACATTATGAGACCATTCGAAAATTCTTGCCAGACAAAAACAATGTCTGAATGCATGATGCGTGTTGTTGTTGCTATTTATTCCCATAACTTAAACATACAATTAAATAAAAAATTAAAATAAAAAAAAAACATAAGAAAAAGCTGCGCTCTAACAATCGCACACAGCTGATTTAAGAGACTGTCACTTCTCCACTTGTTAACAAAGTTCATTGTGAGCCATTCAAAAAATTTTAAATAAAATGCACGACCACAAATTAATGCATATTCAAAAAAAAAAGTATAAGTTTTTAAAAAAAAAAGAAAAAGCTTAAACGGCATGTACTGGGAATCGAACCACGGGCCTGTCGGTTCAGGAGTTCATCGCTTTTCCACTAAGTTACTGACGCTGTTATCCAACAACTGCAAAAATTTGCATTGTAAGGCATTCTCGTTATTTCCTGTACAAATAGAGAATTTGCGCTGCCGGCAGCGCTGCTCACAGCTATGGAAAACGTTAAGCTGAATAACTTCTGTGTTTAATATCCGATTGTTACCAAATTTTCAGAGAACATCTGGCTAGCTATAGTTATCATATAAACCGAAAATGAACAATATGACATCAAAATTGCGCTTGTAATCCATTTTTTTCGATTTACAGGGGCGGAAGGAAGCGTGGCCAAAATCCAAAATAAACTTGATCAGCGTGCAATAATAACACATACTGTTACCAAATTTGGTAGTTCTAGCTCTTATAATAGCTGAGATCTAGATTTTCACACGGACAGACAGACGGACAGACGGAGATGGCTATATCGACCCGGCTGTAGATCCTGAGCCAGAATATATATACTTTATGGGGTCGGAGGTATCTCCTTCTGCCTGTTACATACATTTTCGGTTTGAACAAAGTTATACACTTCTACTCTATGAGTAGTGGGTATAATAAAAATAAAACAACAAGTAAGAAAGCTTCAGTCGAGTGTGCTCGACTGTAATATACCCGCTACCCAGCTGCTCGTACATCATTTATTTGCGGAACAAAAAAAACGGCTACAATCATATTTTGACCGTAAAAGGCTATGGACTTACAATACTTACAATGTAGGCAGCGCTGCTTACAGCTATGGAAAACGTTAGGCTGAATAACTTCTGTGTTTATTATCCGATTGTTACCAAATTTTCAGAGATCATCTGGATAGCCATAGATATCATGATGATCATGAACAATATGGCATCAAAATTGAACTTGTAATCAATGTTTTTTCGATTTACGGGGGCGGAAAGGGGGAATACGTGTATGTAAAAAACGACATGTTCCCTTTTAATACCTCTTTATATACTTGAATGGAAAGTGTTCTAGAGCACTCTAACTTTTAATAAATTTTGTTAAAAAAACGACCTATAGGTTCTATGGCATCTATACGATGTATCGGTCCGTACCGGCTCGTTCCGACTTATTTACAGCGACCAGCAATAAGAAACATGTATACAAAGTTTCAAGAAGGTAGCTCAAAAAGGGAGGCAAAAACTTTACTTTGCATAAAATAAGAAAAGTTCGATCTCCCCCACCATGACACGCATGCATGCGGAATCGAACCTTGGACCCATTACCTAAGAGGTAACCACCACTTCTCCATTCGGTATTAAGCCATTACGCAAATTTTGCCAAAGTTACATTATGAGACCATTCGAAAATTCTTGCACGACAAAAACAAAGTCTGAATGCATAATGCGTGTTGTTGTTGCTATTTATTCCCATAACTTAAACATACAATTAAATAAAAAATTAAAATAAAAAAAAAATATAAGAAAAAGCTGCGCTCTAACAATCGCACACAGCTGACTTAAGAGACTGTCACTTCTCCACTTGTTAACAAAGTTCATTGTGAGCCATTCAAAAAATTATAAATAAAATGCACGACCACCAATTAATGCATATTTAAAAATTAAAGTATTAGTTCTTTAAAAAAAATTTGCGCTGCCGGCAGCGCCGCTTACAGCCACGGAAAACGTTAAGCTGAATAACTTCTGTGTTTAATATCCGATTGTTACAACATTTTCAGAGATCATCTAGCTAGCTATAGTTATCATATAAACCGAAAATGAACAATATGACATCAAAATTGCGCTTGTAATCAATTTTTTTCGATTTACAGGGGCGGAAGGAGGCGTGGCCAGAATCCAAAATAAACTTGATCAGCGTGCAATAATAACACATACTGTTACCAAATTTGGTAGTTCTAGCTCTTATAGTAGCTGAGATCCAGATTTTCACACGGACAGACAGACGGACAGACAGACAGACGGACAGACAGACATGGCTATATCGACTCGGCTGTTGATCCTGAGCCAGAATATACTTTATGGGGTCGGAGGTATCTCCTTCTGCCTGTTACATACATTTTCGGTTTGAACAAAGTTATAATACCCTTCTACTCTATGAGTAGCGGGTATAAAAAGATAAACGAGGAAAACAGGAAAATACACTAGTAAGGACTAATTTCTACACAGATGAGAAAGAATTAAAGATGTTAAGTCTACAGAATTTGAATTAGCTATGATAAAATATAAGTTGTTATAGTTCGAACATAATGCCCTAAAGGGTTCATGCAAGGCATAGTTCGACCTACAGTGAGAAAGTGTTAGAGGTAGGAAGTTACGAGAGTTTCTTAAGGGGACAGAGAAGTATAACTGGCTAACCAAGTCTTCACTATCAATATCAGCTTGAATAAGGTTATTTATAAACAGTGCTAAAGACGGAAGAATTAACAAGTAAGAAAGCGACAGTCGAGAGTGCTCGACTGTAATATACCCGCTACCCAGCTGCTCGTACATCATTTATTTGCGGAACAAAAAAAAACGGCTACAATCATATTTTGACCGTAAAAGGCTATGGACTTACAATATTTATACAAAGTCAAAATCTAAAATAAAAAAAAAAACTTTTTTGCACACATTTAATTTTTGATGCGGGCGGGACTCGAACCCGTAAATGCATAATAGTACTGTTCGTTTTGCATTCCACTTAACCCATTTCACCTCCGTACACGCACACACGATTCGGTACAATGCTGCAAGCAGCGCTGTCGGCAGCGCTTCTTACAGTTATGGAAAACGTTAGGCTGAATAACTTCTGTGTTTATTATCCGATTGTTACCAAATTTTCAGAGATCATCTGGATAGCCATAGATATCATGCAAACCGGAAATGAACAATATGGCATCAAAATTGCACTTTTAATCAATGTTTTTCGATTTACGGGGGCGGAAGGGGGCGTGGCCAAAATCCAAAATAAATATAATAATACATATTGTCACCAAATTTGGTAGTCCTACCTCTTATAATAGCTGAGATCTAGATTTTCACACGGACAGACAGACAGCCAGACAGACGGACATGGCTATATCGACTCGGCTGTTGATCCTGAGCCAGAATGTATATACTTTATGGGGTCGGAGCTGTCTCCTTCTGCCTGTTACATACATTTTCGGTTTGAACATAGTTATAATACCCTTCTACTCTATGAGTAGCGGGTATAAAAACGTATAACTTTTATTCAGGTACCAAAAAATTCCAAGATTTATCACTTAAACAGTAAAAATAATAATTTTTCCTGTTGAAGACTATAAATCGAATACGTGCATGTAAAAAACGATATGTGCCCTTTTAATACCTCTTTATATACTTGAATGGAAAGTGTTCTAGAGCACTCTAACTTTTAATAAATTTTGTTAAAAAAAACGACCGATAGGTTCTATGGCATCTATACGATGTATCGGTCCGTACCGGCTCGTTCCGACTTATTTACAGCGGCAGCAATAAGAAACATGTATACAAAGTTTCAAGAAGGTAGCTTAAAAAGGGAGGCAAAAACTTTTCTGAGCAAAAAATAAGAAAAGTTCGATCTCCCCCACCATGACACGCATGCATGCGGAATCGAACCTTGGACCCATTACCTAAGAGGTAACCACCACTTCTCCATTCGGTCATTAAGCCATTACGCAAATTTTGCCAAAGTTACATTATGAGACCATTCGAAAATTCTTGCACGACAAAAACAAAGTCTGAATGCATGATGCGTGTTATTGTTGCTATTTATTCTCATAACTTAATCATACAATTAAATAAAAAATAAAAATAAAAAAATATAAGAAAAAGCTGCGCTCTAACAATCGCACACAGCTGATTTAAGAGACTGTCACTTCTCCACTTGTTAACAAAGTTCATTGTGAGCCATTAAAAAAATTTTAAATAAAATGCACGACCACCAATTAATGCATATTCAAAAATTAAAGTATAAGTTCTTAAAATAAAAAGAAAAAGCTTAAACGGCATGAACTGGGAATCGAACCACGGGCCTGTCGGTTCAGGAGTTTATCGCTTTTCCACTAAGCTACTGACGCTGTTATCCAACAACTGCAAACATTTGCATTGTAAGGCATTCTCGTTATTTCCTGTACAAATAAAGAATTTGCGCTGCCGGCAGCGCTGCTCACAGGTATGGAAAACATTAAGCTGAATAACTTCTGTGTTTAATATCCGATTGTTACCAAATATTCAGAAATCATCGGGCTAGCTATAGTTATCATATAAACCGAAAATGAACAATATGACATCAAAATTGCGCTTGTAATCCATTTTTTTCGATTTACAGGGGCGGAAGGAAGCGTGGCCAAAATCCAAAATAAACTTGATCAGCGTGCAATAATAACACATACTGTTACCAAATTTGGTAGTTCTAGCTCTTATAATAGCTGAGATCTAGATTTTCACACGGACAGACAGACGGACAGACGAAGATGGCTATATCGACCCGGCTGTAGATCCTGAGCCAGAATATATATACTTTATGGGGTCGGAGGTATCTCCTTCTTCCTGTTACATACATTTTCGGTTTGAACAAAGTTATAATACCCTTCTACCCTATGAGTAGCGGGTATAATAAAAATAAAAAACAAGTAAGAAAGCTACAGTCGAGTGTGCTCGACTGTAATATACCCGCTACCCAGCTGCTCGTACATCATTTATTTGCGAAACAAAAAAAACGGCTACAATCATGTTTTGACCGTAAAAGGCTATGGACTTACAATATTTATGCAAAGTCAAATTCTTAAATAAAAAAAAAAAAATATTTTTGCACACATTTAATTTTTGATGCGGGCGGGACTCGAACCCGTAAATGCATAATAGTACTGTTCATTTTGCAGTCCACAACTAAACCCATTTCACCACCGTACACGCACACACGATTCGGCACAATGCTGCAAGCGGCGCGGCCGGCAGGGCTGCTTACAGCTATGGAAAACGTTAAGCTGTTTATTATCCGATTGTTACCAAATTTTCAGAGATTATCTGGCTAGCTATAGTTATCATATAAACCGAATAAGAACAATATGACATCAAAATTGCGCTTGTAATAAATTTTTTTCGATTTACAGGGGCGGAAGGAGGCGTGGCCAAAATCCAAAATAAACTTGATCAGCGTGCAATAATAACACACACTGTTACCAAATTTGGTAGCTCTAGCTCTCATAATAGCTGAGATCTAGATTTTCACACGGACAGACAGACGGACAGACAGACGACAGACAGACAGACGGACATGGTTATATCGACTCGGCTGTTGATCCTGAGCTAGAATATATATACTTTATGGGGTCGGAGGTATCTCCTTCTGCCTGTTACATACATTTTCGGTTTAAACAAAGTTATAATACCCTTCTACTCTATGAGTAGCGGGTATAATAAGAGAAGTCTACTAGAGTAAGAAAGTAATCTTAAGTTTGCATCCCAATTAAGGCCTCGTAGGGCAAAAATTAAAAAACTCTTTTGCACAGATTCAATGCGGTCCTTGTAAAATGAATACTGAGGACACCAAACACATGAACCATACTCAAGAATAGGACACACAAGAGAGATATAAAGAGTTTTTGTGACATAAGGGTCGTTGAATTCTTTAGACCACCTCTTTATAAAGCCCAGAACTCTCATGGCCCTATTGACCATAGAAATAATGTGTTCAGTAAATTTAAGTTTTCGATCCAATTGGACGCCCAAATCATCAGCCAAGGTAATTCAATCCAGGGGCAACCACAAAGAGTTTATGAGGCGTACTTGGGACTGGCCCGAGAGAAAGTCATTAGTTTGCATTTAGCCATGTTCAAGTTTAATTGGTTTGCACTGCACCAACTATGAAAACGGTCAAGGTCGTCTTGAAGAAAAGAGTGACTAGAGACATCTTTAAATTGATAGCATAGCTTAACATCGTCTCCATACATAAGAGTACGCGAGTTACGTATGACCAAGGGTAGATCATTATTAACAAGTAAGAAAGCGACAGTCGAGATTGCTCGACTGTAATATACCCGCTACCCAGCTGCTCGAACATCATTTATTTGCGGAACAAAAAAAACGGCAACAATCATATTTTGACCGTAAAAGGCTATGGACTTACAATATTTACAGAAAGTCAAAATCTAAAATAAACAAGTGAGAAAGCTACAGTCCAGTGTGCTCGACTGTAATATACCCGCTACCCAGCTGCTTGTACATAATTTATTTGCGGAACAAAAAAACGGCTACAATCATATTTTGACCGTAAAAGTCTATGGACTTATAATATTTATGCAAAGTCAAAATATAAAATAAAAAAAAAAACATTTTTGCACACATTTAATTTTTGATGCGGGCGGGACTCGAACCCGTAAATGCATTATAGTACTGTTCGTTTTGCAGTCCACAACTTAACCCATTTCACCACCGTACACGCACACACGATTCGGCACAATGCTGCAAGCAGCGCTGCCGGCAGCAATGAAAATAGTTTGTGCAACGGCTTAGTTAATGAATTGGCACAGTAACGAAGTACGCAACCGGGAATTCCGTCAGGACCTGGATTGAAAACAGGTTTTACCAGACATAGATCCCTATAGAGACTATTCTCATAAAGGACAGGGGTGGAAATTTCATTCGAGCTAGGAATGGTATATGGGTATGTATGAGAGGACTGTGTAAATTTTGAGTAAGTCGTTTGAAAGAACTTCGCAAATGGCCTAGCGTCCTCCTTATTAAACGATAAATTAGAAGGAGTGGTATTAGATTTACGCTTCATGTTAACGAAACTATAAAACTGTTTAGGATTCTGCTGGAACTGAATCCTGCAGCGAATCAAATAGTTATTGTAACAAGCAGCGTTCAGCACGATAAAGTTCGACCGAGCAATAAGATAACGAGAGAAGGCGGACCGAGAATGACCTGCTCTATATTTCTTATAGAGTTTAGACTTTCGATTTTTTAAACTTGACAATTCTTTAGTAAACCACGGAGGGTTACTTGAACCAGTCGCAACATGAGATCAAGTTATTAAGCTTGGAGAAATCTGCATTACGAAAGCAGCAAACACGTTTACATGGCACTCTCACACTTCCCAGCACATTCGAACCAAATTCGAAAACAACTTCAAACGTGGGATGGTAGTGATCTTCCGGTTGGGTCAAGGGTTGGACTCTGGTCAGAATTACCTTAGAATGATAATTAACCTGAGACATTGAAATGTCTTGCAAACCATCAAAAAGGTCATGCTGTTTTGAGGGCAATAAAAAATTTTCCTCATCACTAGGTGTCCAGCAACAATCAGGTATATTAAAGTCACCAAGGACTATAAGTTGATCCCTGTTTGATAGTCGGTTGAAAATATACTTAATTATAGACAAATGTTGATTGAAGATAGAATTATCAGATGACGGAGGAACATACGAGCAAGTTATATAGGCGCAAAAGCCGGGAAAATGTAATTTTACACAAATAAATTCAATATCATATTGAACCTCCGGCACTATCTTATCCGACATGATGGCAGAGTCGACTGCAATCAAAACCCCGCCACCCCAGCGGTTAGGTCGGTGAAGTCTATACGTTGTGTACCGACTTGAAAGAACTTCGGAGCTTAAAATCTCCGGCTTCAACCAATTCTCAGTAAACACAAGCACCTGGGAACCAAATGAAAGACTATTTCGAAATAAAGAAGTTAGTTTACTACATAGGCCTCTAACGTTTTGATAGGTTAAGGAAAGTGACGTAATTAGCTTTTTGTTATTATACCCGCTACTCATAGAATAGAGGGGTATTATAGCTTTTTTCAAACCGAAAATGCATGTAACAGGCAGAGATACCACCGACCCCATAAAGTATATATATTCTGGCCCAGGATCAACAGCCGAGTCGATATAGCCATGTCCGTCTGTCCGTCTGTCTGTCCGTGTGAAAATCTAGATCTCAGCTATTATAAGAGCTAGGATAACCAAATTTGGTGACAATATGTGTTATTATTGCACGCTGATCAAGTTTATTTTGGATTTTGGCCACGCCCCCTTCCGCCCCCGCAAATCGAAAAAACATTGATAACAAGTGCAATTTTTATGCCATATTGTTCATTTTCGGTTTACATGATAACTATAGCTAGCCATATGATCTCTGAAAATTTGGTAACAATCGGATAATAAACACAGAAACTATTCAGCTTAACGTTTTCCACAGCTGTAAGCAGCGCTGCCGGCAGCGCTGCTTGCAGCATTGTGCCGAATCGTGTGTGCGTGTACGGTGGTGAAATGGGTTAAGTTGTGGACTGCAAAACGAACAGTACTATTATGCATTTACGGGTTCGAGTCCCGCCCGCATCAAAAATTAAATGTGTGCAAAAATGTTTATTTTTTTATACCCGCTACTCATAGAGTAGAAGGGTATTATAACTTTGTTCAAACCGAAAATGTATGTAACAGGCAGAAGGAGACACCTCCGACCCCATAAAGTATATATATTCTGTCCGTCTGTCCGTCTGTACGTCTAGATCTCAGCTATTACAAAAGGTAGAGACACCTAATTTCCTGTATACCATAGGTAGATCGAGTTTATTTTCAATTTTCGATGTCGCGCCCACCGCCCACGCAAAACAATAATTACGATTATTAGGAAAAGTATTGAAGTTATGGCTTTCTGCTTTGGTATAAACATAGATAATTACAATATAAATCTATTTTCAAAATTACAATCCGATCGAACAATAAACACAGAAGATATTCATCTAAACGTTTTCCATAGTTACACTCTGCGCCTTTGCAGCATATCGTGACGTCATCGTCAAATTTCCACATTTTTCCTAAATTTGCGTATTATTTAAAATTCATTAAGAATATTTAAAGCTTTTAAAAATGTTTTAAAAATATTAACTGTCAATTTTCTTAATTTCAAAATATTTAAAAATTTTTATAATTTATTAAAAATTTTTTTTTATACTTCCCACTTGTCCAAAGTTCCATAATTTTTAAAATTGCTTATCAATGAAAAAGGGATTAACTCTTTGTTTCCCTTTTGATTTTTTTTTGCCTTTCATATCATTTCTAATATTCTTATATTCTATTCTAATATTCAGTTACCACTGTATTTAGTTAGTGGTTTCGGCACCTTTAGCAGTAAGAGATGTTGTGCAGCGCTGACACTTTTGATTGAATTCCCAGCAGCATGCGTTGCAAGACTCCCCATACAGCGCCAACTGCCTGCGTTAACTACCTGTGCCTGCATCTGCGTGTACGTCGGCGTCGATTGTAATCAACACGCTGGGATCAATCAGCAAACTTTAAAACTGAACGCCACACAGCAGTCAGCTCGAATGAATCCATCAAACGTATCAATCATGATGACAGGTCACAGTGCGAGCACAGTATAACTGGAAAAGACCAGGTCAGACCAGACACAGGCAGGACCAGGCAACAGGCAGCAGGTCCAGTTTTAGCTTTTCCTAACATGTCTGTGAAACGTCTTGTTTGTGTTGTTTTTGTTGTAGTTGGCGTTGCCTCACTTGTGAAGTCTCCACGCGCGTTGCGCCCATTAAATTCGAATAATCTTAGTTGTTGTTGCTTTTTTTTTCATCAATCTCCCCACTCTGGACTCGAGTTGCAACTGTCGCATATAGCAGCTGGACACGGTGCTTGTGTGAGACGCTGCAGGCAGGCAGGCAGCATCAGCCCAACTGATTTGAAATTCTAAAGTGATTTTGATTACTTGAGGTATTGATATTTTGACTTGTACGTTGATTAGATAGTTGAAGGCTTGTTAGATGCATGTCAGTAGCAGCAGCGGCCTCAGACCGGTCTCACTGGCTGCATGTCTTGGTCTTAGTCTCTACGTCTCCATTTTCGTCTGCATCTGCGTGATGCGCCTGGCTTGATGTTGATTATAATTTAATTATAAGCAATCTGTAACAAGTAAATGGCTTGCATGGTGCTCTCACTCCATGGCACTCCTGGTCATGGCGCATAATTTAGCAGGCAGGTGTGAAAAAGCTTCATTAGCTTAGACGTCTCAGTCCAAGCCCGCTGCATGACTAATAATAGTCATGGGCCGGTCACATTCTGCTCTCTTGCCACATTTGCCACCGGCACAAACCATACTTATTCTCAATCTGCTTGGCTTGGGCAGCCACGATGTCTGCTAACGAAAGTTGCAGACATTTGAGTGACTGAAGCAAGGCAAAATGCTGTAGAAATTTCCCCTTGCGATTTGCGGCTAATCCCATGGAAAATAATATAGACAGAGAGGTATTCTCTCTTAAGACTTGCTGGCTTTATATGTAGAATTTGTAGCAAGGAGGTACCAAGCGATACAATTCTATTAAAACGATTCAAGTAGGCTGAGTTGCTTCTGTCTTAATTTCTGACTACGTAAGCTCTCAATGTGTTCGGATTTTCAGTCCGCTCTCAGCTCTCAATTGAGACTGGACTGGGTTTTTTTTTCCCTGGGTGAGACTGGAATCTCTTTTTTTTCTCAGGGTGGGACTGGAATCTCTTTTTTTTTATAACTCTTCTTTTTTTTCGTAGTGCATTTGCATTAAAGTATGCCTTTTTTCAACAAGTAGAGCAATTCTCTTCATTTTTGGATAAGTACACAAGTACACAAGTACAGTTCATATCATCGTTTTTATACCCGCTACTCATAGAGTAGAAGGGTATTATAACTTTGTTCAAACCGAAAATGTATGTAACAGGCAGAAGGAGACACCTCCGACCCCATAAAGTATATACATTCTGGCTCAGGATCAACAGCCGAGTCGATATAGCCATGTCCGTCTGTCTGGCTGTCTGTCTGTCCGTGTGAAAATCTAGATCTCAGCTATTATAAGAGGTAGGACTACCAAATTTGGTGACAATATGTATTATTATATTTATTTTGGATTTTGGCCACGCCCCCTTCCGCCTCCGTAAATCGAAAAAAACATTGATTACAAGTGCAATTTTGATGCCATATTGTTCATTTCCGGTTTGCATGATATCTATAGCTAGCCAGATGATCTCTGAAAATTTGGTAACAATCGGATAATAAACACAGAAGTTATTCAGCCTAACGTTTTCCATAGCTGTAAGCAGCGCTGCCGACAGCGCTGCTTGCAGCATTGTACCGAATCGTGTGTGCGTGTACGGTAGTGAAATGCGTTAAGTGGACTGCAAAACGAACAGTACTATTATGCATTTACGGGTTCGAGTCCCGCCCGCATCAAAAATTAAATGTGTGCAAAAATGTTTTTTTTTTTATTTTAGATTTTGACTTTGCATAAATATTGTAAGTCCATAGCCTTTTACGGTCAAAATATGATTGTATCCGTTTTTTTTTTGTTCCGCAAATAAGTGATGTACGAGCAGCTGGGTTGCGAGTATATTACAGTTGAGCACTCTCGACTGTCGCTTTCTTACTTGTTTTATTTGTCTTTGTTGTAGTGGTTTGATTTGGGACTGAAAGAGTAATCGGTTGCCGATTCTTTCTCTTTTTAGCCTCGAATTCTTTAACCATAATATGATCCGGCCAGAATTCAGACGAGCATACACGGTCAAAGAAATCATTAGGGACACTTATTTTAAGGGATGAAATATCTCTTTCGTACCAAAATCTTAATTTCTCCACCTTTATGTCGGCTTGAGTTTTGGCTTGAATAAAAGCATGACATCATCTAATGTGAGATCAGGGGCAAGCTTTGAAACAAATATTTGTTTCTTTGGTGGGATTCCTGTCACAGCCTTACGACCCACTGATATGATATTAGTGGGTACGTTTGAAACCGGTAATCCGGAAGACGCTGCTGCCTGTGGAACTATTTCCTGAGTTCCTAAATTTATCGATCTCACAGGTAATGAGATCGCACCGGACAAATCGGAGAGAGGTGTAATGGGCGTCACAGACTCCACAGTGACAATTTCGGGTGCCGAAACTTTTTGGGCCGCCGACCTCGTGTCACAGGAGTCATCGGTTGGTCAGCCTTCTGAGGCGGGAGGGCAATAATAGGCGGCTGCTCCCCTTATTTTCTAACCATTTTCCCCCTATTTTCTACCCTTTTTTCCCTCAATTTTCTTCGCATTTTCTCCCTATTCTCTCCTCTTTCCCACTCCATTTTCTCCCAATTTGTTCCCATATTTTTTCCCCATTTTCCCCATATTTTCTCACTATTTTCTCCCCATTTTCCCTCTATTTTCTCCTCTTATTCCCCTTATTTTCTCCTCCTTTCTCCCCTATTTTCTGCACCGTTTTCCCTATTTTCTCCCCATTTTCCCCCTTTTTACCATTTTCCACTTATTTTCTTCTTCTTTTTTTATACTTTCTTTCCAATTTTCTCCCTATTTTCTCCTTCCTTTTCCCCCTGGGGATAGGTTTCCCCATATTTTCTTTCCAAATTTCTCCCCATTTTCCCCTATTTTCTCCTCCCTTTTCCCCATATTATCTCCCCATTTTTCCCCATACTGTCTTCCCTCTTTCCCCCTTTTTCCCCTATTTCCTCCCAAGTTTTCCCCTATTTTATCTTTCTTTCCCCCTTTTTTCTGCCCCTTTTCCCTATATTTTCACCTCTTTTTCTCCATATTTTCCGCCCTAGCAAATCGATAATTTACGAATATTAAGGAAAGTTACAGTTACAGACACAGTTACAGTTACAGTTACAGACACCAAATTTGGCATTATGATTCCTGTAAATTATGCGCAACTGATGTATACTTAAAATTTGAGGTGCCACGCCCACTGCCCACGCAATTCGATAATTTTTAAATATTATGGAATGTATTGCAGTTACAGACACCAAATTTGGCAGAATGATTCCTGTAAATCATGAGCAGATAAAGATTATTTCAAATTTGTGGTGCCACGCCCACCGCCCACTCAATCGATAATTCACAAAAATTATGGAAAGTATTTAGGTTACAGATTTCTAAACACGTAAAGATGTTGACAATATGCAACCAATCCCAAAAATAAAATCCGATCGGACACTAAATACAGAAATTATTAAAGAAAACGTTTTTCATAGTTCCGTTGCACGCATCATTACAGCATATCGTCTGCATCATTTTAGCCTTTGTGTGTGTATCTGTATGTGTGAATTAGAGCGAGTTAGTACTAGTTAGTGCAACTACAAAGTTGGTTACGGTCGGGAATGCTCGACTGTAGCTTTCTTCACTTGTTTTTAAAATTCAATTTTAACAAGAAAGAACGGCTACAGTCAAGTTTTGACTGTATAAGATCATGAATTTTTTAAGATTATGAAAAAAATTTGTTTGAGAAAACTGTTATTGGTAAACGTGTTTTTCAAAGAAAAACAAGTAAAGAAAGCGACAGTCGAGACCGCCCGACAGTAAAATACCATTCGCCCAGTTTCGAAACAAATTATCACACATATAATTCCATTAAAAAACTCTGCACAAGTTCATCCGCCATCTATTCTTTAAATTAGATCTATCTTTGAATAGTGACAATGACGTCACGATATGCTGCAAAGGCGCAAGCAGTGTGACTATGGAAAACGTATAGATGAATATCTTCTGTGTTTATTGTTCGATGGAATTGTAATTTTGAGAATAGATTTATATTGTAATTATCTAAGAAAGCAGAAAGCTATAACATCAATACTTTTCCTAATAATCGTAAATTATCGATATGCGTGTGCGGTGGGCGTGACATCGAAAACTGAAAATAAACTCGATCTACATATGGTATACATGAACCTTCATGTGAAATGTGCTGTCTCTAGCTTTTGTTATAGCTAAGATCTAGACGTTCAAACGGACAAACGGACGCACAGACGGACATTGCTCAATCGACTCAGCTAGTGATCATGAGTCAGAATATATATACTTTGTTCTCGTTCTGCCTGTTACATACATTTGCACAAAGTTAGTATACCATTTTTGACCATTTTCAATGATCAAATGGTATAATAATAAACAACACATATAATTTTGAGATAGACGTCAAGCAGTCTAAGCAGCTGGAAAAATTACTGCTTGGAGAAAACACTGCTTGCTTGCTTGCAGTGAGCGCAGTGCAAGTCGAGCACACTCGACTGTAGCTTTCTTACTTGTTTTTCTTTGAAAAACTCGTTAACCAATAACAGTTTTCTCAATCTAAGTTTATTCATAATCGTCAAAAATCCATGCTCTTATACAGTCAACACTTGCCTGTAGCCGTTCTTTCGTGTCTAAATTGAATTTTAACAAGTAAGAAAGCTACATTTGAGAGTGCTCGACTGTAATATTCCCGCTACCCAGCTGCACGTACATCAAAATTATTTGCGGAACAATAAAGAACGGGTACAATCATATTTTGACCGTAAAAGGCCATGGACTTACATTATTTAGGCGTAGTCAAAATCTAAAATAAAAAAACAAGTAAAAAAGCTACAGTCGAGTGTGCTCGACCGTAATATACCCGCTACCCAACTGCTCGAACATCATTTTTGCGGAACAAAAAAAAAAAAACTACAATCATATTTTGACCGTAAAAGGCTATGGACTTACAATATTTATACTAAGTCAAAATCTAAAATAAAAACAAGTAAGAAAGCTACAGTCCAGAGTGCTCGACTGTAATATACCCGCTACCCAGCTGCTCGTACATTATATATTTGCGGAACAAAAAAACGGCTACAATCATATTTTGACCGTAAAAGGCTATGGACTTATAATATTTATGCAAAGTCAAAATATAAAATAAATAAAAAAAACATTTTTGCACACATTTAATTTTTGATGCGGGCGGGACTCGAACCCGTAAATGCATAATAGTACTGTTCGTTTTGCAGTCCACAACTTAACCCATTTCACCACCGTACACGCACACACGATTCGGCACAATGCTGCAAGCAGCGCTGCTGAATAACTTCTGTGTTTATTATCCGATTGTTACCAAATTTTCAGAGATCATCTGGCTAGCTGTAGTTATTATGTAAACCGAATATGAACAATATGACATCAAAATTGCACTTGTTATCAATGTCTTTTCGATTTGCGGGGGCGGAAGGGGGCGTGGCCAAAATCCAAAATAAACTTGATCAGCGTGCAATAATAACACATATTGTCACCAAATTTAGTAGTTCTAGGTCTTATAATAGCTGAGATCTAGATTTTCACACGGACAGACAGACGGACAGACGGACAGACGGACATGGCTATATCGACTCGGCTGTTGATCCTGAGCCAGAATATATATACTTTATGGGGTCGGAGGTGTCTCCTTCTGCCTGTTACATACATTTTCGGTTTGAACAAAGTTATAATACCCTTCTACTCTGTGAGTAGCGGGTATAAAAATAATATTTTTGCACACATGTAATTTTTGATGCGGGCGGGACTCGAACCAGTAAATGCATAATAGTACTGTTCGTTTTGCAGTCCACAACTTAACCCATTTCACCACCGTACACGCACATACTATTCGGCATAATGCTGCAAGCAGCGCTGCTAACAGCGCTGCTTACAGCTATGGAAAACGTTAGGCTGAATAACTTCTGTGTTTATTATCCGATTGTTACCAAATTTTTAGAGATCATCTGACTAGCTATAGATATTATGTAAACCGAAAATGAGCAATATGGTATCAAAATTGCGCTTGTAATCAATTTTTTTCGATTTACAGGGGCGGAAGGGGGCTTGGCCAAATTCCAAAATTAACGTGATCAGCGTGCAATAATAACACATACTGCCACCAAATTTGGTAGTTCTAGCTCTTATAATAGCTGAGATCTAGATTTTCACACGGACAGACAGACGGACCGGCGGACAGACAGACGGACATGGCTATATCGACTCGGCTGTTGATCCTGAGCCAGAATATATATATGTCGCAGTGTTGTTATTTTCTTGCGTCTGATCTGCCATGTCGACACACAAACTTTTCGAGTGAAGCGAATTCCAACCGGCGTGTGCAATTGTCTGCATGCAACTGCTCGCATTTTCTACGCATCGATCTATGCTTTACGCACGCTAGCTGGACTACACTTGGCGACAGCGCGACAACGCCGTCGCCTCACTCTTTTCGGTACTTTGGCGCCAGTCATATTATTCGTCGTAGTCAAATTCTAAGAATGATTTCACAATATACCAAACTCATTGCGCAGCAGCGTCTTGCAAGCGCAGTGGTAAAACTATGGTAATAATGTGACAGCCACGTACAGTGGTCAAAATAGATTCGTAATGCGACACGGCCTTCCTGACATAATACACGTCCTCGTGTGTAGTCTTAAATGTACCACTTAAGTGACAATACTTCAGGATATTCTATACTCTAGATATTTCAAAGAATTATCTTCATTCAATTTATTACTGATCCAAATCAGTTTCAACTTCATTCTTATCATAACATGATTAAATTATTTAAATTTTCGTAACATAATTTAAATTTAATAAATTATACCATTCGTGTAATTCCTTTAACACATTTTTTTCTTAATCTTTTAAACCAAACAAATTTTGTAGTTCCTTTTACAAATAATTAACTTATATTTTGTGTAGTTCCTTTTACACATAATTAACTTATATTTTGTGTAGTTCCTTTTACACATAATTAACTTATCATCTGTGAAGTTCCTTTAACACATACTTAACTTATGATTTGTGTAGGTCCTTTAACACATACGACCCCCGCCATAACAAGTCTCTTCTGCTATGGTGCGGTCTTCAGTTTCTCTATTGCGCTACAGACACAACTTCTATTGTGCTGTCCCTATCTTTACATAACTCATCGAGTATCTGATTATTTGGTATTGCTTTTAAACATTCATGAGAATACTTATATGTTCGATTACATGTTAAAGATTTTAGCGTATATCTATCTCCATCCAATACTTCAATTATCTCAAATGGCCCTTTAAATTTAGGATCAAGTTTAATTTGATGACGTTCTTCGTTTTTGAGCAAAACGTGATCACCCACTTTGAAATTTACTATTTTAGCCTTATTTTTATCAAACCTATCTTTGTCGTATTTTGCTTGAGTATCCATGTTCTTTTTAGCCTCCTTTCTCAAATTTTCTTTGTCTACCTCATCATCGTTATCTTCGATTAGCGGCAACAAGCCAAAAGGTCGAACTTCTTTACCAATTAATAATTCCAAAGGGCTAAACTTAGTCACACGATTAATCGTGCAATTCATTGCTAGCTGCACTTCAGCCAACGCATCCTGCCATGATCTCTGACTAGTTTCGACAGCCGTTAGCATACCTTTCAGGGTACTCATGACACGTTCTACCTGACCGTTTGCTCTACTTGCACCAGTAGCAATTAAATGTAGATTAATTTTTTGAGAGGAGCAAAATTCGCGAAAACTTTTACTTGCGAAACTACGTCCTTGATCTGCTATAATTCGAGTGGGCAAACCAAACAAGGACACAGCTGATTTTACAGCCTTAATGCAGCTATCAGAATCTATATTAAGTGTGTGATAAAAATAAACAAATTTGGTGAAGGCATCTATAAGGACGATGACGTATTCCTTCAAATCATTTTTACCACTCAATTTGCCAGTGATGTCAATATGAATCGTATGCCACGGTATTTCTATTTTAGGAATAGGATGCAGCTCAGCCTGCACTTTTCCCACAAGTGGCTTAGATACTTTACATGTAATGCAATTCTCTACAAATCTACGCACATATTTAGACATATTTTCGAACCAGTAATAACAATAGACTTTGTCCAGCGTCTTTTCCCATCCAAGATGCATAATAGCTTCATGGACGTGATTTATGACGGCCCATCGAAAACCTCTTGGTATTACCGGCAAACATTTGGTCTTACTATTTCGCTGTATTTTTCTATTTTGTGTTGTTTAAGCACTGGATTCCGAGAGAGAAAATCCACATGCGCCATGCGCTCGCCTTTTCTATACTCTATTTCGAAATCAAATGCCTGTAAAAACGCCCACCATCTATGAACCCTCGGTGTTAAATCTAGTTTTGTACGGCTGGCCTTTAAAGAATTACAGTCAGTATAAACTATAAATTTTCGTCCCTGCAGGTAATGTCGGAAGTGTTTAATAGCATTTACTACTGCTAACGTCTCCAGTTCGTATGAATGGTATTTAGATTCGGCGGGAGACGTACACTTACTGTAATACTCTACCACATGAGGTTTATTGTCAATTTTATGTAACAGGATCGCTCCATACCCAATACAACTTGCGTCAGTATGCAGCTCTATTGGGTATTGCGGATCGAATATGATTAAAACTGGCGTCTGAGTCAATATAGTTATTATTTTTATTCGTACCTGTTCATGCACTGGTAACCAAACAAAGTCAGTGTTTTTCTTAGATGTGAGAAGATACAGAGGTTTAAGTGTTTGGGAGAAATTTAACACAAATTGCCGAAAATATGTGGCTAAACCAATGAATTGTCTTAGCTGTGAGACATTTTGGGGTGGTGGTAATTCTTTTAAAGCTTGAATTTTCCGTGAATTTGGCCTGACTTCTCCGTTGCTTATTTCAAATCCGAGATACTCTATTTTTGTGGTGAGAAAGGAACACTTAGTGACATTGAATGAAAATCCAGCCTTACTTAATGTCTCCAATACTGTCTGCAATCTAACTAGCGCATCTTCTTTGCTTTCTGCTATTATGAGAACATCATCAATATACACAATTGCATAAGTGTAAGCTAAAGCTCCTAGGGCCTTCATTATAGCCCGCTGGAACACAGATGGTGCGTTCTTCAAACCAAATGGCATTGTCAAGAACTCGTATTGACCTTCTGGCGTTACAAATGCAGTTCGTTCGATTGAGTCCTCATGGACTGGAATTTGGTAAAAGCCGCTTGCCATATCTATGCACGAAAAATATTTAGCACCCCGAAGCCTAGCAATTTGGTCTGAGATGAGGGGCAATGGATACTTGTCAGCCACTGTGTTTTCGTTTAGCATGCGATAGTCCACACACAGTCGATCGGTGCCATTCTTTTTTTAACTAGCATCATGGGACTAGCGAAAGGTGAGCAGCTTGGCCGAATAATCTTAGCTTTTAGTAATTCGTCAACTTTACCCCGCACTTTAATTTTCTCTTCTTCACTAAGCCTATATGGCCGCCGTTGTACGGTCTTTTGCTGATCTATTAATCTAATTTCCAACTGTCCTGTGGTGACCTTGGTCTTTGGTATTCCATCAATAAACCAATCTGAATAACATTTTAGAATTTTTTTCAAGGCTGCCTTATCAAGATCATCAAGTTCACGATTTGATTCTATGACATCTTCATAATTGGTAATTACTAACGATTCTACTCTTTTGGTTGTGTAAATTTGAAATTTGTCAGCGTCCATGGTTACGCCAAAGCCCTGGCTTAAAATTTCACGACCAATTAGTACATCAAATTTCAAATACTTGTCCATAATAACATGTAACAAAATCTCTAAATAACATTGATCAATATTTATATTACATAATAGTTGTTGAGTGCTGAATATTGAATCATTACATATGCCGTTTAATTTAACAATGTTATTAATTCTTTTGCCACTAAATTTATCGGCGACGCTTTCCTTAACCAAGGAACATTCAGCGCCGGAGTCGAAGCAAAATGGAACAGACTCACCGGTTGAACTTCTTATTGTTCCTGATGGTGGAGCTACAGTACAGATGTCAACACGTTTCTCGGTTACTTGGTCGTTTCCTCGTGATCGTCCTTTTTGACAAGCGGATGCGAAGTGCCCAAGCTCGTCGCATTTGAAACATTTGACTGTTGACCGGTCTTTTGATCCTTGCGATGAACTTCCGTTGTGGCTTTTTCCTTGATTTTGTGTCCTCTGCCGAGCACGACATTCGGCATATTTATGTCCAGTCTTTCCACAATAATTGCATTTCACTTGAGAGAGATACTTAGACTTTTTACGCTCCGGGCCTGTTGTAGAAGCGTCGTCATCAAGGTTCCGTTTTTGAAAAGTGTGCGCTTGTAGTTGTTGTTGCATGTCATTTCGAGTTTTAATATTGTTTGTAAAAACCCAGCGCGACAATTTGTCATCAATTTGTGCCATGTGAGCCAGAGTAAGTGAAACCGCAATTTCCTCCAGATCAATGGATTTAAATTTTGACATAAGTAAGGTGACAATTCGGCTCCCATATTCGGTGTAACTTTCTCCAGACTTTGGTCGCCCGTTCAAAATTTTCATCAGTGTGGCAGCAGACGTTTCGATGCCAACAAAACGTTGAACGAAGAGTTCTTTAAATTGTGGCCATGTGATGCCAGCAAAGCATATTTGGGACAGCCATTGCGATGCACTTCCCTCTAGCGCCTTACTTAAAGTTATCATCAGGCTGCTTCCTTCGGGCATTTTATCAGCAAAAATGAGATCCACTGTTGTACACCAAGCTGAGGCATCTGCATCAGCTCCCTCAGGATGAAATTTTGGTAGAGTTATATGTTTTCCCTTTTCATCAGTTGCCGATGCCTTTGGTGTCTGCATATTTTTGATGATCTCCAATAGGTTGTTGTTTTGCACTTGTAAAGCTGCCAGGTATGCATCGGTGATATTTGTAGGCAAAGCAGATCCCACTTCTGATGTCGCAGTGTTGTTATTTTCTTGCGTCTGATCTGCCATGTCGACACACAAACTTTTCGAGTGAAGCGAATTCCAACCGGCGTGTGCTATTGTCTGCATGCAACTGCTCGCATTTTCTACGCATCGATCTATGCTTTACGCACGCTAGCTGGACTACACTTGGCGACAGCGCGACAACGCCGTCGCCTCACTCTTTTCGGTACTTTGGCGCCAGTCATATTATTCGTCGTAGTCAAATTCTAAGAATGATTTCACAATATACCAAACTCATTGCGCAGCAGCGTCTTGCAAGCGCAGTGGTAAAACTATGGTAATAATGTGACAGCCACGTACAGTGGTCAAAATAGATTCGTAATGCGACATATACTTTACGGGGTCGGAGGTGTCTCCTTCTGCCTGTTACATACATTTTCGGTTTGAACAAAGTTATAATACCCTTCTACTCTATGAGTAGCGGGTATAAAAATTTTTGCACATCATTTAGTTTTTGATACGCTGCCGGCAGCGCTGCTTACAGATATGGAAAACATTAAGCTGAATAACTTGTGTGTCTATTATCCGATTGTTACCAAATTTTCAGAGATCATTTGGCTAGCTATAGTTATCATATTTATCAAAAATGAACAATATGGCATCAGCATAGCGCCTGTAATAAATTTTTTTCGATTTACGATTTAAGGTGGCGTGGCCAAAATCCAAAATAAACTTGATCAGCGTGCAATAATAACACATATTGTCACCAAATTTGGAAGTCCTAAATCTTATAATAGCTGAGATCTAGAGGTAATCCATTTTTTCTATTTAGTTCTAGTTCTTATAATAGTTCTTATAATAGCTGAGACCTAGGTTTGTACACGGACAGACAGACGGACATGGCTATATCGACTCGGCTGTTGATCCTGAGCCAGAATATATAAACTTTAAAGGGTCGGAGGTGTCTCCTTCTGCCTGTTACATATATTTTCGGTTTGAACAAAGTTATAATACCCTTCTACTCTATGAGTAGCGGGTATAAAAACTTGTAATGAAAGCTTCAGTCAAGCGCGCCCGACCGTAAGATACCATTCGACCAACTTCGTAATTACACTAACTAGTACTAACTCGCTCTCACACACACACACAAAGGCTAAAACGATGCAGACGAAATGCTGTAATAACGCGGGCAACGGAACTATGAATAACGTTTTCTTTAATAACTTCTGTATTTATTGCCCGATTGAATTGTAATTTTGGGACTGGGTGCATATTATCAGCATCTTTACGTGTTTTGTAACCTAAAGACTTTCCTTAATATTCATAAATTATCGATTTGCGTGGGCGGTAGGCGTGGCACTTCAAATTTGAAATTAACTTGATCTGCGTATGGTATACGAGAACCATAATGTCAAATTGGGTGTCTCTAGCTTTTGTAATAGCTGAGATCCCGACGTTCATACAGACAGACGGACAGCCGGCCACACAGAGACAGACAGACGGACAGCCGGACAGACACACAGCGAGAAAGACGGATAGACGGACAGAGGGACATGGCCCATCGACTCGGCTTTTGATTCTGAGCCAGAATATATATACTTTATGGGGTCTGCCATGTCTCCTGCTGCCTGTTAGATACTTTGCACAAACTTAGTATACTATTTTGGACCATTTTCAATGGTCGAATGGTATAAATAGCTAGAGCCACCAAATTTGGGGACAATTCTCATGTGGGTCATATGCTGTAAAATTTTTTTATTAAAATTTGGGCCACGCCTACTTTTGCCCCCGCATATCGATAAACCGTATAGCAAACGCAATAATAAAGCTACAATCAGTTTTAGTGTGTATGATAACTATCGCCACCTATGCGATCGCTAAAAATTTGGTTCCGATCGGAACAATAACTTGTATGTGTGCAAGAATGTATTTTTTTTTTTTAGATTTTCACTTTGCATAAATATTGTAAGTCCATAGCCTTTTACGGTCAAAATATGATTGTAGCCTTTTTTTTGTTCCGCAAATAGATGATGTACGAGCAGCTGGGTAGCGGGTATATTACAGTCGAGCACTCTCGACTGTCGGTTTCTTACTTGTTTTTCATAATCTTAAAAAAGCCATGGTCTTATACAGTCAACACTTGACAGTGGCCGTTCTTACTTCTTTTACTTAGGATTCGAAAACACAGGTATTTCATTGGTGTCTTTAAACCGATTTGTCAATTTAAAGTAAATCTGCATATCCTGGTGTCAACCTGGCCAGAACAAGTGGTGTTCGTGCAGTGTAACATAGCGTTGGTGCGCGGGTGTGCGCCGCACTATCGACTCGCTATAAAGGAGCGCGTAAACAAAAATAATAAAAGGAGTAATTATTGCAATCGGATCAAGTTTGCAATTTTGCACCTTTCTGTTGTGGGCGGCCAGCTCTTAAATCAGCTGTTGGTGCTGCCAACCTATCGCAGTGGGCGCTCTGGAAGGAGCGGCGTTGCGGCCAGACCTGCATTGGAGATCAGTTAGGGCGCGCAACCAGTTAAATTCAAAATCGAATTCAAATTCGAATTTGATTTTAGAACGGACCCATTCTGAAAGGGGAACCGGCACAAAGGTCGCGGACAGACCGAAAATCAACCTCTCAACTTCGCGGTGCCTGGGTAGAGGCTCTGGTGTCCGATAAGAGGCGGAATAACATCCAGCAGTCAATGCCTAGGGGAAATCTGTGGCCCACGTGGGAGCCGACTTTCCAGAAAGCTGATCCGCGTTTTGCTCAATTAAAACTGGTGCTGTTAGTCCGCAAATGGATAATTCAACAGAGGCACTGCCCCCAACGGTGACGACCCATTCAGAAGGAGCACTTGAATGTCGAAGACATTTCTGGCCCAGTAAGCTCCGTATTACTGGGCTTGATGAACGTTAGGATAAACACGCTCCTAACCGCATTTGAAATTCATTGCCACGTAACTAAAGAATCCAAAGGCGTAATCGCGGAGCTGGCTGCGATCCACACTGCCACCCAGACGGAGGCGCGGCAGACAAAAGACCGCATAGCGGTCAGGGTGATACCATCCGAGCCTACTAAAATGGCTAATCCCAATACGAAGGAGCCATAGCCAGCCAGCTACGCGACCATTGCCAAGGACGCGAGTACGAGGGAGGTGTGGACAAAAGTAATGCCGAAGCGTTTGCGCAAGAGTCGGAGGCCATTATCCTTAAAAAGACTGTCGAAGCTTCGTACGCTGAAAGCCGATCCCAACCTAAGCGTCTTTGGAAAACACGTCAAAAACTGCTCGAGGTAGAGGGCAAAGCCTCTGCCAGCGTCCCTGCATTCAGAGGAATGATAGAGGAGACCCTCAAAGAAATGGCTGTAGTACGCACGGGAGCGTAGTCTCGCCTCCCAATACCAAGGCATACTAGTAAAAACCAGAGGATGTTAGCTACAGTGACGTTATGCGCAAACGATGTAATAACGGTACTCAAACGGGCTTCGGTAACCGTAGGATGGTCACGGTGCCGTATCCCCCAGGACATACGTCCAATAAGATGCTTCAGGTGTCTAGAATTCAGGCACCGGTCGAGGCCATGAACTTGCTCGACCTCTTGATGCTAAACGACGGCCTCAAGCCGATCTTTAATAACGACAGAGGTTAGTTGGGTTAGTGGCCAACGCGAACGGCATGGTGCATGAGGTATTAACCATGAGCGACCATAACCTGATCTCGTTCAGTGTACGAACAAGAAGGACGATGCCCAGACAGCGAAGATGTGCACTAGGGCCAGTATTCGACATCAGAAAACTGGATAAGGATATGTTGGCCTATCAGATCTAATCTATAGAGACCACAAATGGACACGCGGAGACCATTGTGATATTGCTTATGAACATGCTCAAAGCAACGTGCTTTGATGCCGGTGATGCCGAGAAAAACGAATGCAAAACGCAACCCGCCTGTCCACTGGTGGAGTGTCTCTTTACACTAGCTCTGAACGCAACACCACAGGATCCTGCCGCGCTGGTTAACATCGTGTCGGAGCTATTCCCAAGCCAAGACACGTTATGGCAACCCGATCTAGACTCCGGCACAGATCTTACGTGTACCACAACATGCGAAGTCGTCGAAGCAGCGAAGAGGATCAAGCCGAACAAAGCTCCTGGCATTGATGGTATCCCTCGTGTGATCGTTAAGGCCGCTGTCATCGCAAGACCCGAGGTCTTCAGGGATGCTTTCCAACAGTGTCTTCTGGACGGAGTCTTCCCCAAGCGGTGGAAAATTATGAAACTAGTCCTTCTGCCGAACGGCAAGTTGCCTGCAAATGCAGAAGGCAGCTACCGGCCCTTATGTCTGCTGGACATTATGGGCAAACTCTTTGAGCGCATTTTATACGGACGCATAGAGGCAATCTCTGAGCGCCCCACAGGACTACAACATGGGCTTACCCGGTTATATACGAAGTGTATTTGGCAACTACTTCAGGGGACGCACGCTATGTAACTGAAGCTGGTCCAAGAAGTCACCAAGTCTCCGCAGGGGTTCCTTAAGGGTCGGTACTTGGACCGATCATGTATGATGGGATCTAGAGGATTCGCAAGCCCAGAGGCGTGGAGCTGCACTGCTTCGCCGACGACGTTGCGGTAACTACGGTTGCCAAGACAATACCGGAGCTCCGGGACAACAGTAATGTGACGATCACCGAATGGCTCGAGAAAGTCGGCCTAGGAATTGCTGCGCATAAGACGTAATTAGTCCAGTTGAGCAGCAGGTCGAAGTACAGGGAGTAAAATTCATCTCAGCAGGAAGGCTGAAGGACCACGCAACGTATGCCAGCAGAAAAGCGGCAATGACAGCTGCAGCGCTGGCAAGAGTTATGCCCGACGTGGTCGGACCCAGATTGCCGGCAAGGATTCTGCTTGCGGCGGTTACTAAGGCAACGCTGCTTTACGCTGCCCCTATCTAGAGCTGTGTTACAATGACACTCATCAGAGGCTTTTTAACCGTTCGGGAGGACGCAGAACATGCTCATGGTTGGTAGTCAAGGTGTACAGCGACCACAACGAAAACTGCATAAGTAATCGATCCAATCTATAGTAAAAACTCTGTTCTCTCCACAAAGAAATAGACATTTCGTAATTACTACGCTTAAGGCGCGGCCGTAATCCATTGAATAATTCATGATCATGCTAAGTTGTATTCGTTAGAATCAGACACCTAAAGAGAAATACAGTAAAATTGTGACGCACACAATGAACCAGGACAGGTGGACCAAGACAATGGCGGTGTTTGTGTCAGTGTAAGTGAACGTGCACAAGCCCTGCTAATTGGTCCAAGTGTGCGACGCCATGTTACAAGCAACTCGTCTCGACAACTAATACTTTCACGAAAATACTATTTTATGGATAGCTCATCTTTAAGAATAATGGCCCTTCGGTAGTTACCATACGATAAACTATTCGATTTCCGCCCGATAAACACCAACCTAGTTTCGATTAAAATAACTTTATTACATGCGACTCCAAGCTCGTGGTGGCTTTTGCGCGGTGCTCATGCGCTTCTTCATTTGCCCGATCAGTGGATTATACAATGAGCTGACCGCCAGGGAGGCTTTATAATGCTTTCTGTTCTTGGCAGGGACACACCTAGCTGCCCTTTTTGCAGCACGCACCTTGGGCGTTACCTTTCCGTTGTTCTTGCGCTTGTTGGCCTTTGACTACAAATGGTTAGGGATGACAAAGTGCATAAAAATATCGAAGGATGGCGGCACGCGTCTTACGGTCTTTTTCGATGGCTTTTTCGCTTTTCGATCTGTCTCGGGCAAACTGGTGTTCCTAGTGAAAAACCGAAAGGGTATTCGGACACGTTTATTCGTCAGCGAGAGCAGTCCTAGATTCATGCCCAGCTCAACAGCGAACTCAACGGCACAGTGCAATGAACCGTAGGGGCTGATAGCCTCATCCATTACAACGTCCTTTATCTCGCCGCAGAGTTCTTCAACTGAGCAGCCTTTATGGAAGACATCGGGATGGACAGGGATGAAGAGGAGGAAGGTACATCACATTTTTACTTACACAAGTCTGGCTGGCGACTTAGCAGATCGAATATGTAAGGCAAAAGAGTTGTGGTATTTATTTCCATTTTAAATTTTAAGAATACTACGAAATTCAACTAAGATTCGAGCGTATTTGTATATTAAACAGATGTATTATGTATTTGTGTTTTATTTGATGAAATCGCTTCCCTTGACAAACTGATTTTGATTCGAATGCTTACTAAGGTTTTCAATACATACAAAAGGTTCCAAGTCTGAGTTCCAAGTTTGATACATTTTTTATATCATTAGGGATAAAGTGCTTAACACCTTGTGGAGACTTATTAAATTAACTAAACTTTAGGGATTTATATTTTGACTATCTAACATATATATTTAAAGATGCCGAAAACGCTGCTTACAGCTATGGAAAACGTTACCGAATTTTCAGAGATCACCTGGCTAGCCATAGTTAATATATAAACGGAAAAAGCGTCAAAATTACGCTTGTAATAAACCAGAATATATATACTTTATGGGATCGAAGATGTCTCCTGCGGCCTGTTACAAACATTTTCGGTTTGAGCAAAGTTATACTCGTAGTACCCTTCTACTCTTTGAGTAGCGGATATAAATAGCAAACCGGCAAAAAGTGAAAAGAAAAGAAAACAATGAAACACCCCCAATAGCCCGATAGACTGACAACAGCAGACGCAGTGGACGCTTTCGGCAAGCCTTGACATTGATTGTGCAATAGCCAGCACTGGATGTGTAGTGTGTGTGTGTCTTTGCCAGGCTAGCGATCGATTGTGCGATATGATTAAGAGCAGCACAGCGCCGTGTGCTATCGGCTGCGTGCTGTCTGCTGCTTCATGCACCACCACCGTGTGCCAAACGAATTCTATTTTGTTCCGATGATGATAATCACTGTCTTGGTTATAGTCGGAAGTATTATACATGTATACTGCTCACTTAACACATGATTGTCTACGACAATGTTGACTAAAACGCACGCTCTCCTCGTTTTTATACCCGCTACTCATAGAGTAGAAGGGTATTATAACTTTGTTCAAACCGAAAATGTATGTAACAGGCAGAAGGAGACACCTCCGACCCCATAAAGTATATATATTCTGGCTCAGGATCAACAGCCGAGTCGATATAGCCATGTCCATCTGTCCGTCTGTCCGTCTGTCTGTCCGTGTGAAAATCTAGATCTCAGCTGTTATAAGAGCTAGGACTACTAAATTTGGTGACAATATGTGTTATTATTGCACGCTGATCAAGTTTATTTTGGATTTTGGCCACGCCCCCTTCCGCCCCCGCAAATTGAAAAAAACATTGATAACAAGTGCAATTTTGATGCCATATTGTTCATTTTCGGTTTACATGATAACTATAGCTAGCCATCTCTGAAAATTTGGTAACATTCGGATAATAAACACAGAAGTTATTAAGCTTAACGTTTTCCATAGCTGTAAGAAGCGCTGCCGGCAACGCTGCTTGCAGCATTGTGCCGAATCGTGTGTGCGTGTACGGTGGTGAAATGGGTTAAGTTGTGGACTGCAAAACGAACAGTACTATTATGCATTTACGGGTTCGAGTCCCGCCCGCATCAAAAATTAAATGTGTGCAAAAATGTTTTTTTTTTTTATTTTATATTTTGACTTTGCATAAATATTATAAGTCCATAGCCTTTTACGGTCAAAATATGATTGTAGCCGTTTTTTTGTTCCGCAAATAAATTATGTATAAGCAGGTGGGTAGCGGGTATATTACAGTCGAGCACACTCGACTGTAGCTTTCTTAGTTGTTTCTCCTGCTTTCTTCCTGTTTGGGGTAAGTGTTTCAAAGCACGCTTACGACCACGCAGTTCAAGTTATTCAAAGTTTTCCAAAACTTTGTTGAATGAAAACCAACGAAATATTTGATGTGGCATGTAAAGCGTGTATCGTGACTTCGCCGAGAGATCTTCTTGGATTAGACGTTCTGTCGGACTTGAGGTGATGTGTGGATATTTTTTGGAATAAGGCGCAAGCTTAGACTGGTTAATAAGAGAGGCAAACGAATACATTCATGGTCAGTTATGAAACAAATTGAATAGGGTACCCAAAGTGTAAATAATCTCTAAGGCTGAATATTTCCTCTACGAAATTTTCGAAATATTTTAAATGGGTAGAGGCTGCGCTTAGAGTTTTACATTGATACTTACAGATCTTAAATAAGGAAGTCAACGTAATAATTAACATAGCCTTATCCCTTGTCCCGAGCTGGAGATTTTCTTCCACTTATATTTGCGTCGGTGGTTGAAGTGGTTTAAAAATTTTTGCTTTATTTTAAAGGGACGTAAGGCGAAAGTCTAGACTGATCTTAAATGATGATAAGGCAATTGTACATTCTATTAAAGATGCTCTTACAACTTGTATAGGTAACCTGATTTAATTGACAACAAAACCAAATGTCATGAGGTTAATATAATTATTAATATCTAATTTCCGTATTTATGCGTCCTTGACTATCGAAATCGTTTCAAATGTAAGTGTAGCTTGCGATAGAGGGCGCTTTGCGTCGTAAATAAATTTACGTTGTTATACCATTTGACCATTGAAAATTGTGCCGCATACTTGCGTTGGGCCATGTCCAACATCCAAAGGTGTTGCATGTATTTTATGTGTATACATGAAACGTCGTTATTTGTTTTTTTGTTGTTTAACGTAGTAGATCATCTGTTTTCGTTGGGCATCGGTAACCTTTGGTTCGGTCCATGGCGCTGAATGAGGATAAGTGACCAATCTATGCCTAGCGCTATACGCGATGGACCTCCTCACGGGATAAAGGAAAGTACGGATCCGATCGAATACCAGCCGCGTCCCTAACTGGCAACTGTCAACCAGTGTGACAGTTTGACCAGTTGACGAACGGCAAGTGTGTTTTGGTTTGTCACAGCAACAGATTTTAAAATGGCAGAGTCGATCGGAGTCCACCGTCAGCGAAGGCGTTTCATATCCCTTCCATTTGTTGAAAGTTAAAAGTCCCTTAACTTTGAGTGTTGAGAAATTTCATTTTTATATTTTTATTTATTTAGCATTATTTGTTTATTATTTATTAATATTTATTTATTTATTATTATTTGTCAAAAATTACTTTTTATGTAAGTAATTAAGTTACCCACCACTAAATTTAGAAAAGTATATAGCTTAGTATCCATGACTGAGAAGGAAGAGGTAGTTGGTGGTCCTTACTTGCGGTCAATGGGGTCAGTGCCAGAGAAACATGTCGCGACATCGTCCACTAATGGAGAGAGCGCGGCCGGTTTCCAGATGTCGGTTGGAAGAGGCGGACTGCTTTGGACTGCAACGCGCACAGTCCAAGAGTATCTACGACCAGAAAAAGGATGCAAGGATGACAACATACGTCTAGAGGCACCACAAATGCAACAGCCGGAAGCAAGATGGGATCTGCCAAACATAAAAATGGACTCAATGGATTCCGTCGAAAGCGCGAGCTACGCCAGGGCTTCCTCGAGCTAATAAAGATGATAAACGATGTCCTGAGACCAGGTGACGCCGCATCCGTCCCAAGAACCAGCGCCGCCGTCGGCCAGGATAATAAGGGTAGCGCAGTAAGTAACCTGGAAGCCAGGGGCGAGACACACGTACACCGCGGCGCCTTTCCCAAGGACAGCACTCGTCCAGAGCACCGACCTCCGATGCCGCTACCCAGGATACAGCCGAAGGAGTGGCCAGGAGACTGCAGCAGCCCGGAGTGGGGTCCAAGGTCTCCACCTGACAGACGACGCGGTCAGCTTCAACAGTGGCAGGAGGACGAGCCAGGGTACGGTACTGGATCCATGCACGGCACTCCATAATTGACAATTGGAAGCAACTGCGTGAGGCCGTCTTGGATCGTTTCCGCAGCCACCAGACCGAGCATGATAAAATGCACGAGTTGCTGCAACGGGAGCGGACAATTGGCCGGAACAAGCAGTGGAGGAGCTGCGCAAGTAGCCTCTGAAAGCGCCACACAGGCCAGGGTGCTGGAACTGCGGAACAGCCGGAAACTGTTCTTCTATCGGTGCGGCAGGTCGGACACCGTGTCCCCAAAGTGCCCGGATTGCGCGGGAAACTCACGGCTGGGCGTGATGAGAAGGGAAGTATGCGCCCGGAAATGAATCTCGCCAAGAGAAACATCCATTAGCCATAAGCTGTAGGGAAAAGTAGAATTTAAAATTTCAAAAATAGGAAATAGCATAGCAAATAGCATAGAAAAAAGCAATATGGAAAACGTACGCTGCTGTCATTCAAAGAAAGGATGCGCCGGTATATGGAAGCCAGAAGGCGAATATTCGAGGAGCATCAAGTGCCGGGCATGCGGCTCATATCCCGGAAGGTCCAAAAGGCGAGGCTACGGTTCAAGCAGCGACGATGCAGGCGTAGAGAAGTAGCGGCGAACATGATGCGTAGCCATGGCAACGACCCCAGGCCATACTCCGAGATAATTATTATCGAAACAGGATCGTCAGCTGGCGGAACTGCAGGCGCATCGGATGGCGTACTACACCGATGATAGCATCGACGAGGAGAAAACGGATCCTGAAAAATGAAAATTGTCAGCGGAGCAGGAAGAACAGCTGGAACAGGTACAGCGTATGTGCCTCACTTTTGAGCAGCATGGAATCGGCAGGACTAGTGTGGACTTCCATACTATTGAGCTCGTCGAAGGACAAAGGTCTTTAAAGACCGGCCGTTTCCGATGTCACCAGCAAGGCAAGGGGTGATTAAGGCGGAAGTGAACAAAATGCTAGCGTTTGGAGTCATCGAGGAAAGCAAGAGCCCTTGGAGCAAACGGATGACAGTCATGGCGGAGCTTGGAAAGAACCGATTTTGTTTAGATGCACAGAATCTAAATGCACTAATGATTAAAGATGCTTACCCGCTACATAGCGTCGAGGGGATCCTTTCCAGGCTGGACCAGACTGTGTACATTTCCAGTGTCGACCTCCAATTTGCCTTCTGGCAAATTGAGATGGGGGAGAAATCCAGCGAATATATGGCCTTTACTGTCCCAGGCCGGCCTTTATATCAGTTCCGCGTCATGCCCATCAGACTCTGCAGTGCGGCACAACGACTGGTGAGGCTAATAGATAAGGTTATTCCGACAGAGAACAGGACCAATGTCTTCGTTTACCTCGATGACTTGCTTATCCTCTCGCCGCACTTTGAAGCTCACTTTTATTTATTTATTTATTTATTCAACGTCAACTAATGGCAGTCGACACAAAATTTTAAAAGATTTAATACTAAATTTAAAAGTTTTCATATAATTAAGTAAAATTATCTTTAAGATTAAAAAGTTAAAATTAAAAGTGAAAGTAATTACTATTTAAAACAAAAATTTAGCAACTAGTCTGGGTGAACAAAAAAATAATTAAAATTTTATTTATTTAAAATGATTTAACATTTGTTGCAAAAGGATTGGGGAAAACCCAGAAAAACCCAATCAGATCAGAAAAGATTGTTAGGTGTTAGTTGTTAGTGTTAGGTGTTAGTTGTTAGTACGCTACATCAACCGGAGGAAGCGTAAAAGAAAATCCAACTTAAGATAGTGAGTAAAGATATATAGTTTAAGGATAGAAAAACGTTAAACGAGGAAATGCATTAGTAAGGACTAATTTCCACACAGATGAGAAAGAATTAAAGATTTTAAGTCTATAGAATTTGAATTAACTATGATATAATATAAGTTGTTATAGATCGAACATAATGCCCTAAAGGGTTCATGCAAGGCATAGTTCGACCTACAGTGAGAAAGTCTTAAAGGTAGGAATTTACGAGATTAGATCTATTTTTGAATACGAGCGCCATCTACATGTGAAATCTGCATAGCTTTACACACGCTACGGCTGAAGCGAAGCATCGTGACGATGACGTAACGACGCGCAACACAGGCACAAGCAGTGGAAGTACGGATAACGGAAATATGGATAACTTCTGTGTTTATCGTCCGATTGGATTGTAATTTGGGGAATAGATTTATATTGCAATTATTTATGTTCATAACAAAGTAGAAAGCTGTAACTTTAACTCTCCTGATAATCGAAAATTATCGATTTGCATGGGCGGTGGGCGAGTCATCAAAAATTGAAAATAAACTCGATCTACCTATGGTATACAGGAACCTTCATGTAAATTATGGTTTCTCTAGCTTTTGTAATAGCTGAGATCTAGACGTTCAAACTGACAGACGGACAGACAGATGGCCATGGCTCAATAGACTCAGCTAGTGATCCTGAGTCAGAATATATATGCTGTTTGGCACGCCTCCTGCTGCCTGTAACATACATTTGCACAAACTTAGTATACCATTTTTGACCATTTTCAATGGTCGAATGGTATAAAAAAGGGGAAACAATGAACTTACACATATGTGTTAATTGTGCAGTCAAAATTTTTTCAAAAAATTTATGAACAGCGGACAATTTGGTGATGCACCCAAAATTTTGCACATCTTGGTAAGAGCCACACTTGTGAAGAGGTATAGAGAAGGAATCCTTCCATATAGGCGCAAGTAACTTGTGGCTACGGACAAATCAAGCAACTTAAATATAGTCATATAGGCTTAATGGTATCTGCACAGAGTATAAGGATACATGCTGAAACACTATCAGGACCGGGAGAAAATACAGGCTTAGAGGATTTAAGATAGCTTAGTTAAGAGACTTCGTTAATAAACAGGCAAAAAAAGGCGTTAGAATTATTTAAAGAATAGGGATAGGATTGCATAGATGGAGTATAGGCTTCAGTGGAGTAAGTAGATTGAAAAAAGTCCGTAAACAAATCGGCAGCATCCTGATCATTAGTTGCTTTGTTATTTTCAAAAACTAGATGAGATGGAAGTCTATTAGTTTTACGTTTCAAATTAACAAAGTTATAAAATTGTTTAGGGTCCTGGGCAAACTGTAGACGACAACGATTCAAGTAATCATTGTAGCAGCGTGTATTTAGAGCAAAAAAGTTAGCTCTAACAACGACATTGTGAGAATAGTCAGAAGGACTTCCAGTAGATTTTAACTTTTTAAAATACCTGGATTTCAAATTTCATAAACCTATCAATTCACGAGAAAACCAAGGTGGCCTGTTACACTTAAGTGTGTAAGCATTTGGAACACATTGATCAAAAAATCAATTAATAGATTTATAAAAATATGAGATACAAATATCCAAATCGGAACACAAATAAAATGTACTTCATGAAATTGGTCTTGCGAAAGCAGCGATATTTTAATTTGGAAATAACATTTTCAGTTTGCACAAGAGTAGGCAATTCTAGTGACAAGTCTTATTTAGGATGGTGAGGTTCTTCAGGTAAAACTAAAGGAGCAATTCTAGAATTAGTATTTTGCAACATTACATCGGATGAAAAGATAAGATCAATTATTCTACCATTTAGGTTAAAAATAAGTAAGTAATCAAGTAATTTGAAATAATGAAAATTCGGAAAGTCCATTAAGAAATTTATTGAAACTAGAAGGAACTAAGAAATCTGCTTGAGATGTCCATGCATCTTCTGTTAATTAAAATCACCAAAAACTAAAAGAAAATCATTATCAGATAGCTTGGAAGCAACAGGCTGAATAGAGGAAAGATGTTTAAGGTCGATGGAAACATCTGAAGAAGGGGGAATATAAGAGCAAGTAATGTATATTGAATTTTGACACACTGTCACTTTAACACAGATAAATTCAGGGCAAACAATTAACAATTGTTCGGCAGACAAATCTGACCTAACAGCTATAAGCACGCCTCCACCAGTTCGACCTAAACGGTCGCATCTGAAAGAAGTATACTTATCTGTAGAGATTGAGCTACTGAGTACATCTGGTTTCAACCAAGTTTCAGTAAATATTAAAATATGGTAATTAAAAGAGACACAATCAATAAACAATTTAGAGAGTTTAGTGTATAGTCCTCTAACATTTTGATAAGCAATAAAAAGAGAAGATGGATTTAGTTTTTGCTTGCACATCTTCAATCGAAGTATCAGGGGCCAAACGAGAAACAAAAATAAATTTCGGTGGTTAAACGGCGAAAAGAGACATTTGTAGTTATGCTTGGAGGCATAACTACAGAAGAGCTGCAACCTGTATTATTTACTGAACTTCTAGACAAAGGCGAAGTATGGGAAGTGACGACCACAATAGGTGGATCGATCAAATTACCCGTGGAGGCTTGAGGCATTATAGGTAAGACAGCAAAATTTTCGAGAGGGCTGTTCACATGATATGACGGAGTTAAAGGAGTTGACGGAGCAACAGACACAAGCGGAGGGTCCTCTAGAGAATTATGGGTATTAAGTTGGGATTCAAGATTAATGAACTCCGAATGCAACTTAGAAAACGAAGCCCGCAAACGTGCAACGTTCAATTTGGTCAGCCTCAGGGTCTTACGTGGGTTGAGTTCACCTACGCGACAACCTTCACACGACTACTTAAGGCCAATTTTGCTATTAATAGCATTAATAGCATACGGCCGGTAAGACCAATACACTTTACATGAAAAATGTTATCGCAGAGCCAGCAATCAACAAAATCTGACTTAGAATCAGCAGAGGATTTACAGTTCCTAGCCGAGCAGGACCACATCTTAATTAAAAGTGATGTACCTCAATACCTCACCAAAGGAATAATAAAGTATGAAAGTAAATTCAAAAATAAAAAACAAGTAAGAAAGCTACATTCGAGTGTGCTCGACTGTAATATACTCGCTACCCAGCTGCTCGTACATCATTTATTCGCGGAACAAAAGAAACGGCTACAATCATATTTTGATCGTAAAAGGCTATGGACTTACAATATTTATGCAAAGTCAAAATCTAAAATAAAAAAAAAAACATTTTTGCACACATTTAATTTTTGATGCGGGAGTTACAATTCTGTGGCCGGGGGAGGAAAAGCTTTCAAAAAAACAACTGTGTAGTTCGGGGTATGAAACGAGAATAAATCTCTTTATTACAAAAAGTTGTATGCTTAGGCAAAATGTCTCTTCGGCCGAGTGTGTTCACTCACCGATCGTGTTGGCGATCGGCCCGAGTTCGTGTTGGCGATCTTCGTTGAAACTCCTCGGCTCTGGATTTGTTGCCGGGTCGGTGTTGTTTTCCTGTGGCCGGGGAGAGGGGCATGTTAACTCCTCCCCCCCCAGTCCGAAGAGAAGGCCATAAGGGGAATGGCCGGATCGGAGAAAGGTGATTAGGTGACGTGTTGTTGGTGTATGCCACGAACTCCGACGACATTTTGAATTTGACAGTTTTTTTTTTTTAAATGGGTATCTTAATGTTAAACATGAGTGTTGTTTTTATAAGCGTTATATCTTATGCTAAAGTTACACTTTGTTTACTTATTATCTATCTTATATTATTATTTGTTCCTTATGAAATAACAGTTTAGGGATAATGTTTAGTTTACTGGCTAATAACTACTACTTTGTTTACATTATCAGACAGTGTCTATATTGTAGTTTATCCTATTTTATAATGAATATGTGTTATTTCTGACTTCCCTAAGTTCGTTAAAGAAAAATGTTTGTGCCTTTTCAGATTTTTTTTTTTTTTTTTTTTTTTTTAGATTGTTTCTTGTTAATAATATATTTATTGAATAGTGCTTGTCTATCTTATGTTTCTTCCACTGTTTTCTTAACTGTTTTCCTAATTTTTTGTTTGTGTAACTTTTGACCTTTAGTTGTTAGGAAAGTGATGCCTTTGTCTCTATCTACTTTGTGTAGTGAAAATCTCGGTGCTATCTTGTTTCTACGGTTTTCTTTTCTAAATATTTTATCATTAGGCTCGACTTGGATTGGTGTCTCTCTGTCCTCGTTTAATTTAGCCAGTCTTCTTTCTGTGGTCGCGTTTAAATGTTCCTGTACTTTTGGGGATATGTCTTTTCTAAATTCGTTTAATTTCTTAAGGTAATCGTGGTGATTGTCGAATGTTATTGTTTTGTTGAATATGTGAATTCTTCCGTGGAAGAGCTCGAAAGGGGTATAGGAAGTGCTGGAGTGTATTGCATTGTTATAAGTTGCTATTGCTTCTGAGAGTATTTGGACATGATCGCGTTCAAGGCGTGCTTCTTTTCTTTTGTTCATGATTATCCTGTATAGTTCGGTTAAGGTGGAGTGCAGTCTCTCGACAGGAGCATTTCCCGTAGATTGTTGGAATGAAGTTGTATGAGCTGTTATTTGGAATTGAGTTAAGAGGTCGTTGAATAGACTGCCCGAAAATTCCGCGCCCTGGTCGAAGATTATTTTCTGTGGTGCGCCTTAGTGACTTATGAATTGTAATAGGGCATCGGCGACTTTTATTGAATTCCTATTGCTAAGGGGGTAAGCTTGCGCTAGCTTGGTGAATTTATCGATAATTGTGAGGTGTAAATAGGTATATTAATAATATGTATGTGTTTTTTGTTCTCTTTTTTTTATAGGGAAAATTTTGGGTGTTTGTTTTGTTTGTATTGTTTTCTTTTTTATATTAATGTAGTAATAAATTATGTTATATTTTGTGATACTATGTAAATGTATCGATGTTTTAATGTGTGTTATAATATGTGTGTATTCTTTCGAAAATAAAAGAGAACCTGTATGTGTGTGTCTGTTACGCAGTTTCCTCTTTTCCTTGTTTCCCGGTGTTTAGTGTTGATTGTATGTCATTCGTGTAGTGCTGCTGTGCTTACTTCCACCTTTGTAGTTTTTTTTTTTGTTTTCGACTTTAACTGTAATGCATAAATTAAATAAGTATTCAATAGAGTGTAATTTAGAGGTTAGTGAACATGTAACAACAAAAGACGTTAAGTTGTTTGTGGATTGTTTGTTGTTTTCTATTATTTTTCTTGTTTTTGGTTTTTTTTTTCTTTTTATAAATGTATAATGTATTTCTTAAATTAATTTTACTGCTTTTATAATTTTTTTTTTTTTTAGTGTACAAGCGGCGTAAAGCATCGCGCCGCCACTCTGGCGCGACATCAGCTCTTGGCGGCAGCCAATGTACAGTGATGCGCCGACGTCGTAAGAATTTTACAAGCGGCGCAACACAAACACATACGTGCTTACTTGATTTGCCGAAGGAAACTGTATCACTGTGTATATATTTATTTTTTATTTATTATTTTATTTTTTTATTGTTATGAATAATATTTATCCAGGTTTTATTATTATTATATTTTTTTTTATTTGTAAAATAAATTTGCGTTCATGTAAATTGATAAATAAAAAACGATCCCGGTGCCTTAACAACGATTGTTGTACACATATTCGGTCGTTAATCACACAACTCACATTTATTTATTTTAAATCACTGTGCGGAGGATCCCTTTGCCTTGGCGGCGACTGATGTATATATTCACTTCTTGCGCAGCGAGTTCTGGTCACAATGAAGTCTAATATTCGACTGATCTAGCTCTTTACCACTTCTTTTTTATATAACAACTCGCAGTCAGCGACAGCGGCGCCAGCCTACCGCCGCGCAAAACAGTTGTTCTCAGAACTACAGAACTACAAAAACCATTCGCAATGCAAAGATGGGCTGATGCAATATTACTATAGTGATGAAATTACTATTCTGGTGAAATAACCAAAAAGCATACCAACCACATACAAATGCAAATATGGGCTGATGCATTATTACCATAGTGATGAAATTACTATTCTGGTGAAATAACCAAAAAAGCATACCAACCACATACAAACGGTCACCACGCACAGCAGTTTGATATGTCAAATTTTTCTTTTTCTTTTTTTGTTTTTAATTGGTATCATTTTATGAGTTGGGGTGTATGGATGATCCCGGTGCCTTATCAGCGATTGATGTACACTTATACGGTCATCACACGCAGCAACTTGTTGGTATAATTGTTGTAAATTGTCCCGCACAAGCGATCCCGCTGCCTTATCAGAGGTTGATGTACACATATAAGGTCGCCTGTGAAGCAATTTGAACTTGGTTTTGTTTGTTTCTTTTGTTTTATTTGCACTTGGACGTCGTTATGTTTCAATAACTTTTTAATTTAATTTTTTATTTCCCCACTCACCACTAAAATCCCCACAACCACTGCCGTCACATGTTCATCACCTCTTTAGAATTAGAACGATAAGCGTAGTGGGCATTGTTAATCCCTTGTCCGTAGTCCGGCTGCGCCAGTTACAATCCTGTGGCCGGGGGAGGAAAAGCTTTCAAAAAAACAACTGTGTAGTTCGGGGTATGAAACGAGAATAAATCTCTTTATTACAAAAAGTTGTATGCTTAAGCAAAATGTCTCTTCGGCCGAGTGTGTTCACTCACCGATCGTGTTGGCGATCGGCCCGAGTTCGTGTTGGCGATCTTCGTTGAAACTCCTCGGCTCTGGATTTGTTGCCGGGTCGGTGTTGTTTTCCTGTGGCCGGGGAGAGGGGCATGTTAACTCGGGCGGGACTCGAACCCGTAAATGCATAATAGTACTGTTCGTTTTGCAGTCAACAACTTAACCCATTTCACCACCGTACACGCACACACGATTCGCCACAATGCTGCAAGCTTACAGCTATGGAAAACGTTAAGCTGAATAACTTCTGTGTTTATTATCCGATTGTTACCAAATTTTCAGAGATCACTTGAACAATATGGCATCAAAATTGCGCTTGTAATCAATGTTTTTTCGATTTTCGATTTACGGTGGCGTGGCCAAAATCCAAAATAAACTTGATCAGCGTGCAATAATAACACATATTGTCACCAAATTTAGTAGTCCTAGCTCTTATAATAGCTGAGATCTAGATTTTCACACGGACAGACAGACGGACATGGCTATATCGACTCGGCTGTTGATCCTGAGCCAGAATATATATACTTTATGGGGTCGGAGGTGTCTCCTTCTGCCTGTTACATACATTTTCGGTTTGAACAAAGTTATAATACCCTTCTACTCTATGAGTAGCGGGTATAAAAATAATAAAAACAAAAAGCTACAAAAAACTGTTAGAAAGACAATATAATCAGGAGAAGCGATAAGAACAGACGCACAAAGCAAACCCAGTGAACTCGCTGGAGTTTTACAAGGTAAAAGCGACTGAGTATTAGTAAGTAAGCTAAGCGAAAAGCTACAACAACAACAACGCTTCCGTAAGAGTAACACTCAACACAACCGTATGAAGCTCAAAGAACGTACATAAAGCGTGTGAGCGAGAGAGCGTGTAAATGTAGACTCAAAATAAGAACAAACAAATGACGCCAAACAGGCGCAAGTTAAGAATTGTGTACATTGGTGAAATTACAAAGCACCAGAGTTAGCACGAAATGTTTTAAATACGCACCGGGTTAGCACAAACTAAAATACACCAAAGTAATGTAAAATCTCAAATTATTTGCAAAATTAGGCAAATAAAATTAAAAAATTCTGAGAGCAAAGGTCAACACAACCAATCACCAGAAAGTCCCTCAGTATATCAATATATATTATATTTTTGACCATTTTCAATGGTCGAATGGTATAAAAAGTTTTTGCACACACAACCGTTCACGTATTCACTATTGAGATCTAGACGTTCAAACGGACAGACGGACATGGCTCAATCGACTCAGCTACTGATCCTGAGTCAGAATATTTATAGTTTGGGAGGTCTGCCACGCCTCCTTCTGCCTGTTACATACAGTTGCACAAAGTTAGTATACTATTATTGACCATTTTCAATGGTCGAATGGTATAAAAATAGCTGGTAATAGCGGAGATCTAGACGTTCAAACGGATAGACGGACGGACATGGCTCAATCGACTCAGCTAGGGATCCTGAGTCAGAATATATATACTTTGTGGGGTCTGCCACGCCTCCTTCTGCCTGTTACATACATTTGCACAAACTTAGTATACCAATAAATACAGAAGTTATTAAAGAAAACGTTTTTCATAGTTCCGTTGCCCGCATCATTGCAGCATATCGTCTGCATCGTTTTATCCTTTTTGTGTGTGTCTGTATGTGTGTGTGAGAGCGAGTTAATACTAGTTAGTGCAACTACGAAGTTGGGAGAATGGTATCTTACGGTCGGGCGCGCTCGATTGTAGCTTTCCTTACTTGTTTTTCAATGAGAATAATGTATATCCAATTGTTGGGGAAACATTACCCGCAGCAATAGCCGACAACATTCAACATATCTTGGGACTCTTATTTATGTATATCGTATGTCTCTTTATTAATTCCCAACTTTGAAAAGCTACTGGGAAAAACACGCCTTTGGACACATTTGAGCTAGCATGACGCGAAGCAAACTTGATTCAATTAAGTGCTACTTGTGTCTGCGAGATGAGAGCAAACGAATTAAAAATGCTGAAGCCGGTTACGATCCCATGTACCTGTAATAAGCCTCATAGAGCTCTTTGTCTTATGCAATTCCTATGGATACGCCCACCGTTTTGAAATTAATAGTGGCGCTGGAGATAACGTTACCTTGCCTGGCGAGCCAGATCTTATAATGAATTTCTTAGTTGATTGAGTGGTGAGATCTGTGCTTAATTGTTGGCCGATTGGGACTCTAGTTGCGGCTAGCTTACAATCTTTTTGGGGGGTTCGTTGACCAAATAATAAAGCCCTCACTCGATCAGAAAGCCACGTTGAATTAATAGTCCCGTGCCTTTCACGTAGATGAACAAGATAATTATAATTAATGCATAAAAAAAATTTAAAAGAAAGATCAAAAGTCTGAAAGCTCATGAGTTCTATGACAGTATATCTAATGGAAATGAGGCTACACTGATGGTATAGTAGCCCGCGTCTGTACCCACCCTCCATGATTCACCTTTGGCGCTATATGGTATATCCCTAATTTAAATGTTACCCTTTCATTATACCTTTCTTTTTTACCAAAACATTATAATAATTTTATTCATTTAATAATAAGAAAAAAGATAGTATATAAGGCCATGCTGCCTTGTTGATAAGTTTTTAAAAATAAAGAATATTTAATTTTATTTAACCTAATCTCATGGAAATCTTTTATCATTATTTAACTACATTATCTCCAGCTTATTTGTTCCATTTTTGTTTCTTTTTATTTTTCTTTTAACCTATGCAATATTTTATTTAATTTTCCTGTTACAGTTGCTAACTTTAATTTAATTCATTTCTTTAAATTTGATTTAATTTTATTCTTATTTGTTTCCATTCATTTTCATATTTTTTATTTTTCTTCATTTCATTTCCTTTTTTTTAATTATTTCTGTAATTTCGTTTAACTTTATATTTTATTTCTGTTTCACTAATTTAATTTTGCTAAACTTTTATTATATGTAACTTTCATTTTCTTGTCTTTCACTTTTAATTTGTTCCTCTTAATTCTGACATTTCATTTATGTATGGACTGTGCACTTTATAACGTATAATATCTGTATGTATTTGTTGGTATATGTTCACATAAGGAAGTGTATATATAAAGAAAATAATAAGTTCACTTACCCAAATCCATCCTATGGGCCCAGACGAATTGTTGTTGGGATTTAATTATATTAATTTAATTGGCTGAAACAAACTAATTTACACTTGTGCCCATATACATATTATATATATACCCATGTATGGTATATTGCCAACTAAAGTGCCTTGTCTCATTTAACAAGTAAGAAAGCGACAGTCGAGTGTGCTCGACTGTAATATATCCGCTACCCAGGTGCTCGTACATCATTTATTTGCGGAACAAAAAAAAAAACGGCTACAATCATATTTTGATCATAAAAGGCTATGGACTTACAATATTTATGCTGCCGGCAGCGCTGCTTACAGCTATGGAAAACGATAAGCTGAATAACTTCTGTGAACTTCAATATGGCATCAAAATTGCACTTGTAATCAATGTTTTTCGATTTACGGGGGCTGAAGGGGGCGTGCCCAAAATCCAAAATAAACTTCATCAGCGTGCGATAATAACACATATTGTCACCAAATTTGGTAGTCCTAGCTCTTATAATAGCTGAGATCTAGATTTTCACACGGACAGACAGACAGACAGACGGGCAGACGGATATGCCTATATCGACTCGGCTGTTGATCCTGAGCCAGAATATATATACTTTATGGGGTCGGAGGTGTCACCTTCTGCCTGTTACATACATTTTCGGATTGAACAAAGTTATAATACCCTTCTACTCTATGAGTAGCGGGTATAAAAACATTTTTGCGCACATTTAATTTTTTATGCGGGCGGGACTCGAACCCGTAAATGCATAATAGTACTGTTCGTGTTGCAGTCCACTTAACCCATTTCACCACCGTACACGCACACACGATTCGGTACAATGCTGCAAGCAGCGCTGCTTACAGCTATGGAAAACGTTAGGCTGAATAACTTCTGTGTTTATTATCCGATTATTACCAAATTTGCAGAGATCATCTGGCTAGCTATAGATATCATGCAAACCGGAAATGAACAATATGGCTTCAAAATTGCACTTGTAATCAATGTTTTTCGATTTACTGGGGCTGAAGGGGGCGTGCCCAAAATCCAAAATAAACTTCATCAGCGTGCAATAATAACACATATTGTCACCAAATTTGGTAGTCCTAGCTCTTATAATAGCTGAGATCTAGATTTTGACACGGACAGACAGACAGACAGACGGGCAGACGGATATGCCTATATCGACTCGGCTGTTGATCCTGAGCCAGAATATATATACTTTATGGGGTCGAAGGTGTCTCCTTCTGCCTGTTACATACATTTTCGGTTTGAACAAAGTTATAATACCCTTCTACTCTATGAGTAGCGGATATAAAAACGTATAACTTTTATTCAGGTACCAAAAAAATCCAAGATTTATCGCTTAAACAGTAAAAATAATAATTCTACCTGTTAAAGACTATAAATTGAATACGTGCATGTAAAAAACGATATGTGCCCTTTTAATACCTCTTTATATACTTGAGTGGAAAGTGTTCTAGAGCACTCTAACTTATAATACATTTTGTTGAAAAAAAACGACCGATAGGTTCTATGGCATCTATACGATGTATCGGTCCGTACCGGCTCGTTCCGACTTATTTACAGCGGGCAGCAATAAGAAACATGTATACAAAGTTTCATGAAGGTAGCTCAAAAAGGGAGGCAAAAACTTTTCTTTGCAAAAAATAAGAAAAGTTCGATCTCCCCCACCATGACACGCATGCATGCGGAATCGAACCCATTACCTAAGAGGTCCACCACTTCTCCATTCGGTCATTAAGCCATTACGCAAATTTTGCCAAAGTTACATTATGTGACCATTCGAAAATTCTTGCACGACAAAAACAAAGTCTGAATGCATGATGCGTGTTGTTGTTGCTATTTATTCTCATAACTTAAACATACAATTACATAAAAAATAAAAATAAAAAAAAATATAAGAAAAAGCTGCGCTCTAACAATCGCACACAGCTGATTTAAGAGACTGTCACTTCTCCACTTGTTAACAAAGTTCATTGTGAGCCATTAAAAAAATTTTTAATAAAATGCACGACCACCAATTAATGCATATTCAAAAATTAAAGTATAAGTTCTTACAAAAAAAAAAGAAAAAGCTTAAGCGGCATGAACTGGGAATCGAACCACGGGCTTGTCGGTTCAGGAGTTCATCGATTTTCCATTAAGCTACTGACGCTGTTATCCAACAACTGCAAAAATTTACATTGTAAGGCATTCTTATTATTTCCAGTACAAATAAAGAATTTGCGCTGCCGGCGGCGCTGCTCACAGCTATGGAAAACGTTAAGCTGAATAACTTCTGTGTTTAATATCCGATTGTTACCAAATTTTCAGAGATCATCTGGCTAGCAATAGTTATCATATAAACCGAACAATATGACATAAAAATTGCGCTTGTAATCAATTTTTTTCGATTTACAGGGGCGGAAGGAGGCGTGGCCAAAATCCAAAATAAACTTGATCAACGTGCAATAATAACACATACTGTTACCAAATTTGGTAGTTCTAGCTTTTATAATAGCTGAGATATAGATTTTCACACGTACAGACGGACATGGCTATATCGACTCGGCTGTTGATCCTGAGCCAGAATATATATACTTTATGGGGTCGGAGGTGTCTCCTTCTGCCTATTACATACATTTTCGGTTTGAACAAAGTTATAATACCCTTCTACTCTATGAGTAGCGGGTATAAAAACATTTTTGCGCACATTTAATTTTTTATGCGGGCGGGACTCGAACCCGTAAATGCATAATAGTACTGTTCGTGTTGCAGTCCACTTAACCCATTTCACCACCATACACGCACACACGATTCGGTACAATGCTGCAAGCAGCGCTGCTTACAGCTATGGAAAACGTTAGGCTGAATAACTTCTGTGTTTATTATCCGATTATTACCAAATTTGCAGAGATCATCTGGCTAGCTATAGATATCATGCAAACCGGAAATGAACAATATGGCTTCAAAATTGCACTTGTAATCAATGTTTTTCGATTTACTGGGGCTGAAGGGGGCGTGCCCAAAATCCAAAATAAACTTCATCAGCGTGCAATAATAACACATATTGTCACCAAATTTGGTAGTCCTAGCTCTTATAATAGCTGAGATCTAGATTTTGACACGGACAGACAGACAGACAGACGGGCAGACGGATATGCCTATATCGACTCGGCTGTTGATCCTGAGCCAGAATATATATACTTTATGGGGTCGAAGGTGTCTCCTTCTGCCTGTTACATACATTTTCGGTTTGAACAAAGTTATAATACCCTTCTACTCTATGAGTAGCGGATATAAAAACGTATAACTTTTATTCAGGTACCAAAAAAATCCAAGATTTATCGCTTAAACAGTAAAAATAATAATTCTACCTGTTAAAGACTATAAATTGAATACGTGCATGTAAAAAACGATATGTGCCCTTTTAATACCTCTTTATATACTTGAGTGGAAAGTGTTCTAGAGCACTCTAACTTATAATACATTTTGTTAAAAAAAAAACGACCGATAGGTTCTATGGCATCTATACGATGTATCGGTCCGTACCGGCTCGTTCCGACTTATTTACAGCGGGCAGCAATAAGAAACATGTATACAAAGTTTCATGAAGGTAGCTCAAAAAGGGAGGCAAAAACTTTTCTTTGCAAAAAATAAGAAAAGTTCGATCTCCCCCACCATGACACGCATGCATGCGGAATCGAACCCATTACCTAAGAGGTCCACCACTTCTCCATTCGGTCATTAAGCCATTACGCAAATTTTGCCAAAGTTACATTATGTGACCATTCGAAAATTCTTGCACGACAAAAACAAAGTCTGAATGCATGATGCGTGTTGTTGTTGCTATTTATTCTCATAACTTAAACATACAATTACATAAAAAATAAAAATAAAAAAAAATATAAGAAAAAGCTGCGCTCTAACAATCGCACACAGCTGATTTAAGAGACTGTCACTTCTCCACTTGTTAACAAAGTTCATTGTGAGCCATTAAAAAAATTTTAAATAAAATGCACGACCACCAATTAATGCATATTCAAAAATTAAAGTATAAGTTCTTACAAAAAAAAAGAAAAAGCTTAAGCGGCATGAACTGGGAATCGAACCACGGGCTTGTCGGTTCAGGAGTTCATCGATTTTCCATTAAGCTACTGACGCTGTTATCCAACAACTGCAAAAATTTACATTGTAAGGCATTCTTATTATTTCCAGTACAAATAAAGAATTTGCGCTGCCGGCGGCGCTGCTCACACCTATGGAAAACGTTAAGCTGAATAACTTCTGTGTTTAATATCCGATTGTTACCAAATTTTCAGAGATCATCTGGCTAGCAATAGTTATCATATAAACCGAACAATATGACATAAAAATTGCGCTTGTAATCAATTTTTTTCGATTTTCAGGGGCGGAAGGAGGCGTGGCCAAAATCCAAAATAAACTTGATCAACGTGCAATAATAACACATACTGTTAACAAATTTGGTAGTTCTAGCTTTTATAATAGCTGAGATATAGATTTTCACACGTACAGACGGACATGGCTATATCGACTCGGCTGTTGATCCTGAGCCAGAATATATATACTTTATGGGGTCGGAGGTGTCTCCTTCTGCCTATTACATACATTTTCGGTTTGAACAAAGTTATAATACCCTTCTACTCTATGAGTAGCGGGTATAAAAACATTTTTGCGCACATTTAATTTTTTATGCGGGCGGGACTCGAACCCGTAAATGCATAATAGTACTGTTCGTGTTGCAGTCCACTTAACCCATTTCACCACCGTACACGCACACACGATTCGGTACAATGCTGAAAGCAGCGCTGCTTACAGCTGTGGAAAACGTTAGGCTGAATAACTTCTGTGTTTATTATCCGATTATTACCAAATTTGCAGAGATCATCTGGCTAGCTATAGATATCATGAAAACCGGAAATGAACAATATGGCATCAAAATTGCACTTGTAATCAATGTTTTTCGATTTACGGGGGCTGAAGGGGGCGTGCCCAAAATCCAAAATAAACTTCATCAGCGTGTAATAATAACACATATTGTCACCAAATTTGGTAGTCCCAGCTCTTATAATAGCTGAGATCTAGATATTCACACAGACAAACAGACAGACAGACGGGCAGACGGATATGCCTATATCGACTCGGCTGTTGATCCTGAGCCAGAATATATATACTTTATGGGGTCGGAGGTGTCTCCTTCTGCCTGTTACATACATTTTCGGTTTGAACAAAGTTATAATACCCTTCTACTCTATGAGTAGCGGGTATAAAAACGTATAACTTTTATTCAGGTACCAAAAAATCCAAGATTTATCACTTAAACAGTAAAAATAATAATTCTACCTGTTGAAGACTATAAATTGAATACGTGCATGTAAAAAACGATATGTGGCCTTTTAATACCTCTTTATATACTTGAGTGGAAAGTGTTCTAGAGCACTCTAACTTATAATACATTTTGTTAAAAAAAAACGACCGATAGGTTCTATGGCATCTATACGATGTATCGGTCCGTACCGGCTCGTTCCGACTTATTTACAGCGGGCAGCAATAAGAATCATGTATACAAAGTTTCATGAAGGTAGCTCAAAAAGGGAGGCAAAAACTTTTCTTTAAAAAAAATAAGAAAAGTTCGATCTCCCCCACCATGACACGCATGCATGCGGAATCGAACTTTGGACCCATTACCTAAGAGGTCCACCACTTCTCCATTCGGTCATTAAGCCATTACGCAAATTTTGCCAAAGTTACATTATGAGACCATTCGAAAATTCTTGCACGACAAAAACAAAGTCTGAATGCATGATGCGTGTTGTTGTTGCTATTTATTCTCATAACTTAAACATACAATTACATAAAAAATAAAAATAAAAAAAAATATAAGAAAAAGCTGCGCTCTAACAATCGCACACAGCTGATTTAAGAGACTGTCACTTCTCCACTTGTTAACAAAGTTCATTGTGAGCCATTAAAAAAATTTTAAATAAAATGCACAACCACCAATTAATGCATATTCAAAAATTAAAGTATAAGTTCTTACAAAAAAAAAAGAAAAAGCTTAAGCGGCATGAACTGGGAATCGAACCACGGGCCTGTCGGTTCAGGAGTTCATCGATTTTCCATTAAGCTACTGACGCTGTTATCCAACAACTGCAAAAATTTACATTGTAAGGCATTCTTATTATTTCCAGTACAAATAAAGAATTTGCGCTGCCGGCGGCGCTGCTCACAGCTATGGAAAACGTTAAGCTGAATAACTTCTGTGTTTAATATCCGATTGTTACCAAATTTTCAGAGATCATCTGGCTAGCAATAGTTATCATATAAACCGAACAATATGACATAAAAATTGCGCTTGTAATCAATTTTTTTCGATTTACAGGGGCGGAAGGAGGCGTGGCCAAAATCCAAAATAAACTTGATCAACGTCCAATAATAACACATACTGTTACCAAATTTGGTAGTTCTAGCTTTTATAATAGCTGAGATATAGATTTTCACACGTACAGACGGACATGGCTATATCGACTCGGCTGTTGATCCTGAGCCAGAATATATATACTTTATGGGGTCGGAGGTGTCTCCTTCTGCCTATTACATACATTTTCGGTTTGAACAAAGTTATAATACCCTTCTACTCTATGAGTAGCGGGTATAAAAACATTTTTGCGCACATTTAATTTTTTATGCGGGCGGGACTCGAACCCGTAAATGCATAATAGTACTGTTCGTGTTGCAGTCCACTTAACCCATTTCACCACCGTACACGCACACACGATTCGGTACAATGCTGCAAGCAGCGCTGCTTACAGCTATGGCAAACGTTAGGCTGAATAACTTCTGTGTTTATTATCCGATTATTACCAAATTTGCAGAGATCATCTGGCTAGCTATAGATATCATGCAAACCGGAAATGAACAATATGGCATCAAAATTGCACTTGTAATCAATGTTTTTCGATTTACGGGGGCTGAAGGGGGCGTGCCCAAAATCCAAAATAAACTTCATCAGCGTGTAATAACAACACATATTGTCACCAAATTTGGTAGTCCTAGCTCTTATAATAGCTGAGATCTAGATTTTGACACAGACAGGCAGACAGACAGACGGGCAGACGGATATGCCTATATCGACTCGGCTGTTGATCCTGAGCCAGAATATATATACTTTATGGGGTCGGAGGTGTCTCCTTCTGCCTGTTACATACATTTTCGGTTTGAACAAAGTTATAATACCCTTCTACTCTATGAGTAGCGGGTATAAAAACGTATAACTTTTATTCAGGTACCAAAAAAATCCAAGATTTATCACTTAAACAGTAAAAATAATAATTCTACCTGTTGAAGACTATAAATTGAATACGTGCATGTAATACTTGAGTGGAAAGTGTTCTAGAGCACTCTAACTTATAATACATTTTGTTAAAAAAAACGACCGATAGGTTCTATGGCATCTATACGATGTATCGGTCCGTACCGGCTCGTTCCGACTTATTTACAGCGGGCAGCAATAAGAATCATGTATACAAAGTTTCATGAAGGTAGCTCAAAAAGGGAGGCAAAAACTTTTCTTTAAAAAAAATAAGAAAAGTTCGATCTCCCCCACCATGACACGCATGCATGCGGAATCGAACCCATTACCTAAGAGGTCCACCACTTCTCCATTCGGTCATTAAGCCATTACGCAAATTTTGCCAAAGTTACATTATGAGACCATTCGAAAATTCTTGCACGACAAAAACAAAGTCTGAATGCATGATGCGTGTTGTTGTTGCTATTTATTCTCATAACTTAAACATACAATTACATAAAAAATAAAAATAAAAAAAATATAAGAAAAAGCTGCGCTCTAACAATCGCACACAGCTGATTTAAGAGACTGTCACTTCTCCACTTGTTAACAAAGTTCATTGTGAGCCATTAAAAAAATTTTAAATAAAATGCACGACCACCAATTATTGCATATTCAAAAATTAAAGTATAAGTTCTTACAAAAAAAAAGAAAAAGCTTAAGCGGCATGAACTGGGAATCGAACCACGGGCCTGTCGGTTCAGGAGTTCATCGATTTTCCATTAAGCTACTGACGCTGTTATCCAACAACTGCAAAAATTTACATTGTAAGGCATTCTTATTATTTCCAGTACAAATAAAGAATTTGCGCTGCCGGCGGCGCTGCTCACAGCTATGGAAAACGTTTGTTACCAAATTTTCAGAGATCATCTGGCTAGCAATAGTTATCATATAAACCGAACAATATGACATAAAAATTGCGCTTGTAATCAATTTTTTTTCGATTTACAGGGGCGGAAGGAGGCGTGGCCAAAATCCAAAATAAACTTGATCAACGTGCAATAATAACACATACTGTTACCAAATTTGGTAGTTCTACACACGGACAGACAGACAGACGGACATGGCTATATCGACTCGGCTGTTGATCCTGAGCCAGAATATATATACTTTAATGGGGTCGGAGGTATCTCCTTCTGCCTGTTACATACATTTTCGGTTTGAACAAAGTTATAATACCCTTCTACTCTATGAGTAGCGGGTATAGAAATCATAAATGATAACAACAAGTAAGAAAGCTACAGTCGAGTGTGCTCGGCTGTAATATACCCGCAACCAAGCTGCTCGTACATCATTTTTGCGAAACAAAAAAAAAAACGGCTACTATCATATGTTGACCGTAAAAGGCTATGGACTTACAATATTTATGCAAAGTCAAAATCTAAATTAAAAAAAAAACAAGTAAGAAAGCTACAGTCGAGTGTGCTCGACTGTAATATACCCGGTACCCAGCTGCTCGTACATCATTTATTTGCGGAACAAAAAAACGGCTACAATCATATTTTGACCGTAAAAGGCTATGGACTTACAATATTTATGCAAAGTCAAAATATAAAATAAAAAAAAAAAAACATTTTTGCACACATTTAATTTTTGATGCGGGCGGGACTCGCACCCGTAAATGCATAATAGTACTGTTCGTGGTGCAGTCCACAACTTAACGCATTTTACCACCGTACACGCACACACGATTCGGCACAATGCTGCAAGCATCGACATCGAAATCTACCACGAAAATAGCAGGACATGTTTTTTTGATAGTGAAGAGTTTTTTCCTGTTTCTGCGGTTTTTCTGCCCAGAACTCTGACCTGAAAGAGCAAAGTCCTTGGTCAAAGTCTGCTGCATTGGTGGCAATACTCACTGCGAGGTTCTCCGGGTTCTGGAATCCTAATCGGGAGTCTTTTTCCAGGTCATATCACTGCGCTTATTGGTGGTGGGGGCAAGGAGAGCGCCGCGAGGGCTGAGTGAAAGTGAAAATTTAATTTTCACTTAACTTTTACTCGCTTTCTCCTTTTCCTAAATCACGCCATTGTGGCCGGCGGAGAACATCAGCTGTCAGCGCTGCCAACCTACGTCAGTAAGCGATCGGACCTGAGTGGCGTTGCCAAATCAACGGCGCCGCCAGGGTTGCTCGATCAGTTGAGCGCGTAATTCAGATATTTAATTTGAATTTTATATTTTTATAAATATCTATATTTATAAATATATATTTATAAATATATATAAGCTGTTGACACCTGCCAATTAATGGACGGTACAACGGGGGGCATTGCCCCCGACGACGTGGTGGACCCATTCAAACGAAGCGCCAGAATGTCCAGGTCCCCCACAAGAGGAACGGGAATAACGGAGCGAGGAGCTGAAATCCTAGTTCCAGCGGCCGTGAGCGTAGCGCAAGCCGTCTCCCAGACGCTGACTTCAATACCCAGCATCAGTGATGTTATATTAGGAGAGAACTTGGCCCCTTCAGCATCGCCAGTGACCAAGAAGAAGATCTCCGATCTCATCAGCGTGCCGACCCAAAAAGCCTCAGCGAAAACCCCGCCTGTTTCGCCGATTAGACCTGTCGGGCTACAAAAACGAGTGCCTGCGCAGCATTTTGGGCATTATGGAACGGAAAATAACGGTACTGTTATCAGTCTTTGAGACGCAGCGCCACGTTACCCGGGAAACTAAGGGGGTGATTTCGGAGTTGGCAGCTCTAAATGCCAGAGCAATCCAGCTGCAGGATGCCATCGCTAAGGTGGCTCCATCAAAGAGCACGGCAACCCAGACGGAAGCGCGACTGCAACCAGCGTGCAACCCGGCAGCCAGCAAAAAGAGCGCCAGTGAAGCCTGCCCCGAAGAAGCTTCCCGCTAGCAAGGATGTGACATTGCAGAGGTCCAACATTAAGGAGCCACTTCCGCCCAGCTTCGCGTCCGTAGCCAAAGAGGGTAACAAAAAGACGGAGTGGACTAAGGTGGCACCTAAACGACTACGCAAAAATCCGGAGGCGATAATAATTAAAAAGACGGGAGAAATTTCATACTCGGACATGCTCCGTAAGCTCAAAGCCGACCCGAGCCTGACAGAACTTGGCAGTCATGTCAAGAAAATCAGGAGGACTCAACAAGGCGAGTTGTTGAAGTTGTTGAAGGGGAGGGAAAAGTTTCTGCAAGAGTGCCCAAATATAAAGGAGCGATCGAAGAATCCCTCAGGGAAATGGCTGCGGTCCGCACGGGCGCGCAGAGAATGGCGCTAACCTGCAGCGGCATGGATGAGGCGACGACAGCAATGGAGCTCTACAACTGCATGGCCTCCCAATTCGAAGGAATTCAGCTGAAGCCAGAAGATGTGCGGGGGATGCGCAAAATTCGAGATGGGACCCAAGTGGCGACGGTTACGATTAGCGTTAACGACGCAATAGGCGTCCTAAAAAAGGGCTGGGTAACCGTTGGCTGGTCTCGCTATCGCATCATTCACACGTCATCAGACACACGCCCCACAAGATGCTATAAATACCTGGGTTACGGTCACAGGGCCATCAACTGTAAGGAGCTTGACCGCTCGGACTGCTGTCTTCGGTGTGGCGAACGTGGGCACAAAGCGAAGGGCTGTGATAATCAGCCGAAATGCCTGATCTGCAACAGCGATGTAGACAGGAATCACCCGACAGGTAGTTATGCATGCCCTACCTTCAAAGCGAGCACAAAAAATGGAGTCATGAGTCGCCGTGCTGATGATTAACATCTTCCAGCTAAATGTTAACCACTGCGCAGCTGCACAGAGCCTCCTGTCCCAGACAGCGAGAGAGCGCAATGCTGACGTCATGCTTCTGAGCGAACCGTACGCCCCTGGTGCGGGAAACTCAGGAGTGCTCTTCGATTCTACACGTAAGGCGGCAGTCATATGCTGCAGAAACCTCTACATAGAGGAACAGGAAAGCGTGCCTATGCGTGGCATTGCGTTCGCTAAAGTTAAGGGTGTTCACCTGTATAGCTGCTACGCCCCGCCTAGTGACAGTCCGGACCTCTTCGAGGAACTGTTAAATACTTTAGTTCACCACGCTAGAGGGCGCAAGCCTGTAGTCATTGCAGGTGACTTCAACGCCTGGGCAATAGAGTGGGGAAGCCGGATATCCAATCTTAGAGGACGGGCCGTTAGTGATGCCATGACCCAGCTTGATCTGGTGCTGTTGAATGACGGCGGCAAGCCGACGTTTAATAACGACAGAGGTACATTATTCATCGATGTCACCTTTGTCAACAGAAGCCTAGCCCCCACTGCTAAATGGACGGTTCAGGAGGACGTAACGCTGAGCGATCATGCCCTAATTACATACAGCGCCCGCACGTCGTGCATCACACAACGACAGGCAAGGAGTACTCTTGGGCAAGCATGGGACATCAAAAAACTTGACAAGGACATGCTGGCTTTCAACATCGAACAAATGGTGCTTACAAATGGACATGCGGAAACCATGGTGGCGGCGCTCATGAAGATGCTGGAAGCTGCATGCGATGCAGCGATTCCGCGTAAGAAGCAAACAAGTAAACGCAAACCTCCGGTCTACTGGTGGAACGGCTCTCTCAACCAGCTACGCTCGGAATGCTTCAGGGCAAGGAGACGGGCGCAACGAGCCAGAGGTCACTCTCAGCACTCAGATCTACATGAGAGGTACAGATCGAAACGTGCGGAGCTCAGAAATGGCATTGCTGCTGCTAAAGCAAATGCTTTTAAAGAGCTGCTGGCGAGCGTAGACGATGATCCGTGGGGTCCCGCCTACAAATTGGTTTGCAATAAGCTGAAAGCCGCTGAAGGAGCCACTCCACAGGACCCGGCTCTATTATCAAGCATCGTGGAGGAGCTATTCCCAGATCAGGATACTCTATGGCAACCCGCACATGGGCCATGCGCAACATGGGTATTCCTCGTTACCTCAGGATCATCATTGGCAGCTACTTCAGGGACCGTATACCATGATACGATACTGATAGCGGGCCAAGAAAACACCACGTCCCCGCAGGTGTCCCACAAGTGTCGGTACTTGGTCCAATACTGTGGAACATAATGTACGACGGGATGTTGTCCATCAGCAAGCCCAGTGGAGTGGAGCTACTCTGCTTTGCTGACGACGTGGCAGTAGCAGCGGTTGCCAAAACTATTCCGGAGCTACAGGACAAGAGCAATGCAGCGATTAGCTCAGCTATTAGCTGGCTGGAGAATGCCGGTCTAAGCATCGCTGCGCACAAGTCCGAAGCAGTGTTGTTGAGCAGCAGAAAGGCCGTCCAGAGTATACGTGTCACGGTCAAAGACGCTCAAATAGAGTCTGCTGGATCCCTGAAGTATCTGGGTGTTCTTATTGACCATAGACTGTCATTCAAGGAGCATGCGAGATACGCCAATAGGAAGGCAGCGACGACAGCAGCAGCACTGGCAAGACTCATGCCAAATATAGGTGGACCCAGGATGCCGGCCAGGAGGCTGCTATTGACAGTCGCGAAATCATCGTTTCTGCCCCCATCTGGAGGAGTGTCACGAATAGAGTGACTTACCTGGACAACGCGCGTGCAGTATCACGGACCCTGGCTCTTAGACTGATAAGAGGATTTAGGACAATATCGGAAGATGCAGCTCATGTTCTTGCGGGCATCCCCCCGATCGATCTTGAGATAGAAGCCCAATACCTGTCTCGAGAAGGTGTTACCGGGGAAGAGATCAGTGTCTGGCTTTATGGAGTGTGGCAGACTAGGTGGCAACACTCACAACAAGGGAGATGGACCTACCAGCTGATTCCAGATTTATCCGAGTGGGCAGGGTGTGAACACAAAGTGCTGGACTATCACTTGACCCAGTTCATCACCGACCATGGTTGCTTCCGGGGTTACCTCTTCAGGTTTCGCCATGTGGACTCAGCCCTGTGCCTGTTCTGCAGCGACGTAGCCGAAACAGCGGAACATATCCTACTGCACTGCACTAGGTTTCGTTCAGAGAGGGAGATACTGAAGACTCTTGCTGGAACTCCGCTCAGCCCGAGAAGTCTAATGCGCAATTTGCTGGCGGACAAAACCGTGTGGGAGAGGGCTCAGGGCATTATCATAGGCATGATGAAACGTGTTCGCATCGATGAGACGGCCAGCAGACCCGTTGGATAAAGGCGCACTCCCGTGTGGTGGCGGACCAAGAATACCACCTCAGCGGGCTCAGCTTGTCGTAAAAGGCGACTAAAGAGTTGACGAAGGAGCGTTACGCAGCAACGCACCAAGAGAGGGACTGCGACCGGGCCCCACATCCTGCTCACCGAAGTAATACCTTGATTGGAAGTACCAGTGAGCGAAGCAAGGACTGGAGAGCATACGGAGGTTTTTGTTTAGTACGTAGGCGTAACTCTACTTGGAGAGTTATGAATCGTGCATACCATCTACGGACGGTGGATGGTATCTTTCGAAGATTTTAATTTCCTGCCGTACTTGTAATAAAAAAAAAAAAAAACACTGCTGCAAGCAGCGCTGCCGGCAGCGCTGCTTACAGCTATGGAAAACGTTAAGGTGAATAACTTCTGTGTTTATTATACGATTGTTACCAAATTTTCAGAGATCATCTGGTTAGCTACAGTTATCATGTAAACCGAAAATGAACAATATGGCATCATCAAATTGCGCTTGTAATCAATGTTTTTTCGATTTACGGGGGCGGAAGGGGGCGTGGCCAAAATCCAAAATAAACTTGATCAGCTTGCAATAATAACACATATTGTCACCAAATTTGGTAGTCCCAGCTCTTATAATAGCTGAGATCTAGATTTTCACACGGACAGACAGACGGACATGGCTATATCGACTCGGCTGTTGATCCTGAGCCAGAATATATATACTTTATGGGGTCGGAGGTGTCTCCATCTGCCTGTTACATACATTTTCGGTTTGAACAAAGTTATAATACCCTTCTACTCTATTAGTAGCGGGTATAAAAACGACCAATAGGTTCTATGACATCTATACGATGTATCGGTCCGTACCGGCTCGTTCCGACTTATTTACAACGGGCAGCAATAAGAAACATGTATACAAAGTTTCATGAAGGTAGCTTAAAAAGGGAGGCAAAAACTTTTCTTTGCAAAAAATAAGAAAAGATCGATCTCCCCCACCATGACACGCATGCATGCGGAATCGAACCTTGGACCCATTACCTAAGAGGTCCACCACTTCTCCATTCGGTCATTAAGCTATTACGCAAATTTTGACAAAGTTATTTTGAATGAAACCATTCGGAAATTCTTGCACGACAAAAACAAAGTCCGAATGCATGATGCGTGTTTTTGATGATATTTATTCTCATAACTTAAACATACAATTAAATAAAAAATAAAAATTAAAAATATAAGAAAAAGCTGCGCTCTAACAATCGCACACAGCTGATTTAAGAGACTGTCACGTATCCACTTGTTAACAAAGTACATTGTGAGCCATTAAAAAAATTTTAAATGAAATGCACGACCACCAATTAATGCATATTTAAAAATTAAAGTATAAGTTCTTAAAAAAAAAAGTAAAATCTTAAGCAGCATGAACTGGGAATCAAACCACGGGCCTGTCGGTTCAGGAGTTCAACGCTTTTCCACTAAGCTACTGACGCTGTTATCCAACCACTGCAAAAATTTGCATTGTAAGGCATTCTCATTATTTCCTGTACAAATAAAGAAATTTCGCTGCCGGCAGCGCTGCTCACAGCTATGGAAAACGTTAAGCTGAATAACTTCTGTGTTTAATATCCGATTGTTACCAAATTTTCAGAGATCATCTGGCTAGCAATAGTTATCATATAAACCGAACAATATGACATAAAAATTGCTCTTGTAATCAATTTTTTTCGATTTACAGGGGCGGAAGGAGGTGTGGCCAGAATCCGAAATATACTTGATCAGCGTGCAAAAATAACACATATTGTCACCAAATTTGGTAGTCCTAGCTCTTATAATAGCTGAGATCTAGATTTTCACACGGACAGACAGACGGACAGACGGACATGGCTATATCGACTCGGCTGTTGATCCTGAGCAAGAATATATATACTTTATGGGGTCGGAGTTGTCTCCTTCTGCCTGTTACATACATTTTCGGTTTGAACAAAGTTATAATACCCTTCTACTCTATGAGTAGCGGGTATAAAAATAAAAAAAAAAACATTTTTGCACACATTTAATTTTTGATGCGGGCGGGACTCGATCCCGTAAATGCATAATAGTACTGTTCGTTTTGCAGTCCACAACTTAACCCATTTCACCACCGTACACGCACACACGATTCGGCACACTGCTGCAAGCAGCGCTGCCGGCAGCGCTGCTTACAGGTTTGGAAAACGTTAAGCTGAATAACTTCTGTGTTTATTATCCGATTGTTACCAAATTTTCAGAGATCATTTGGCTAGCTATAGTTATCATGTAAACCGAAAATGAACAATATGGCATCAAAATTGCGCTTGTAATCAATGTTTTTTCGATTTACGGGGGCGGAAGGGGGCCAAAATCCAAAATAAACCTGATCAGCGTGCAATAATAACACATATTGTCACCGAATTTGGTAGTTCTAGCTCTTTTAATAGCTGAGATCTAGATTTTCACACGGGCAGACAGACGTACAGACGGACAGACAGACGGATAGACGGACATGGCTATATCGACTCGGCTGTTGATCCTGAGCCAGAATATATATACTTTATGGGGTCGGAGGTGTCTCCTTCTGCCTGTTACATACATTTTCGGTTTGAACAAAGTTATAATACCCTTCTACTCTATGAGTAGCGGGTATAATAAAAATAAAACAAGTAAGAAAGCTACATTTGAGTGTGCTCGACTGTAATATACCCGCTACCCAGCTGCTCGTACATATTTATTTACGGAACAAAAAAAACGGCTACAATCACATTTTGACCGTAAAAGGCTATAGACTTACAATTTTTATGCAAAGTAAAAATCTATAATAAAAAAAACAAGTAAGAAAGCTACAGTCGAGTGTGCTCGACTGTAATATACCCGCTACCCAGCTGCTTGTACATAATTTATTTGCGGAACAAAAAAACGGCTACAATCATATTTTGACCGTAAAAGGCTATGGACTTATAATATTTATGCAAAGTCAAAATATAAAATAAAAAAAAAAACATTTTTGCACACATTTAATTTTTGATGCGGGCGGGGCTCGAACCCGTAAATGCATAATAGTACTGTTCGTTTTGCAACCCACAACTTAACCCATTTCACCACCGTACACGCACACACGATTCGGCACAATGCTGCAAGCAGCGCTGCCGGCAGCGCTGCTTACAGCTGTGGAAAACGTTAAGCTGAATAACTTCTGTGTTTTGTTATCCGATTGTTACAAAATTTTCAGAGATCATCTGGCTAGCTATAGTTATCATGTAAACCGGAAATTAACAATATGGCATCAAAATTGCACTTGTAATCAATGTTTTTCGATTTACGGGGCTGAAGGGGGCGTGGCCAAAATCCAAAATAAACTTGATCAGCGTGCAATAATAACACATATTGTCACCAAATTTGGTAGTCCTAGCTCTTATAATAGCTGAGATCTAGATTTTCACACGGACAGACAGACGGACAGACGGACATGGCTATATCGACTCGGCTGTTGATCCTGAGCCAGAATATATACACTTTATGGGGTCGGAGATGTCTCCTTCTGCCTGTTACATACATTTTCGGTTTGAACAAAGTTATAATACCCTTCTACTCTATGAGTAGCGGTTATAAAAAAAAAAAAACATTTTTGCACACATTTAATTTTTGATGCGGGCGGGACTCGAACCCGTAAATGCATAATAGTACTCTTCGTTTTGCAGTCCACAACTTAACCCATTTCATCACCGTACACGCACACACGATTCGGCACAATGCTGCAACTACAGCTATGGAAAACGTTAAGCTGAATAACATTTGTGTTTATTATCCGATTGTTACCAAATTTTCAGAGATCATCTGGCTAGCTATAGTTATCATGTAAACCGAAAATGAACAATATGGCATCAAAATTGCGCTTGTAATCATTTTTTTTTGATTTACAGGGGCGGAAGGGGGCGTGGCCAAAATCCAAAATAAACTTGATCAGCGTGCAATAACAACACATATTGTCACCAAATATGGTAGTCTAGCTCTTATAATAGCTGAGATCTAGATTTTCACACGGACAGACGGACATGGCTATATCGACTCGGCTGTTGATCCTGAGCCAGAATATATATACTTTATGGGGTCGGAGGTGTCTCCTTCTGCCTGTTACATACATTTTCGGTTTGAACAAAGTTATTATACTCTTTTACTCTATGAGTAGCGGGTATAAAAATATTTTTGCACACATTTAATTTTTGATGCGGGCGGGACTCGAACCCGTAAATGCATAATAGTACTGTTCGTTTTGCAGTCCACAATTTAACCCATTTCACCACCGTACACGCACACACTATTCGGCATAATGCTGCAAGCAGCGCTTCTGACAGCGCTGCTTACAGCTATGGAAAATGTTAAGCTGAATAACTTCCGTGTTTATTATCCGGTTGTTACCAAATTTTCAGAGATCATCTGGCTAGCTATAGTTATCATGTAAACCGAATATGAACAATATGGCGTCAAGATTGCGCTTGTAATCAATTTTTTTCGATTTACAGGGGCGGAAGGGGGCGTGGCCAAAATCCAAAATAAACTTGATCAGCATGCAATAATAACACATTTTGTCACCGAATTTGGTAGTTCTAGCTCTTATAATAGCTGAGATCTAGATTTTCACACGGACAGACAGACGGACATGGCTATATCGACTCGGCTGTTGATCCTGAGCCAGAATATATATACTTTATGGGGTCGGAGGTGTCTCCTTCTGCCTGTTACATACATTTTCGGTTTGATCAAAGTTACTTCTACTCTATGAGTAGCGGGTGTTAAAAAAAACATTTTTGCACACATTTAATTTTTGATGCGGGCTAGACTCGAACCCGTAAATGCATAATAGTACTGTTCGTTTTGCAGTCTACAACTTAACCCATTTCACCACCGTACCCGCACACACGATTCTGCATAATGCTCTAAGCAGCGCTGCCGGCAGCGCTGCTTACAGCTATGGAAAACGTTAAGCTGAATAACTTCTGTGTTTTTTATCCGATTGTTACCAAATTTTCAGAGATCATCTGGGTAGTTATAGTTATCATGTGAACAATATGGCATCAAAATTGCGCTTGTAATCAATTTTTTCGATTTACGGGGGCGGGAGGAACGTGGCCAAAATCCAAAATAAACTTGATCAGCGTGCAATAATAATACATACTGTCACCAAATTTGGTAGTTCCAGATCTTATAATAACTGAGATCTAGATTTTCACACGGACAGACAGACGGACAGACGGACATAGCTATATCGACTCGGCTGTTGATCCTGAGCCAGAATATATATACTTTATGGGGTCGGAGGTGTCTCCATCTGCCTGTTACATACATTTTTGGTTTGAACAAAGTTATAATACCCTTATACTCTATGAGGCCTGTTAAACTGTTTCTTTGTTTTGTTCCTCTTTTCGATTTCTGTTATTAACATTAATGCTACTTCTTGTATTGTATTTTCTTCTGCATGATCTTTAATCTTGTTAAATTCTAATTAACTTATAATGTGTAACTGCGTTGATGTATGTGTATGGCATTGTATAATTTTTGTACATCACTGTTTATGAATGTTGTACTTTGTGTAAATTCTTTAATAATAGTTTTTTTTTGTAGTTGCACTGTTTTTGATATTGTTGGTGGATATATAGTTGTATGTGTGTTGATATAGATGTAGATGTAGATGTAGGGTATAGATGTAAATGTAGATGTAGATGTAGGTTATAGATGTAAATGTAGATGTAGAGGTAGATGTAGGTTATGGATTTTTTTCCTTCTCCCAGTTTTGGCAGGGCGAGTCAGCGAGGTTATGATTCGCTGCTCGCCAAGATTTTTTTTTAAGTTTCCCGAACAAGGTGTGCAGATTTGTGAGTGTGACGTTCGATATCGGCACAGAACCCCGATCTAATGCACTGCTCCACACTGTATAGCCCTATCAGCAGAGACGTGCACTGAAACAGCCGGGGTGCTCCGCTGGCCGTCGCAATATGCACGCTCTGCATAAAAAATAAAAGCGGATTAGATTTAATCTAACAAAACTGCTAATTTAGTACTCACTGATTTCCCTTGGACATTAACTCTTTTTTCAACGTTTTTAAATTTTTTCAAAAGACCACGTTTTTTTGTTAAGGTCAAGAAAATTATATGCCGTAGACTCCACGTCTGTTCTTCGCGAATGTCAAAAAAAGAAAAGAACTCTATAAGAGAGTAGGTATCTCTCGAGCAGTGCAAAGCTTACATGCAACTCCCAATGTTCTAATTCGAGCTTTGAGCTTTTTTGGTAGAGTTGAATTGAAGTGATCTGATATTGACTCTAACCATTGTGGATTTAACCATTGTGGATTTAACTTGGTATTTATTTGTTTAGAAAAATTACTGTGAGAGAAATTACGACGAAACACCTCCTGACCGAACTTGAATAATATTTCTCTTGTTCTGAGATTGTATTGCCTTTCATTTTGATCGTAGGCTTTAGCAATGTTTGCCTTAATTTCTTTTCGGATCAAATTTAAGTGATCTGTTCTGGCCAATATATTTTCAGATTTGCCTAACAGCTTAAAATTGTTTAATAGGTCGTAATGATTACCATGAGTTGCCATGTCGGATCCATATAAAGCAAAATACGGAGAACAACCAATGCTCTGATGGTAAGCATTTCGCAATGCAACTTATTGAGTGAAGGTGGAGATCCCATTCGGCGTGATTTTCCGAAGGAAAGGCTCTAATACCTGCAATCAAGGATCTATTAACCCTTTCGGAGGCATTTGATTGGGGAGAATATAAAGCTGTATAAATATGCTTCACTCCCAATGAAGTCAACCAAGCATTGAAATCAGACCATTTAAATTAAACTCCATTATCACTTATAATGCAGCGCGGTACTCCATATGTCAAAAATATATGATCTTGCAGAAATTCTTTTATAGGGGCCGTATTAAATGTTTTCAATGGGCATAGCCAATGAAATTTTTAAAGGTGATCAACCACGATGAGCCTTGTTTGCTCCTAGGATAGGGACCTAAAATATCTACATATAATCGTTCAAATGGCCTGTCAGATATGGCTGGCTTACCCATAGGAGACTTTAAGGATTGATTTGGTGCCTTTGTGGATCTACACACATCACAAGCGCGAACATACAAGCGCACCTGTGACACCATGCCTGGCCAGTAAAAGCTACGACGTATAAGCTCCAAAGTCTTAGCCATGCCACCATGGGCCGTCATTACCGACACGTGAGCCCGACGTCAAACCATCCATAACTTCCATGCTTGCTGCATACCTAAATCTGTGCCATCTTCATGTTTAGTTCGAATATATAAATATTAAACTACGAGGGTCGTTTGATAAGTCCGTGACTTTTTGAATAAAATATATTTTTTTCGTCAAAGAAGCGTTTTATTTCTCAACATAATCTCCTTTTAGCTCTATACATTTAGTCCAGCGTTTTTCCAATTTTTTTATTCCTTCCAAATAATAGGTTTTCTCAAGGCCCTCAAAATAGTCGTTTGTTTCTGTGATGACCTCTTCATTTGACCCGAATCTCTTACCGCCGAGCCATTTCTTCATGTTTGGAAACAAAAAATAGTCACAGGGGGCTAAATCTGGAGAATATGCTGGATGGGGTAGCAGTTCGTAGCCCAATTTATGAAATTTTGCACTTTTTTTTTTCGCCAAATGCGGTCGTTTCTGCTTCAAATCAATATCGAATCTGTCCAAAAGCTCTGAATAATATTCGCCGGTGATCGTTTTACCCTTTTCAAGGTAATCGATGTGAATGATACCTTGTGCATCCCAAAAAACTGTGGCCATGACCTTGTTGGCCGACAGACCCACCTTGGCCTTCTTTGGTGCACGTTCACCCGGAGAAACCCACTGTCTTGATTGTTCTTTGGTCTCTGGTGTGGTGTGGTGGATCCATGTTTCGTCTACGGTAACGAAACGGCGCAAAAATTCGTTTGGATTGCGGTTGAACATCGCCAAACACTCCTTTGAAATGGTCACACGGTTGCGCTTATGGTCGTGTGTGAGCAATCGCGGCACCCATCGCGCGGAAAGCTTTTTCATGTCCAAATATTCATGTAAAATGTGATGTACCCGTTCAGTTGAGATGCCTACAGCCTCAGCTACCTCACGCACTTTCATTCTCCGATCATCCAATATCATTCCATGGATTTTGTCGACGATTTCTGGCATGACGACCTCTTTTGGGCGACCTGAACGTTCGGCATCACTTGTACTGGTACGACCACAACGGAACTCAGTAAACCATTTCTTAACCATTGAAATTGATGGTGCAGAGTCCCCATAATATTTATCAAGTCTTTCCTTGGTTTCGGTGATGGATTTTTTACGCAAAAAATAATGCTTAATTAGCACACGAAATTCACTTTTTTCCATTTTCGTTAAAATTCACGAGATCGTCTGCTTTCAATGCCTATAAAACGCAAACCAAAAAACGCAGCTTTCTCAAAATTTTACAGTCAGCTGTTAATCGATAACTGCTGACAGGAGCAGTGTTGTATTTAGAGCAGGTGCACGGCAAATACAAAAAGTCACGGTCTTATCAAACGACCCTCGTAATACTTTTAAATCTGGATATTTTCCTTCCGAAGTTTCTGCTTCATTTCTCTTTCGGACATAATCTGCCGCATTAAAACATGCTAAGTCGAGATCAATTTCTGGCTCAATCAGCTCAATGGCTGACACATCCTCTACGTGCATTCTTGAAAGGGCGTCTGGCACTATATTTTCGCTCCCTCTCCTATGGCTAATAGAGAACCTATAGCCCTGTAAACGCATAGACCATCTAGCCAACCTGCCTTTAAGATTCGGTTGTCGCATAAGCCATAGTAAACTAGCATGGTCTGTTATGAGCTCAAATTCTTGGAGCTCCAAATAACACCTAAACTTTTCGATTGCCAACACATTTGCCAAGCACTCACGTTCGGTAACGCTATAATTGCGTTGTGCCGTGTTTAATTTTTTGGACATAAATGCCACTGGATGTTCAACATTGCCCTGTGAAAGCTGCACTAACACAGCACCCACCCCACAATCGCTTGCGTCACAGTGTACGAAAAATTTCTTAGAGAAATCCGGGTTTTGAAGTACCGGCGCCGATGTAATTACATTCTTCAAATTTTGGAAAGCAGTCTCCGCTGCGTCTGTCCATAAAAATTTCTTTTTAGTTGATAGAACTTCAGTAATCGGGAAGACTAGTTCAGAGAAGTTACTGATGAATCTCCGATACCATCCAACAAGGCCTAAAAAGCTTCTAACTTGTTTGATCGTCTTAGGGGATGGCCATGTTTTTATAGCATCAACTTTTTTAGGGTCAGTAGCGATACCACCATTTCCTATAATGTGTCCCAGGTATTCAACTTCTGTAACACAGAAACGACTTTTAGCCACATTTAAAGTCAAATTAGCCCTACGAAATTGTTGTGCTAACCTGATAAGAATCGACATATGTGTGTCAAAGTCTTCTGACACTAAACACCCATCATCAAGGTAACCAAGAACACATGTTTTCAAGTCTGCAGGGATCAATTCATTGACTAACCGGCACATGGTCTGTGGAGCATTACAGAGACCAAACGGTATCACTGTAAATTGATATAATGGATGCCCCGGCACCGTAAAAGCTGTAATGGTTTTAGCCTTATCTGTGAGGGGTATTCGATGGCTCAATGACGCCTTCTGACAACATTCTGTCAACCTCTACGTAGATAAGTTTCTCTACAGCGGGATAAAAACGCTGTTTTATTGGCTTAGCGTCACTGACGTCAATATCATGGCTTAAAAGGGATGTTTTTCCTAACCCATGTTTTTTATAATTAGGTAATAAATTAATTACACTTTCTAATCGCTTTTCTTGAGATTAAGAAAGTGGAAATTTTTTCAGATTAGTATCAGTACTATCAACCATTGCCTTGAAAGTATCAATGCTAGATATAATACCTGGTGGTAACTGAAAAATTCTCCAAAAATCAATCCCTAAGCTTGGCACACTTGTTTATTGATGGAATTACATAAAAATGGAGGGGGCCTCATGGGCTAGTGGACAATACACTTGTCTGCTAAACATGAGGTCGTAGGTTCGAAACCTGCTCATGGCAAGAGAAATGACCCTTCAATCGTCCTCTTACAATTGCTTCTCTACTTAATAGAAGTTATTTTCTAAATTGCACAATGCCTTTTCACAACAATTGTGGGCAACCCCCCCTCACATAGAACCAAGAACCATTCATTGCTTCTCTGCGTACAGCAACAACAACACCAGTTATGAATGATGCCAAAAATTAAGACTGACATCTCCACGTTTATCTATTCTACGTGTTATTCTTACAATAACACCAAACACTTATGATAATCGTGGACGCCACTCCCAGTAGGCGTCAGGTGGCAGCCCCACCTCTGGGATAAGTCGCATCTGGCCAAACACCAGGTCGAACGAAAACCCAAAATGATTACAGACACCAACACTAAAGAATTAAACATAAACGGCTCCCATTTCCAATCGGACACGAATTTGGACAATGGAACGTTAAAACTCTAAAGGAACCCTGTAGATTAGCTCAGTTCGAGGTAGAAATGGAGAAACTGCAGGTAGCGATAGCTGGCATTAGCGAGATGAGGTAGACATGGTGTAGGAATATTTGTAGCCAGAAAGATCACGAAGGCGCTCCATGTCTGGGAACCCGTATCTGAGAGTCTCATTACCGCTGGGTTCAAGTGCAAGACTAGACACATCACTATTCTCATGGGTGACTTCAATGCTAAGATAGGCTCCAACAACATCGGGCTCAAACCAGTAATGGGACAGCACGATATAGGGACTCGCAACGACAATGGTGAAAGACTAGCTGAAATATGTCAGTTGTTTCAACTAGTTATTGGGGGCACGCTGTTCCCGCATATAGATGTCCATAAATACACATGAACATCTCCAAGTGGCAACACGCGCAACCAGAAAATGGAAGCAGTCGTTACTCAATGTGCGGAATAAAAGGGGAGCAGCTTTAGATAGCGATCACGAGTTGGTCATTGGAGAACTCTCAATAAAGTTGAACCGCAACCACTCGAGAATCGGTACCAATAGACATCATCGCAGTGCGCCCCCCTTAAATCTGCACCTACTGAGGGACAGCAACCTGACTGCAAGGATGGCATCCTCGTTGCGAGAACAGCTGATCCCAGACGAAGACCGACCATGGGAGCAAACAATTGGCACATAACAACGCGAAAGGACCGGCTGGATATCAGAGAGAACGTTGGAGAAACAATCTTAATGCAATGGCGGATCAGCTGGCGCAAAATCACGACGAATATCGGACATTGTGCAAAGCTGTGAAACGATCCGCCAGAGGCGACAAGAGAGCGGACAACGCGGAACGGAAGATATAACAAACAGTTCCAACCTATCAGAGATTTAGCAGGCAACCAATGATGACGCGCAAATCCGGAGATGGCGGAACACTTCATGGAAATCAGCCACGTCTCGACAAGAACTGTGGCTACAGACTTCCGAAGCAATAGCCCCATCAAGTGGGAGCGCCAGAATATCATCTTCGGCGCCATCTATACGAGAAATCGGAGATACAATTAAGCAACTGGGTAAGACAACATACCAGCTGAACTTCTACAAGTTGATACCCAGCTGATGGCTGAAACACTGCACCCGCACTTCTCCCGCATGCATATGGGTAAGCGAGACGGTACCGGACTCTTGGAAGGGCGGTATCAGTGTAAAGCTTGCCAAGAAAGGTGACCTTAGTGACTGCAATAACTGGAGAGGAATCACACTTCTCAACACTAGTTACTGAACAAGATGAACAGGCGGGATTCAGACCACACAGGAGCTTCGTAGACCAGGCAAGCTGTGGAATGGAGAGCACCGCTCTACCTGTTCATAGACTTCAAGAAGGCGTTTGATTCAGTAGACAGAGCGGCAATATGGAGAGCACTGGCAAGGAGAGAAGTACCCACCAATATCATTACTATCATCAAGTCGATGTATAATGCCAACTTGGCGGTACTGCACAACGGGAAAACAAGTGCACCTTTCCAGACGAATACTGGAATTCGGCAATGGCGGAGCGGAAGATGACGTCACAAACCGACTTGCCAAAGCCTGATCAGCATTTGGGAGACTCTACCGCATCTGGAGCAACAAAATAATAAGCAGGCGAACAAAGCTCCGAATCTACAATGCTTGCGTAAAGTCCATACTGCTATATATGCGGGATATTCTGGCCAAACAGAATATCCAATACAGAGCTGGCTCGGGTCACAGGTGAGCCCCTTATACACCTCCAAATAAGGAAGAAAAAATGGACGTGGATAGGTCACGCTCTTAGAAGGAACCCAAGCAGTATAGTCAGGATGGCACTGGACTGGAATCCCCAAGGCAGCAGACGTATCGGGAGACCAAAGATGACCTGGAGAAGAACCATCATCCAAGAACAGTCCCAATCGGGCACAACATGGGACAGAGCTAAACAGACGGCGCAAAACAGAGTTGGATGGATTAAAAAAAAAAAAAAAAAAAAACATAAACATCGAGACGTTTTGTAAGCCCATTATAGGCTACATCCGTGCTAATCAAACCAGTTATTTGGTGGCTGCTTCCATCAGCAGTTTTCACACGTGAGGATATTTTTTTTAAACTTGGACAGGATGACCAATCTTGGGCAGCCAAGTTTGCTCCCAGACAACTTGTCTAATAAGCCAATTTCTATTAGACCAAAAAAGGTAATAGAAGCATAAAGACGACCATCTGTCTGGGTGTCTACAACCGAAGATACAAGAAGTCTAATCTTATGCCAGAAATTACGCATACGAAGAGTGTTCCGTTTAGTAACACGGTCAAGGGTAGTTACTTCTGAAAATATTTTTGCTCTGATCTGATTATAATGAGCTAATCTCTCATGATATGGTTTTATTTGACGTAGTAAAGGAATGTCTGAGTGTGGATGTGGAGATGCCTGTTTTAAAATTGCAGACACCTACCGTGGGCAATCTGATTCTGCAGATTGATGTTCAGTGGCCGATTCTAGTTTTGGGCCATTCGCTTGCCGTCGACGAATGAGCCCCTCTTGGAGTTTTCCGCTCTCTTAAGGTATGTTAGGCATTGAGGTTTATAGAAACCTTTTGCTCCGCACCCATAGCAAAAGATTCTTCGTTCTGCGAGGCACATGTCCCATGCGTGTCCTGGCTGATCACAGTTCCAACAGACCATAGGGCGTTTGGAAAGTTGAAAAGCCTCTACAGATACAGACTCCGTCTCTGAGGTCGACTGAAAAGACTCTTCAGTCTCCACAGCAGCAACGGCTCTTTTAAACACCCTCGGTTGAGTATGGATCTTGCTAGATTGCTTAAAATCTGCATCTCCTAGGAGATTCTCACGTTTCTGGACCAGTTGTCGCAGATGAGCAACAGAATGAATGGAGACGTATAGTAATACTTGTCTTAGCTCTGGAATTAAATTCCTTTGCAGCTGCTGAACAAGTCTGTACTCGTCCAAAGGAATAGTTAATCGAGAAACGATCGACATAATGTACTAATAAAACGAGTCAAAGGGCTCTCCCTCTTTCTGCTTTCAAGCAGGAATTTCTTCCATAAGGACATCATCGTCTTTATGATCCTGATATTGATTTTTCAGAGCAGCACAAAAATCTTCCCATATTACCTCAGGGTTCTCTTTACGGTATCTCCAATACCATTCTCTTGCTTTACTTGTCAAGAGAACATGTAAGTTTTTGCATACAATAGCAAAATCACCGTTTAGACTATCTATGGCCAATGCTCTTACCCTGTATAAAAATTTCTGAACTGTAGGGCCATAAACTGTTTCGTCGTATTTTATTCCCCAACTCTGAATGATCTGGGTGACTTTCTCTAGACTCAACATTGGGTTCGAGCGCGTGTCACTCGCCCTCGCCGAAGCTGCACTAATGTGAGACACACGCGGAGACGGAAGCTGCCAAGAACTATTAGGAGAATGTATGCCGCTTGATAGGTTTAATTTGTCAAATTTGGCTTGTATAAGATGATCGATCCTACTAAATATTGTGCCATAATCGATTACTTCAAAATGATGTGCATGCGGATCGGAAATCCGCGGCTGATAGCGAATATTTCTATTTTCAGCTCCACCACACCTAGGCAACCAGGTGCTTTGCACTCAGGACACTCTGGATACTTTTCTAGATGTGCCACGATACACTGATTGTGGAATCTATGCCTGCATTCAGTATTAAGTATATTTTCTGTTGTCAGCAGATGCTCAAAACAAAGATTGCAAGTACCTTCAGGCTCTCCTGCAGATGCATGTACCTGACGCAAGTCCTCTCTACTGCGTGCTAAAGGCATATTTGTTTTTATACCCGCTACTCATAGAGTAGAAGGGTATTATAACTTTGTTCAAACCGAAAATGTATGTAACAGGCAGAAGGAGACACCTCCGACCCTATAAAGTATATATATTCTGGCTCAGGATCAACAGCCGAGTCGACATAGCCATGTCCGTCTGTCCGTGTGAAAATCTAGATCTCAGCTATTATAAGAGCTAGGACTACCAATTTTGGTGACAATATGTGTTATTATTGCACGCTGATCAAGTTTATTTTGGATTTTGGCCACGCCCCCTTCAGCCCCCGTAAATCGAAAAAACATTGATTACAAGCGCAATTTTGATGCTATATTATTGCTATATTGTCATTTTCGGTTTACATGATAACTATAGCCAGCCATTTGATCTCTGAAAATTTGGTAACAATCGGATAATAAACACAAAGGTTATTCAGCTTAACGTTTTCCATAGCTGCCGGCAGCGCTGCTTGCAGCATTGTGCCGAATCGTGTGTGCGTGTACGGTGGTGAAATGGGTTAAGTTGTTGACTGCAAAACGAACAGTACTATTATGCATTTACGGGTTCGAGTCCCGCCCGCATCAAAAATTAAAGGTGTGCAAAAATGTTTTTTTTTTTATTTTAGATTTTGACTTTGCATAAATATTGTAAGTCCATAGCCTTTTACGGTCAAAATATGATTGTAGCCATTTTTTTTGTTCCGCAAATAAATGATGTACGAGCAGCTGGGTAGCGGGTATACTGCAGTCGAGCACACTCGAATGTAGCTTTCTTACTTGTTGTTTTTTTTTAAATGTTCAGAAAAAAATTTTATTATTATTTATTATCCTAAAATGTTTATTGTTTTATTATGTTTATTTATTATTTTATTTACTTTTAATAGGTTATTTGTTTTCCTTATGCTACTCATGAAAGTTGATGAAAGGGTAGTTTCAATTAGCTTTTACTAACAAAACAGCAGACCGCTTGGGTCATACCTCACGATGCCTCTTTAATTTATAAACTTTTCACGCTGTAGCTTTTCAGCAAAACCTGCATAATAGGGTGATGTTTAGCTGAGCTGAACGTATCACATTCCATATTCGGCCGATTTCCTGAATACTCCAACAATGAAAACTTATTTGATGGTCAATAGACAACGACTCATCACTATCTAGTGATTTCGTTAGCTTCAATAAAAAGTTTGATTTATTATTGAGGTTTCTCTTCATTATTGTGAATGCGTTAGTCTATTGGTCAGTTTACTTCGCTTCCTACTTGGTGAAAGAGTGGTCCATATTTTCATTGTATTAGAAATATGCTTCCTGCTCTATTTTATAATCCCATTGTGGAAGGTCTAGTGAATTAATTTCCAGAATTTACTTTAAAATGAACAATTATTTCCGATCACTGTGCATTAGCAGGTCTATTGGATATTCTCTAAGATACGATCCTTAGGAGTATAGTTCCACACAGAATTATTTGTAATGCAAATAAAACGAATATAATTTCCCGACAACTAATTTAAACATCTCGGATCAAAAGACTGGACGAGTTTTTCGGTCAATGCCAAAAATCGTTTTTCCAATTCTTCAGTTTCAAAACCTAAATCAGTTTGCTACTATAGTAAAGACGCGATCGCTTAATTTTTTAAAATTATTGTTAACAGTCTATTACCCGACGTTAACTTGCGATTTAACAAACACGGTATAAATAAAGGCTTGATGGGTTTCGCCTTCTAATTTAAAGTACCTAGTAGTTTCTGCGAGGCCCCACGCGTTGGGCGCCAATTTCTATTATGAATCTCTTAGTTGATTGATTGGTGAGATCTTTGCTAAATTGTTGGCCGATTGGCACCCTAATTGCGGCTGGCTTACAATCGTATTGGGGGGGTTCATTGACCAAATAATAAAGCCCTCACTCGACCAGAAAGCCACGTTGAATTAAATTTATAGTCTTCATTTCATTTCCTTTGTTTTTAATTATTTCTGTAATTTCGTTTTTTTATTTTATTTTATTTCTGTTTCACTAATTTAATTTCACAAAACTCTTGTTATATGTAACTTTCATTTTCTTGTCTTTCACTTTTAATTTGTTCCTCTTAATTCTGTCATTTCATTTATGTATGGATTGTGCACTTTATAGGGTATAATATCTATATGTATTTGTTGGTATCTGTTCACATAAGCAAGTGTAAGTATAAAGAAAATAATAAGTTCACTTACCCAAACCCATCCTATGGGCCCAGAGGAATTGTTGTTGGGATTTAATTATATTAATTTAATTGGCTGAAACAAACTTATTTACACTTGTGCCCATATACATATTAGATACATACCCATGTATGGTATATTGCCAACTAAAGTGCCTTATCTCATTTAACAAGTAAAAAAGCGACAGTCGAGAGTGCTCGACTTTAATATATCCGCTACCCAGCTGCTCGTACATCATTTATTTGCGGAACAAAAAAAAAAAAAGGCTACAATCATATTTTGACCGTAAAAGGCTATGGACTTACAATATTTATGCAAAATCAAAATCTAAAATAAAAAAAAAACAAGTAAGAAAGCTACATTCGAGTGTGCTCGACTGTAATATACCCGCTACCCAGTTGCTCGTACATCAAAATTATTTGCGGAACAATAAAGAACGGCTACAATCATATTTTTACCGTAAAAGGCCATGGACTTACAATTATTTATCCAAAGTCAAAGTCTAAAATTAAAATAACATTTTTTGCACACATTTAATTTTTGATGCGGGTGGGACTCGAACCCATAAATGCATAATAGTTCTCTTCGTTATGCAGTCCACAACTTAACCCATTTCACCACCGTACACGCACACACTATTCGGCACAAAGCTACAAGTAGCGCTGCCGGCAAAAGGAGTAAAAAGTATTGAAAACATATAACTTTTATTCAGGTACCAAAAAAATCCAAGATTTATCACTTAAACAGTAAAAATAATAATTCTACCTGTTGAAGACTATAAATCGAATACGTGCATGTAAAAAACAATATGTGCCCTTTTAATAATTCTTTATATACTTGAATGGAAAGTGTTGTAGAGCACTCTAACTTTTAATTAATTAATAATGTTAAAAAAACGACCGATAGGTTCTATGGCATCTATACGATGTATCGGTCCGTACCGGCTCGTTCCGACTTATTTAAGGCGGGCAGCAATAAGAAACATGTATACAAAGTTTTATGAAGGTAGCTCAAAAAGGGAGGCAAAAACTTTTCTTTGCAAAAAATAAGAAAAGATCGATCTCCCCCACCATGACACGCATGCATGCGGAATCGAACCTTGGACCCATTACCTAAGAGGTCCACTACTTCTCCATTCGGTCATTAAGCCATTACGCAAATTTTGACAAAGTTATATTGAATGAAACCATTCGGAAATTCTTGCACGACAAAAACAAAGTCTGAATGCATGATGCGTGTTTTTGATGATATTTATTCTCATAACTTAAACATACAATTAAATAAAAAATAAAAATTAAAAATATAAGAAAAAGCTGCGCTCTAACAATCGCACACAGCTGATTTAAGAGACTGTCACGTCTCCACTTGTTAACAAAGTACATTGTGAGCCATTAAAAAAATTTTAAATAAAATGCACGACCACCAATTTATGCATATTCAAAAATTAAAGTATTAGTTCTTAAAAAAATAAAGAAAAAGCTTAAGCGGCATGAACTGGGAATCGAACCACGGGCGTGTCGGTTCAAGAGTTCATCGCTTTTTCACAAAGCTACTGACGCTGTTATCCAACAACTGCAAAAATTTGCATTGTAAGGCTTTCTTATTATTTCCTGTACAAATAAAGAATTTCTTATTATTTCCTGTACAAATAAAGAATTTGCGCTGCCGGCAGCGCTACTTACAGCTATGGAAAACGTTTAGCTGAATAACTTCTGTGTTTATTATCCGATTGTTACCAAATTTTCAGATAATCTGGCTAGCTATAGTTATCATATAAACCAAAAATGAACAATATGGCATCAAAATTGCGCTTGTAATCAATGTTTTTTCGATTTACGGTGGCGGAAGGGGGCGTGGCCAAAATCCAAAATAAACTTGATCAGCGTGCAATAATAACTCATATTGTCAGCAAATTTGGTAGTTCTAGCTCTTATAATAGCTGAGATCTAGATTTTCACACGGACAGACAGACGGACAGACGGACATGGCTATATCGACTCGGCTGTTGATCCTGAGCCAGAATATATATACTTTATAGGGTCGGAGGTGTCTCCTTCTGCCTGTTACATACATTTTCGATTTGAACAAAGTTATAATACCCTTCTACTCTATGAGTAGCGGGTATAAAAATAATAAAAACAAAAAGGTACAAAAAACTGTTAGAAAGACAATATAATCAGGAGAAGCGATAAGAACAGACGCACAAAGCAAACCCAGTGAACTCGCTGGAGTTTTACAAGGTAAAAGCGACTGAGTATTAGTAAGTAAGCTAAGCGAAAAGCTAGAACAACAACAACGCTTCCGTAAGAGTAACACTCAACACAAGCGTATGAAGCTCAAAGAACGTACATAAAGCGTGTGAGCGAGAGAGCGTGTAAATGTAGACTCAAAATAAGAACAAACAAATGACGCCAAACAGGCGCAAGTTAAGAATTGTGTACATTGGTGAAATTACAAAGCACCAGGGTTAGCACGAAATGTTTTAAATACGCACCGGGTTAGCACAAACTAAAATACACCAAAGTAATGTAAAATCTCAAATTATTTGCAAAATTAGGCAAATAAAATTAAAAAATTCTGAGAGCAAAGGTCAACACAACCAATCACCAGAAAGTCCCTCAGTATATCAATATATATTATATTTTTGACCATTTTCAATGGTCGAATGGTATAAAAAGTTTTTGCACACACAACCGTTCACGTATGCACTATTGAGATCTAGACGTTCAAACGGACAGACGGACATGGCTCAATCGACTCAGCTAGTGATCCTGAGTCAGAATATTTATAGTTTGGGGGGTCTGCCACGCCTCCTTCTGCCTGTTACATACATTTGCACAAAGTTAGTATACTATTATTGACCATTTTCAATGGTCGAATGGTATAAAAATAGCTGGTAATAGCGGAGATCTAGACGTTCAAACGGGCAGACGGACGGACATGGCTTAATCGACCCAGCTAGGGATCCTAAGTCAGAATATATATACTTTGTGGGGTCTGCCACGCCTCCTTCTGCCTGTTACATACATTTGCACAAACTTAGTATATCAATAAATACAGAAGTTATTAAAGAAAACGTTTTTCATAGTTCCGTTGCCCGCATCATTGCAGCATATCGTCTGCATCGTTTTATCCTTTTTGTGTGTGTCTGTATGTGTGTGTGAGAGCGAGTTAATACTAGTTAGTGCAACTACGAAGTTGGTAGAATGGTATCTTACGGTCGGGCGTGCTCGACTGTAGCTTTCCTTACTTGTTTTTCAATGAGAATAAAGTATATCAAATTGTTGGGGAAACATTACGCGCAGCAATAGCCGACAACATTCAACATATATTGGGACTCTTATTTACGTATATCGTATGTCCCTTTATTAATTCCCAACTTTGAAAAGCTACTGGGAAAAACACGCTTTTGGACACATTTGAGCAAACGAATTAAAAAGGCTGAAGCCGGTTACGATCCCATGTACCTGTAATAAGCCTCATAGAGCTCTTTGTCTTATGCAATTCCTATGGATACGCCCACCGTTTTGAAATTAATAGTGGCGCTGGAGATAACGTTACCTTGCCTGGCGAGCCAGATCTTATAATGAATTTCTTAGTTGATTGAGTGGTGAGATCTGTGCTTAATTGTTGGCCAATTGGAACTCTAGTTGCGGCTAGCTTACAATCGTATTGGGGGGTTCGTTGACCAAATAATAAAGCCCTCACTCGATCAGAAAGCCATTACGTAGATGAACAAGATAATTATAATTAATGCATAAAAAAAATTTAAAAGAAAGAACAAAAGTCTGAAAGCTCATGAGTTCTATGACAGTATATCTAATGGAAATGAGGCTACACTAATGGTATAGTAGCCCGCGTCTGTACCCACCCTCCATGATTCACCTTTGGCGCTATATGGTAAATCCCTAATTTAAATCTTACCCTTTCATTATACCTTTCGCCTTTTCACTTAAGGAAAACTATATATATTTACCAAAACATTATAATAATTTTATTCATTTAATAATAAGAAAAAAGATAGTATATAAGGCCATGCTGCCTTGTTGATAAGTTTTTAAAAATAAAGAAAATTTAATTTTACGAGGGTCGTTTGATAAGTCCGTGACTTTTTGAATAAAATATATTTTTTTCGTCAAAGAAGCGTTTTATTTCTCAACATAATCTCCTTTTAGCTCTATACATTTAGTCCAGCGTTTTTCCAATTTTTTTATTCCTTCCAAATAATAGGTTTTCTCAAGGCCCTCAAAATAGTCGTTTGTTTCTGTGATGACCTCTTCATTTGACCCGAATCTCTTACCGCCGAGCCATTTCTTCATGTTTGGAAACAAAAAATAGTCACAGGGGGCTAAATCTGGAGAATATGCTGGATGGGGTAGCAGTTCGTAGCCCAATTTATGAAATTTTGCCATGCTGACTACACACGTGTGCACCCGTGCATTGTCCTGATGGAACAGCACTTTTTTTCGCCAAATGCGGTCGTTTCTGCTTCAAATCAATATCGAATCTGTCCAAAAGCTCTGAATAATATTCGCCGGTGATCGTTTTACCCTTTTCAAGGTAATCGATGTGAATGATACCTTGTGCATCCCAAAAAACTGTGGCCATGACCTTGTTGGCCGACAGACCCACCTTGGCCTTCTTTGGTGCACGTTCACCCGGAGAAACCCACTGTCTTGATTGTTCTTTGGTCTCTGGTGTGGTGTGGTGGATCCATGTTTCGTCTACGGTAACGAAACGGCGCAAAAATTCGTTTGGATTGCGGTTGAACATCGCCAAACACTCCTTTGAAATGGTCACACGGTTGCGCTTATGGTCGTGTGTGAGCAATCGCGGCACCCATCGCGCGGAAAGCTTTTTCATGTCCAAATATTCATGTAAAATGTGATGTACCCGTTCAGTTGAGATGCCTACAGCCTCAGCTACCTCACGCACTTTCATTCTCCGATCATCCAATATCATTCCATGGATTTTGTCGACGATTTCTGGCATGACGACCTCTTTTGGGCGACCTGAACGTTCGGCATCACTTGTACTGGTACGACCACAACGGAACTCAGTAAACCATTTCTTAACCATTGAAATTGATAGTGCGAAGTCCCCATAATATTTATCAAGTCTTTCCTTGGTTTCGGTGATGGATTTTTTACGCAAAAAATAATGCTTAATTAGCACACGAAATTCACTTTTTTCCATTTTCGTTAAAATTCACGAGATCGTCTGCTTTCAATGCCTATAAAACGCAAACCAAAAAACGCAGCTTTCTCAAAATTTTACAGTCAGCTGTTAATCGATAACTGGACAGGACAGGAGCAGTGTTGTATTTAGAGCAGGTGCGCGGCAAATACAAAAAGTCACGGTCTTATCAAACGACCCTCGTATTTAACCTAATCTCATGGAAATCTTTTATCATTATTTAACTACATTATCTCCAGCTTATTTGTTCCATTTTTGTTTCTTTTTATTTTTCTTTTAACCTATGCAAAATTTCTTTAATTTTCCTGTTACAGTTGCTAACTTTAATTTAATTCATTTTTTTTAATTTGATTTAATTTAATTCTTATTTGTTTTCATTCATTTTCATACTTTTCATTTCTCTTCATTTCATTTCCTTTGTTTTTTAATTATTTCTGTAATTTCGTTTTTTATTTTATTTTATTTCTGTTTCACTAATTTAATTTCACTAATCTCTTATTATATGTAACTTTCATTTTCTTGTGTTTCACTTTTAATTTGTTCCTCTTAATTCTGTCATTTCATTTATGTATGGATTGTGCACTTTTTAAGGTATAATATCTATATGTATTTGTTGGTATATGTTCACATAAGCAAGTGTAAATATAAAGAAAATAATAAGTTCACTTACCCAAATCCATCCTATGGGCCCAGAGGAATTGTTGTTGGGATTTAATTATATTAATTTAATTGGCTGAAACAACATAATTTACACTTGTCCCCATATACATATTATATATATACCCATGTATGGCAATATAGGCCAATTAAAGCGCCTTGTCTCATTTAAAAATCATAAATAATAACAATAATGATTGGCAGTCGCACATAAAAATTGTAGTGAAGGAAATTAAAAATACAAAATACAAGCAATAAATAAGAAAATTATAACGAACAAAAATGAATAGAAATGAAAACCAAAAATATGAAAATATACATTAAAGGCCTGTTAAACTATTTCTTTGTTTTGTTCCTCTTTTCGAATTCTGTTATTAACACTAATGCTACTTCTTGTATTGTATTTCCTTCTTTAATCTTGTTAAATTCAAATTAACTAATAATGTGTAACTGCGTTGATGTATGTGTATGGCATTGTATAATTATACCCGCTACTCATAGAGTAGAAGGGTATTATAACTTTGTTCAAACCGAAAATGTATGTAACAGGCAGAAGGAGACACCTCCGACCCCATAAAGTATATATATTCTGGCTCAGGATCAACAGCCGAGTCGATATAGCCATGTCCGTCTGTCCGTCTGTCCGTCTGTACGTCAAGATCTCAGCTATTACAAAAGGTAGAGAAACCTAATTTCCTATCTACCTATAGATCGAGTTTATTTTCAATTTTCGATGTCGCGCCCACCGCCCCCCAAAACGATAATTACGATTATTAGGAAAAGTATTGAAGTTATGGCTTTCTCCTTTGGTATAAACATAGATAATTACAATATAAATCTATTTTTAAAATTACAATCAGATCGAACAATAAACACAGAAGATATTCATCTAAACGTTTTCCATAGTTACACTCTTTGCGCCTTTGCAGCATATCGTGACGTCATCGTCAAATTTCCACATTTTTCCTAAATTTGCGTATTATTTAAAATTCATTAAGAATATTTAAAGCTTTTAAAAATGTTTTAAAAATATTAACTGTCAATTTTCTTAATTTCAAAATATTTAAAAATTTCTATAATTTATTAAAATTTTTTTTTATACTTCCCACTTTTCCAAAGTTCCATAATTTTTAAAATTGCTTATCAATGAAAAAGGGATTTACTCTTTGTTTCCCTTTTGATTTTTTTTACCTTTCTTATCATTTCCAATATTCTAATATTATATTCTAATATTCAGTTACCACTGTATTTAGTTAGTGGTTTCGGCACCTTTAGCAGTAAGAGATGTTGTGCCAGCGCTGACACTTTTGATTGAATTCCCAGCAGCATGCGTTGCAAGACTCCCCATACAGCGCCAACTGCCTGCGCCAACTATCTGTGCCTGCATCTGCGTGTACGTCGGCGTCGATTGTAATCAACACGCTGGGATCAATCAGCAAACTTTAAAACTGAACGCCACACAGCAGTCAGCTCGAATGAATCCATCAAACGTATCAATCATGATGACAGGTCACAGTGCGAGCACAGTATAACTGGAAAAGACCAGGCCAGACCAGACACAGGCAGGACCAGGCAACAGGCAGCAGGTCCAGTTTTAGCTTTTCCTAACATGTCTGTGAAACGTCTCAGTTGTTTTTGTTGTAGTTGGCGTTGCCTCACTAGTGAAGTCTCCACGCGCGTTGCGCCCATTAAATTGGAATAATCTTAGTTGTTGTTGCTTTTTTTTCATCAATCTCCCCACTCTGGACTCGAGTTGCAACTGTCGCATATAGCAGCTGGACACGGTGCTTGTGTGAGCTTAGACGTCTCAGTCCGAGCCCGCTGCATGACTAATAATAGTCATGGGCCGGTCACATTCTGCTCTCTTGCCACATTTGCCACCGGCACAAACCATACTTATTCTCAATCTGCTTGGCTTGGGCAGCCACGATGTCTGCTAACGAAAGTTGCAGACATTTGAGTGACTGAAGCAAGGCAAAATGCTGTAGAAATTTCCCCTTGCGATTTGCGGCTAATCCCATGGAAAATAATACAGACAGAGAGGTATTCTCTCTTAAGACTTGCTGGCTTTATATGTAGAATTTGTAGCAAGGAGGTACCAAGCAATACAATTCTATTAAAACGATTCAAGTAGGCTGAGTTGCTTCTCTCTTAATTTCTGACTACGTAAGCTCTCAATGTGTTCGGATTTTCAGTCCGCTCTCAGCTCTCAATTGAGACTGGACTGGGTTTTTTTTTTTTCTCTGGGTGAGACTGGAATCTCTTTTTTTTCTCAGGGTGGGACTGGAATCTCTTTTTTTTTAAAACTCTTCTTTTTTTTCGTAGTGCATTTGCATTAAAGTATACCTTTTTTTTTACCAAGTAGAGCAATTCTCTTCATTTTTGGATAAGTACACAAAAATGTTTCATATCATCGTTTTTTTTTTATACCCGGTACTTCTGCAGCAATGGCTTAAGCTTGCGCATGCTCTTGACGCTCAACTTGTGTGTCTCAAAGAGTGCGATTGTCGCCTGCGAATAATCGTTGCCATAGAGTTTGCCCATGGCCAGAGCCACATCGCGCTGGGTGAAGCCGAGCTCTATGCGACGCTGCTTGAAGGTGTTCGCAAACTGATCGAGCTCCATAACTATTCATCAAATAATATAATTTCTTTTTTACACTAACTGAATTTTTTGAATTTTTGGTCTTGGCTTACTATATTGTTTGTTTCCTTGTTTGCTTTGTTTTCAATCTATAGTAATGTTTGCTTTGTTTTCAATCTATAGTAATAATATATTTAATTTAATATCTTTACTATAACGACTTTTAGATATATTTGGTAAAACTTTTAACTAAATTTTAAATATATATACAGTGGTGGCCTTTTATTTAGCACACTATTTAGCAGCACACTTCAACATGAATTTTTACCGATTGTATAGTGAATAGTTCACCAATTTTTTTTCTGGTTGTTGCCTTATTAGTTGATAAGATGTACCGTTACTTTCAGCCTATTCCCTTTTTTTTCTGCGTTGGTTTGAAAGAATTAACTATGATTTTCAGCTGGACATGAGTTTAGCACACTTATACTTGTTTTTATTAATTTATTAAGTAGTATGAGAAAACATAAGAAAGGGGACTAATATTTTGTTGGATATCCTTTGTTTTTAATAACTACATCCAATCTTCTGTGCTGACTCTCCACTAAAGCAGCGCATCTGTTCTGCGGAATACTGTACCACGCTTCTCGGATAACTATCCACAAATCATTCAAACTGCCCAGATTTTTGGTGCGAATGTGCTACTCAACATCATTCTAGAGATTCTCTATCGGATTGAGGTCCGGTGAATGAGCTGGCCACTTCAGCGTAACAACTTGATGCTCCTAAAGGCAACTTTTCATAAGCCGTGAAGTGTGCTTAGGATCGTGGTCGTGCATAAAACGCCATGATAATGGCATATTGTCCTCGGAATATGGCACCATTATATCCTCTATAATTTCTTTATAGACGTATTGGTCCATACGAGTGTCTATCTGGTAAATCATTGATACATATTTTTTAATAACATTTAAATTTTTAATTAAAATAAATAGGTAATACTAAATATGCGAGTCCTTAAAAGAAAGAACAAAGAAAATAAAAAAAAGAAACGAAAAATAGAAAAAAAAGAAAGAAAATTTCTTTCTTTTCTAGAAAGAAAAAGAAAATTTGTTAACAATCGGATAATAAACCCAGAAGTTATTCAGCTTAACGTTTTCCATAGCTGTAAGCAGCGCTGCCGGCAGCGCTGCTTGCAGCATTGTGCCGAATCGTGTGTGCGTGTACGGTGGTGAAATGGGTTAAGTTGTGGACTGAAAAACGAACAGTACTATTATGCATTTACGGGTTCGAGTCCCGCCCGCATCAAAAATTAAATGTGTGCAAAAATGTTTTTTTTTTTATTATTTTATATTTTGACTTTGCATAAATATTATAAGTCCATAGCCTTTTACGGTCAAAATATGATTGTAGCCCATTTTTTGTTCCGCAAATAAATTATGTACAAGCAGCTGGGTAGCGGGTATATTACAGCGAGCACACTCGACTGTAGCTTTCTTACTTGTTTTTAGGTTATGGATATTTTTCCTTCTCCCAGCTTTGGCAGGGCGAGTCAGCGAGGTTATGATTCGCTGCTCGCCAAGATTTTTTTTTTAAGTTTCCCGAACAAGGTGTGCAGGTCTGTGAGTGTGACGTTCGATATCGGCACAGAACCCCGATCTAATGCACTGCTCCACACTGTGTAGCCCTATCAGCAGAGACGTGCACTCAAACAGCCGGGGTGCTCCGCTGGCCGTCGCAATGTGCACGCTCTGCATAAAAAATAAAAGCGGATTAGATTTAATCTAACAAAACTGCTAATTTAGTACTCACTGATTTGCCTTGGACATTAACTCTTTTTTCAACGTTTTTTAATTTTTTCAAAAGACCACGTTTTTTTGTTAAGGTCAAGAAAATTATATTCCGCAGACTTCACGTCTGTTCTTCGCGAATGCCAAAAAAGAAAAGAACTCTATGAGAGAGTAGGTATCTCTCGAGCAGTGCAAAGCTGACATGCAACTCCCAAAGTTCTAATTGGAGCTTTGAGCTTTTTTATTAGAGTTGAATTACAGTGATCTGATATTGGCTCCGAATTATCGAGATAGAACTTGATGGTTTTTCGGAGTTAAGCGTATTTCTACAAAAAAATCGTTATTTTTTGTTTTTATTTTATACAATCGGAAGGGTTGTACATTATAATCTCGGAGCATCAGCCAACATTGTTGAAATTGACTGCCCACAAATTATTAGACAATACAACGCACACATGGGCTGTGTAGATTTGATGGATGGACTAATCGGCCGTTACCACATTAAAGCCGAGACCAGAGATTCTGCGACACGTATTTTTTTACCATTTGGAGGATATAGCTGCAACAAAGCTTTATATTTTGTGTATCAAATAATGAAAAAAAAGCCCTAAAAAAGTTTTCACACGTAGGATTTCAGAAAAAGCAATTAGTGGGTCGTCCCAGAAGTAATGCATCGCGATTTCCATCTCTTCATAGACTTGGTTAACAAAGTCCGTCCGTGTCGTCTTCTCCACCAGCTAGGCTTAAGATTAGTGCAAAGTGAAATCATCTTATAGCAGACTTGCGGTTGGATCTGTAATGGTGCAAGAATTGCAAAACGTCCCATTCCCAATGCATTTGCAAAAAATATATTCTTCACTTTTGGATAACTGCAAATAAAAATGGTTTTTTTGAACATCATCATAAACAAGTAAAGAAAGCTACAGTCGAGCGCGCCCGACAGTAAGATACCATTCGCCCAGTTTCGAAACAAGTTATCATACATTTAACTCCATCAAAAAACTCTGCACAAGTTCATCCGCCACCAATTGTTTAAATTAGATCTATCTTTCAATAGCGCCATCTACATGTGAAAACGGCATAGCTTTACACACGCTACGGCTGAAACAAAGCATCGTGACGATGACGTCACGATATGCTGCAAAGGCGCAAGCTGTGTAACTGTTGAAAACGTTTAGACGATTATCTTCTGTGTTTATTGTTTATTTAGATGTATATTGTAATTATCTATGTTCATACCAAAGCAGAAAGCTATAACTTTATTACTTTTTCTAATAACCATAAATTATCGATTTGCGTGGGCGGTGGGCGTGACATCGAAAACTGAAAATAAACTCGATCTACCTATGGTATACAGGAACCTTCATGTGAAATTAGGTGTCTCTAGCTTTTGTAATAGCAGAGATCTAGACGCTGCCGGCAGTGCTGCTTACAGCTATGGAAAACGTTAAGCTGAATAACTTCTGTGTTTATTATCCGATTGTTACCAAATTTTTAGAGATCATCTGGCTGGCGTTATCATATAAACCGAATATGAACAATATGGCATCAAAAGTGCGCTTGTAATCAATTTTTTTCGATTTACGGGCGCAGAAGGGGGCGTGGCTAAAATCCAAAACAAACTTGATCAGCGTGCAATAATGACATATATTATCACCAAAGTTGGTAGTCCTAGTTCTTATAATAGCTGAGATCTAGGTTGTCACACGGACAGACAGACGCACATGGCTATATCGACTCGGCCGTTGATCCTGAGCCAGAATATATATTCTTTATGGGGTCTGCCACGTCTCCTTCTACCTGTTCCATACATTTTCGGTTTGAACAAAGTTATAATACCCTTCTACTCTATGAGTAGCGGGTATAATTATCTTTCGCTTCAAAATAAGGATTTCTTTCTCTGCATATGCGGTTGTTTTTTTAGCGATTTCGTTCTTCCAACACAGCAGCAAGTATTTATAATAATTACTGTTGATCAATTTACCTTTTTCTAGATAGTCAATGAAAATCACGCCATGCGTATCCCAAAAAACTGACGCCATGACTTTGCCAGCTGACTGCTGCGTTTTCGGCGTTTTTCAAGCTCAATAACTTAGCTGTTTCTGGTCCGATCGACTTAAAATTTTGACACGTTTCAAGCAACGGTTAGTACTCTAGAAAGACTGGGTTACTGGTTTACTACGAGCGTGATTTCTGGGTTAGTCTCGGGACTTATTGATCCTTATTTTGATCTTATTTAGAGTGCCGGAGGTGATACACTCTGACAATGGCAAACAGTTCACCTTTAAAATGTTCGAGAAAATGATAATGAACTTCGGTATCAACCACATTAGAACGCCAATATACTTACCATCCAGCAACGCGGCCGAACGGATCGGCAGCTATCTCGAAGAAGACCACGAAGCGTGCTACAAGATGCCACGAAAACTGGGGTCTTTGTGTGACCACGAAATGAATGGCATGAGTCCGAAGGAAAGGCTGGCGATCATCCATGCGAAGGTGCGCGGTAAACTTGAGTCGTACGAGGTCGGCCGACAGCGCTACAACCAAATGGTTTAAAACCTACTTGCAATGCCCGGCCAAGAAGTTTACCGCCGAAACGAACTTCTACGCAAAGCTTGCAAGGAAATTCCTAAGGGCCAGAGTAGTGCAGGCAGTCGGAAACAACGCCTATATCTTGGAAAACCTTCAAGGATATCCGCACCTGAAACTATGGTTGAAGTCAAATCAGAGGCTGAAAGAGAATACGAGCGCACTACCAACAACAAAACACATATTGAAGCGTGTTAAATATTTACCGTGTTAAATATTTTTATACCACCGAGGATTGCAAATTGTCAAAAATGGTATACTAAGTTTGTGAAAAAGTATGTAAAAGGCAGAAGGAGACATGGCAGACCCAATCAAGTTTATATACTCTGGCTTAGGATCAACAGCCGAGTCGATAAATCCATGTCTGTCTGTCCGTCCGTCTGTAAGAATGTCGAGATGTTAGCTTGTTACAAAAGCTAGAGACACCATATTTGTGTCTGTATACCATACGCAGATCAAATTTATTTCAAATTTATAGTGCCACGCCTACCGCACACGCAAATCGATAACTTACGAATATTAAGGAAAGTATTACAGTTACAGTCACCAAATTTGGCATGATGATTCCTGTAAATCATGAGCAGAAAAAGTTTGTTTTAAATTTGAGGAGCCACGCTCACCGCCCACGCAAATCGATAATTTCTTAATATTAAAGAAAGTATTACAGTTACGAACACCAAATTTGGCATGATGGTTCCTATAAATCAAGTGCAGATAAGATTATTTCAAATTTAAGGTGCCACGCCCACCGCACACGCAATCGATAACTTACAAATATTAAAGAGAGTATTACAGTTACAAAAACCAAATTTGACATGATAGTTCCTGTAAACCATGCACAGACAAAGATTATTTCAAATTTGAGGTGCCACGCCCACCGCCCACGCAATCGATAACTTACAAATATTAAGGAGAGTATTACAGTTACAAAAACTAAATTTGGCATGATAGTTCCTGTAAACCATGCACAGACAAAGATTATTTCAAATTTGAGGTGCCACCCCCAGCGCCCACGCAATCAATAATTCACGTATATCGAGGAAAGTATTAAGTTTACAGATTTCTGCTTTAGGACACGTGAAGGTGGTGATAATATGCACCCAATCCCAAAATTACAATCCGATTGGATAATAATTTCAGAAGTTATTGAAGAAAACGTTTTTCATAGTTCCGTTGCCGCCGCCATTGCAGCATTTCGTCATGCATAGTTTTAGCCTTTTTGTGTGTGTCTGTATGTGTGTGTGAGAGCGAGTTAGTACTAGTTAGTGCAACTAAGAAGTTGGTCGAATGGTATTTTACGGTCGGGCGCACTCGACTGTAGCTACCCTCACTTGTTTTTTTCTTTTTTCTTATGTTATATAATGATTATTAAGATTTTTTATGCATATTAGTTTTTAATTCTTTAACTTTAATATTGTAATTACATTTCGGATCAAGAATTTATTCGCATCGTTCCTCCATGTATTCCAATTTCTCGGAAACCTCAACGATCTGATAAGAGTGAGAACTTAAGTAACGTAATAAAAAATCACTTTATTAGCGACGGATACAGTCAAGAAGTCTTCTATGGTATATAGTAATTTAACAAGCGAATACAATCGATATGCGATAGTAGAGTATAAATACAGTACATACAGATATATAATACAAATACAGCTTTAAATACAGATACCCATGCGAATACTGTGTTTACATGGAAAGAGCCACTCAGCATTTGGAGCCGTTTGCTCTTCAGCTGCCGCAGTTCGTCCTTGGAGGATGACGTGGACGGAGCCGTCGAGGAGCCGTGGAGACGGGGAGTGTTTCGGTGCTTTGTGTCATGTTGAGCATGTTGGAGGGACGGAAGTAACGGGGCATGAAGTAGTCATCCTTGGAGGCACGTGCCGTATTCGCATTCTGTATGGAGTAGAGACTCTGCTAGACGCAAGAAATCTTTTTTGTTGCGAGTAAATAGCGATAAATAGGTTTCTGAATCATCGATTCGTTGCTGTGTTTGTTCCATCCGAAGGAATCGCGGCACCCTCTTAGAAAAAACCTTTTTCATGCTCTATTCTACCCGAGCGTTCCGAATCATTCGTGTCGGTACGACCACTTTTAAGCTCGTTGCTTTTGATGGACAAGAGTCCGAGTAACATTTTTCAATCCATTGTTTCGCTTGCATGTTTTATCCATTAAAGAACAATGTTTTATCAAAACACGAAACTCGATTTTTTCTATTTTTTAATCAAACTACAAAACGACTTTACTCCAAGCTCGATAACTCAGCTGTTTCTGGTCCAATCGACATAAATTTTGACACGTTTCAAGCAACGGTTAGTACTCTAAAAAGGCTGGGTTACTGGTTTACTACAAGCGTAATCTCTGGGTAAGACTCGGGACTTATTGATCCTTATTATTGATCTAATTTGGAGTGAGGAGGTGATACACTCTGACAATGGCAAACAGTTCACCTCTAAAATGTTTGTGAAAATGATAAAGAACTTCGGTATCAACCACATTAGAACGCCAATATACTTACCATCCAGCAACGTGGCCGAACGGATCCGCAGCTATCTCAAAGATGACCACGAAGCGTGCTACAAGATGCCACGAAAACTGGGGTCTTTGTGTGACCACGAAATGGATGGCATGAGTCCGAAGGACAGGCTGGCGATCATCAATGCGAATGTGCACGATAAACTTGAGTCGTATGTGGTCGGCCGACAGCGCTACGACCAAATGGTTGCAGTGCCCGGACAAGAAGTTTACCGCCGAAATTTTGTGTTGAGTGACCTCTCAACAAACTTCAACGCAAAGTTTGCAAGGAAATTCCTAAGGGCCAGAGTAGTGCAGGCAGTCGGAAACAACGCCTATATCTTGGAAGACCTTCAAGGAACCTGAAACTATGGTTGAAGTCAAAGCAGGTTAAAGCGTGTTAAATATTTACTGTGTTAAATATTTAGCTGGGTGCTGTTGCATTTTGTCTAAACAGCTGTTTTTATCGAAATTAAATCTTTCGGTAAAACAGCTGCTCTGGCCCGACGTTTGGTCAGATACCTGACGGCCCGAGTTTGTGACCGCCGAGAAAGAGAGCGTTAAAGCTGGATTAACGGGTGAAAAAGTTGTGCTACGCTCAAATCGTGTAAAGTGCGTGTGTTTTTATACCATTCGAGCATTGAAAATTGTCAAAAATGATATACTTAGTTTGTGAAAAAGTATGTAAAAGGAGAAGGAGACATGGCAGACCCAATCAAGTATATATATTCTGGCTTAGGATCAACAGCCGAGTCGATAAATCCATGTCTGTCTGTCCGTCCGTCTGTAAGAATGCCGAGATGTTAGCTAATTACAAAAGCTAGAGACACCATATTTGTTTCTGTATACCATACGCAGATCAAATTTATTTCAAATTTATAGTGCCACGCCTACCGCACACGCAAATCGATAATTTACGAATATTAAGGAAAGTATTACAGTTACAGTCACCAAATTTGGCATGATGGTTCCTACAAATCATGCGCAGATGAAATTTATTTCAAATTTGAGGTGCCACGCCCACATATACGATCATATACGAATATTAAGGAAAGTATTACAGTTACGAACACCAAATTTGGGATGATGATTCCTGTTAATCCTGCGCAGATGATGTTTATTTCAAATTTTTGAATATTAAGAAAAGTAAGTTTGCTCCCCGCATCTTAAATTTTCTTTTATCAAACCCGGCGCTTAGTTAAATTTAATAACACTTTTAACACTTTTATAATCAGGAATTCGATCACTCGCGTGTGCATGCCTAATTAAAACTAATAAATTGTGTTTCACTTAATTTTGATTTTGGTTTGTACTTTGAACTTGTTTACTGCTTCAACTTCTATTTTTAGATATATTGTTGTTGTTCCTCACCTAATTTACTTTTTCTCTTTCACCGTGAGAGCACTTAACTGTCATTTACTCTCCCATACTTTAATTTACTGTAGTTTTTTTTTGTTGTGCGCTGCAACGCTCACTCCCTATTCTTGTTCTTTTAAACTTTGTTGTTGCGTGTGCCTGACTCTCACTCCAATCTATTCTCTCTTTTTGTTTTTACTTGCGGTTGTTGTAAATTTACAGTGGTCATCCCTTACAATGGAAGGCGGCATTGTCTGCTATAAAAAATCTTGCCAAAAGCAGATTACTTCTGCTCAGGCAAGTATTGCATGTTGGATATGCAATAATATTGCTCATGCTAAATGTGCTGGCCTTACCGGCACTACAGCCATAGCCAGGCGTAATGGGTTGCATTACTGCTGCGAGGCATGTCGTGAAGTCAAAAACGAATTTGTATGTTTATGCGGCAGATTAGGACGGGATTCAGGGAGCTGAACAGTAGTTTTCGAAAACTGTCCGATCAGTTCTCTGCGCTGGAATCGTTTGTCAATAGCCCTAAGCTATTGGAGGAGTCCCCGAAGCGAAAAAAGTCAGCTCCTAAAGAGCAGCCGCCTATTATTGCCCTCTTGCCTCAGAGTGCTGACCAACTAGTGACTCCTGTGACACTGTCTCTGCCTATGTTAACTACACCTGTAGTAACGAGGTCGGCAGCTCAAAAAGTTTCGGCACCCGCAATTGTCACTGTGGAGTCTGTGACGCCCATTACGCCTCTCTCCGATTTGTCCGGTGCGATCTCATTACCTGTGAGATCGTTCAATTTAGAAACTCAGAAATAGTTCCCCAGGCAGCAGCGTTTTCCGGATTACCGGTTTCAAACGTACCCACTAATATCATATCAGTGGGTCGTAAGGCTGTGACAGGAATCCTACCAAAGAAACAAATATTTGTATCAAGGCTTGGCCCTGATCTCACATCAGATGATGTCATGGCTTTTATTCAAGCCAAAACTCAAGCCGACATAAAGGTGGAAAAATTTAGATTCTCTTACGAAAGGGATATTTCATCCTTTAAAATAAGTGTCCCTAATGATTTCTTTGACCGTATATGCTCGTCTAAATTCTGGCCTGATCATATTATGGTTAAAGAATTCGAGGCTAAAAAGAGAAAAAATCGGCAACCGATTACTCTTTCAGTCCCAAATAAAACCACTACAACAAAGACAAATAAAATAACAAAAAACTAATTACGTCACTTTCCTTAACCTATCAAAACGTAAGAGGCCTATGTAGTAAACTAACTTCTTTATTTCGAAATAGTCTTTCATTTGCATCCCAGGTGCTTGTGTTTACTGAGACTTGGTTAAAGCCGGAGATTTTAAGCTCCGAAGTTCTTTCAAGTCGGTACACAACGTATAGACTTGACCGACCTGGCCGCCGGGGTGGCGGGGTTTTGATTGCAGTCGACTCTGCCATCACGTCGGATAAGATAGTGCCGAAGGTTCAATATGATATTGAATTTATTTGTGTAAAATTACATTTTCCCGGCTTTTGCGCCTATATAACTTGCTCGTATGTTCCTCCGTCATCTGATAATTCTATCTTCAATCAACATTTGTCTATAATTAAGTCTATTTTCAACCTGCTATCAAACAGGGATTAACTTATTGTCCTTGGTGACTTTAATATACCTGATTGTTGCTGGACACCTAGTGATGATGAAAATTTTTTATTGCCCTCAAAACAGCATGACCTGTTTGATGGTTTGCAAGACATTTCAATGTCTCAGGTTAATCATGTTGTAAATTCCTTAAATCGAACACTTGATTTGTGTTACGTTTCTGATCATTCTAAGGTGACTCTGACCAGAGTCCAACCCTTGACCCAACCGGAAGCTCACTACCATCCCACGTTTGAAGTTGTTTTCGAATTAGGTTCGAATGTGCTGGATAGTGTGAGAGTGCCATGTAAACGTGTTCGCTGCTTTCGTAATGCAGATTTCTCCAAGCTTAATAACTTGATCTCATGTTGCGACGGGTCCGATCTATATTCGTGTACTGATATGGCTGACGCCATTAGTATTTTTTACGATACCTTAAAAGTATTTTTTGATAATTGTGTTCCTTGTGTTTATCGAATGAGTTCAAGTAACCCTCCGTGGTTTACCAAAGAATTGTCAAGTTTAAAAAATCGAAAGTCTAAACTCTATAAGAAATATAGAGCAGGTCATTCTCCGTCCGCCTTTTCTCGTTATCTTATTGCTCGGTCAAACTTTATCGTGCTAAACGCTGCTTGTTACAATAACTATTTGATTCGCTGCAGGATTCAGTTCCAGCAGAATCCAAAACAGTTTTATAATTTGGTTAACATGAAGCGTAAATCTAATACCACTCCTTCTAATTTATCGTTTAATAAGGAGGACGCTAATAATGATCAGGCCATTGCCGATTTGTTTGCGAAGTTCTTTCAAACGACTTACTCAAAATTTACACAGTCCTCTCATACATACCCATATACCGTTCCTAGCTCGAATGGAATTTCCACCCCTGTCCTTCATAAGAATAGTCTCTATAGGGATCTATGTCTGGTAAAACCTGTTTTCAATCCAGGTCCTGACGGAATTCCCGGTTGCGTACTTCGTTACTGTGCCAATTCATGAACTAAGCCGTTGCACAAACTATTTTCACTGTCCTTAAACACTTCCTCTTTTCCCTTGATTTGGAAGGAATCATTTATAATTCCTCTTCACAAAAAAGGCAGTAAGTCTGATGCCAGCAATTATAGAGGTATCTCTAAATTGTCGGCTATACCTAAACTCTTTGAGTATGTTTTGACTCCGTACTTGCAACATTATTGCAGATCTCTCATGTCTCCTAGTAAGCATGGATTCGTGAAACGTCGTTCAACTTCGACAAATTTGCTTGAGCTGACATCTTTTATAATTACCGGTTTTCGGAAAAATCTGCAGACTGATGTTATTTATACTGATTTCAGTAAAGCTTTTGACTCAGTAAACCACTCCCTTCTCGCACACAAACTTAACCTTCTGGGCTTTACACCCAAATTCCTTAATTGGATCGTTAGTTATCTAACCGACCGAACTCAAAGAGTCTCATTCAAAAATGCTCTTTCTAGCCCACTTTATGTCACCTCTGGTGTTCCTTAAGGAAGCCATCTGGGTCCTCTTCTTTTCACTCGTTTTATTAATTATCTACCTTTGGTCATACGTAACTCGCGTACTCTTATGTATGCAGACGATGTTAAGCTATGCAATCAATTTGAAGATGTCTCTTGTCACTCTTTTCTTCAAGACGACCTTGACCGTTTTTATAGTTGGTGCAGTGCAAACCAATTAAACTTGAACATGGCTAAATGCTAATGACTTTCTCTCGGGCCAGTCCCAAGTACGCCTCATACACTCTTTGTGGTTGCCCCCTGGATAGAATTACCTTGGCTGATGATCTGGGCGTCCGTTTGGATCGCAAACTTAAATTTACTGATCACATTATTTCTATGGTCAATAAGGCCATAGGTGTTCTGGGCTTTATAAAGCGGTGGTCTAAGAAATTCAACGACCCCTATGTCACAAAAGCGCTTTATATCTCTCTTGTGCGTCCTATTCTTGAGTATGGTTCATGTGTTTGGTGTCCTCAGTATTCATTTTACAAGGACCGCATTGAATCTGTGCAAAAGAGTTTTTTAATTTTTGCCCTACGAGGCCTTAATTGGGATGCAAACTTAAGATTACCTTCTTACTCTAGTAGACTTCTCTTATTAAATCTTCCGTCTTTAGCAAATCGTAGAACCATGCTTGGTGTACTGTTTATAAATAAACTCATTCAAGGTGATATTGATAGTGAAGACTTGGTTAGCCAGTTATACTTCTCTGTCCCCTTTAGAAACTCTCGTAACTTCCTACCTCTAACACTCTGTCCCTGTAGGTCGAACTATGCCTTGCATGAACCTTTTAGGGCATTATGTTCGAACTATAACAACTTATATTTTATCATAGCTAATTCAAATTCTGTACACTTAAAATCTTTAATTCTTTCTCATCTGTGCAGAATTTAGTCCTCACTAGTGTATTTTTCTTTTTTTTCCTCGTTTATCTTTTTTCTATCCATGAACTATATATCTTTACTTACTATCTAATGTTAGATTTTCTTTTACGCTTCCTCTGGTCGACGTAGCGTACTAACAACTAACACCTAACACTAACAACTAACACCTAACAATCTTCTCTGATCTGATTGGGTTTTTCTGGGTTTTCCCCAATCCTTTTGCAACAAATGTTCGATCATTTTAAATAAATAAAATTTTTAATTATTCTTTTGTTCACCCAGACTAGTCGTTAAATTTTTGTTTTAAATTGTAATTATTTACTTCACTTCTAATTTTAATTTTTTTAATCTTAAAGATAATTTTAACTTAATTATATGAATTTTTTTTTTTTATTTAATATTAAATCTTTTAAAATTTTGTGTCGACTGCCATTAGTTGACGTTAAATAAATAAATAAATAAAAATTACACTTATAGACCCCAAATTAGGCATGATGATGGCTGTAAATCATACGAAAATAAAAATTATTTCAAATTCGAGATACCACGCCCACTGCCCACGTAAATCGATAATTTTTGAACATTACGGAAAGTATTTAGTCTTTATTTACAGATTTCTGCTTTGTAACACGATAAGATGCTGATTCCGCACACTCAAATCGATAATTTAAGAATATTAAGGAAAGTATTACAGTTACAGTCACCAAATTCGGCATGACGATTCCTGTTAATCAAGCGCAGATGATGTTTATTACAAATTTGAGGTGTCACGCCCACCGCCCACGCAAATCGATAATTTACGATTATTAAGGAAAGTATTACAATTATAGTCACCAAATTCGGCATGATGATTCCTGTAAATCATGAGCAGAAAAAGTTTGCTTTAAATTTGAGGAGCCACGCTCACCGCCCACGCAAATCGATAATTTCTTAATATTAAAGAAAGTATTACAGTTACGAACACCAAATTTGGCATGATGGTTCCTATAAATCATGTGCAGATAAAATTATTTCAAATTTAAGGTGCCACGCCCACCGCCCACGCAATCGATAACTTACAAATATTAAGGAGAGTATTACAGTTACAAAAACCAAATTTGGCATGATAGTTCCTGTAAACCATGCACAGACAAAGATTATTTCAAATTTGTGGTGCCACGCCCACCGCCCACGCAATCAATAATTCACGTATATCGAGGAAAATATTAAGTTTACAGATTTCTGCTTTAGGACACGTGAAGGTGCTGATAATATGCACCCAATCCCAAAATTACAATCCGATTGGATAATAATTTCAGAAGTTATTGAAGAAAAGTTTTTCATAGTTCCGTTGCCGCCGCCATTGCAGCATTTCGTCATGCATAGTTTTAGCTATTCTGTGTCTGTATGTGCGTGTGAGAGCGAGTTAGTACTAATTAGTGCAACTAAGAAGTTGGTCGAATGGTATTTTACGGTCGGGTGGACTCGACTGTAGCTACCCTTACTTGTTTTTTTCTTTTTTCTTATGTTATATAATGATTATTAAGATTTTCTTATGCATATTAGCTTTGAATTCTTTAACTTTAATATTGTAATTACATTTCGGTTCAAGAATTTATTCGCATCGTTCCTCCATGTATTCCAATTTCTCGTAGACCTCAACGATGTGATAAGAGTGAGAACTTAAGTAACGTAATAAAAAATCACTTTATTAGCGACGGAAACAGTCAAGAAGTCTTCTATGGTATATAGTAATTTAACAAGAGAATACAATCGATATGCGATAGTAGAGTATAATTACAGTACATACAGATATATAATACAAATACATCTTCAAATACAGATACCCATGCGAATACTGTGTTTACATGGAAAGAGCCACTCAGCATTTGGAGCCGTTTGCTCTTCAGCTGCCGCAGTTCGTCCTTGGAGGATGACGTGGACGGAGCCGTCGAGGAGCCGTGGAGACGGGGAGTGTTTCGGTGCTTTGTGTCATGTTGAGCATGTTGGAGCGACGGAAGTAACGGGGCATGAAGTAGTCATCCTTGGAGGCACGTGCCGTATTCGCATTCTGTATGGAGTAGAGACTCTGCTAGACGCAAGAAATCTTTTTTGTTGCGAGTAAATAGCGATAAACAGGTTTCTGAATCATCGATTCGTTGCTGTTTTTGTTCCATCCGAAGGAATCGCGGCACCCTCTTAGAAAAAACCTTTTTCATGCTCTATTCTACCCGAGCGTTCCGAATCATTCGTGTCGGTACGACCACTTTTAAGCTCGTTGCTTTTGATGGACAAGAGTCCGAGTAACATTTTTCAATCCATTGTTTCGCTTGCATGGTGTTTTATCCATTAAAGAACAATGTTTTATCAAAACACGAAACTCGATTTTTTCTATTTTTATACCCGCTACTCATAGAGTAGAAGGGTTTTATAACTTTGTTCAACACGAAAATGTATGTAACAGGCAGAAGAGGCACCTCCGACCCCATAAAGTATATATATTCTGGCTCAGGATCAACAGCCGAGTCGATGTAGCCATGTCCGTCTGTCCGTCTGTCTGTCTGTCCGTCTGTCTGTCCGTGTGAAAATATAGATCTCAGCTATTATAAGAGCTAGAACTACCAAATTTGGTGACAGTATGTGTTTAATAACACATGATCAAGTTTAATTTGGATTTCAACGCTGATCAAGTTTAATTTGGATTTTGGCAACGCCCCCTTCCGCCCCTGTAAAAAAAAAAATTGATTACAAGCGCAATTTTGATGCCATATTGTTCATTTTCGGTTAAGCTTTTTATGCCCGCTACTCATAGAGTAGAAGGGTATTATAACTTTGTTCAAACCGAAAATGTATGTAAAAGGCAGAAGGAGACACCTCCGACCCCATAAAGTATATATATTCTGGCTCAGGATCAACAGCCGAGTCGATGTAGCCATGTCCGTCTGTCCGTCTGTCCGTCTGTCTGTCTGTCCGTCTGTCCGTCTGTCTGTCTGTGTGAAAATCTCGATGTCAGCTATTATAAGAGCTAGAACTACGAAATTAAATGACAAAATGTGTTATTATTTCACGCTGATCAAGTTTATTTTGGATTTTGGCCACGCCCGCTTCCGCCCCTGTAAATCGAAAAAAATTAATTACAAGCGCAATTTTGATGCCATATTGTTCATTTTCGGTTTATATGATAACTGTAGCTAGCCAGATTATCTGAAAATTTGGTAACAATCGGATAATAAACACAGAAGTTATTCAGCTAAACGTTTTCCATAGCTGTAAGTAGCGCTGCCGGCAGCGCAAATTCTTTATTTGTACAGGAAATAATAAGAAATTCTTTATTTGTACAGGAAATAATAAGAAAGCCTTACAATGCAAATTTTTGCAGTTGTTGGATAACGGCGTCAGTAGCTTAGTGGAAAAGCGATGAGCTCGTGAACCGACAGGCCCGTGGTTCGATTCCCAGTTCATGCCGCTTAAGCTTTTTCTTTTTTCATACCCGCTACTCATAGAGTAAAAGGGTATTATAACTTTGTTCAAGCCGAAAATGTATGCAACAGACAGAAGGAGACACCTCCGACCCCATAAAGTATATATGTGAAAATCTAGATCTCAGCTATTATAAGAGCTAGAACTACCAAATTTGGTGACAGTATGTGTTATTATTGCACGCTGATCAAGCTTAATTTGGATTTTGGCAACGCCCCCTTCCGCCCCTGTAAAAAAAAAACAAGTAAGAAAGCTACAGTCGAGTGTGCTCGACTGTAATACACCCGCTACCCAGCTGCTCGTACATCATTTATTTGCGGAACAAAAGAAAACGGCTACAATTATATTTTGACCGTAAAAGGCTATGGACTTATAATATCAATGCAAAGTCAAAATCTAAAAAAAAAAAAAGGCATCTTTGCACACATTTAATTTTTGATGCGGGCGGGACTCGAACCCGTAAAGGCATAATAGTACTGTTCGTTTTGCAGTCCACAACTTAACCCATTTCACCACCGTACACGCACACACGATTCGGCACAATGCTGCAAGCAGCGCTGCCGGCAGCGCAGTTTACAGCTATAGAAAACGTTAAGCTGAATAACTTCTATGTTTATTATCCGATTGTTATCAAATTTTCAGAGATCATCTGGCTGGCTAAAGTTATCATGTACACCGAAAATGAACAATACGGCATCAAAATTGCGCTTGTAATCAATGTTTTTTCGATTTACGGGGGCGGAAGGGGGCGTGGCCAAAATCCAAAATAAACTTGATCAGCGTGCAATAATAGCACATTTTTTCACCAAATTTGGTAGTTCTAGCTCTTATAATAGCTGAGATCTAGATTTTCAGACGGACAGACAGACGGACAGACGGACATGGCTATATCGACTCGGCTGTTGATCCTGAGCCAGAATATATATACTTTATGGGGTCGGAGGTGTCTCCTTCTGCCTGTTACATACATTTTCGGTTTGAACAAAGTTATAATACCCTTCTACTCTATGAGTAGCGGGTATAAAAATTGATTACAAGCGCAATTTTGATGCCATATTGTTCATTTTTGGTTTATATGATAACTATAGCTAGCCAGATGATCTCTGAAAATTTGGTAACAATCGGATAATAAACACAGAAGTTATTCAGCTTAACGTGTTCCATAGCTGTAAGCAGCGCTGCCTGCAGCGCAAATTCTTTATTTTTACAGGAAATAATAAGAATGCCTTAGAATGCAAAATTTGGCAGTTGTTGGATAACAGCGTCAGTAGCTTAGTGGAAAAGTGATGAACTCCTGAACCGACAGGCCCGTGGTTCGATTCCAAGTTCATGCCGCTTAAGCTTTTTATACCCGCTACTAATAGAGTAAAAGGGTATTATAACTTTGTTCAAGCTGAAAATGTATGTAACAGACAGAAGGAGACACCTCCGACCCCATAAAGTATATATATTCTGACTCAGGATCAACAGCCAAGTCGATATAGCCATGTCCGTCTGCCCGTCTGTCAGTCTGTTCGTCTGTCCGTCCTTCTGTCTTTGTGAAAACCTCGATCTCAGCTATTATAAGAGATAAAACTACGAAATTTGGTGACAAAATGTGTTATTATTGCACGCTGATCAAGTTTATTTTGGATTTTGGCCACGCCCGCTTCCGCCCCTGTAAATCGAAAAAAATTGAAAATTTTAAATCTGTAAATCTAGATCTCAGCTATTATAAGAGCTAGAAGTACCAAATTTGGTGACAGTATGTGTTATTATTGCACGCTGATCAAGTTTATTTTCGATTTTGGCCACGCCCCCTTCCGCCCCTGTAAATCAAAAAAAATGATTACAAGCGCAGTTTTGATGCCATATTGTTCATTTTCGGTTTATATGATAACTATAGCTAGCAAGATGATCTCTAAAAATTTGGTAACAATCGGATAATAAACACAGAAGTTATTCAGCTTAACGTTTTCCGTAGCTGTAAGCAGCGCTGCCGGCAGCGCAAATTCTTTATTTGTAAAGGAAATAATAAGAATGCCTTACAATGCAATTTTTTGCAGTTGTTGGATAACAGCGTCAGTAGCTTAGTGGAAAAGCGATGAACTCCTGAACAGACAGGCCCGTGATTCGATACCCAGTACATGCCGCTTAAGCTTTTTATACCCGCTACTCATAGAGTAGAACGGTATTATAACTTTGTTCAAACTCCGACCCCATAAAGTATATATATTCTGGCTCAGGATCAACAGCCGAGTCGACATAGCCATGTCCGTCTGTCCGTGTGAAAATCTAGATCTCAGCTATTATAAGAGCTAGAACTACCAAATTTGGTGACAGTATGTGTTATTATTGCACGCTGATCAAGTTTATTTTGAATTTTGGCCACGCCCCCTTCCGCCCCTGTAAATCGAAAAAAATTGATTACAAGCGCAATTTTGATGCCATATTGTTCATTTTCGGTTTATATTATAACTATAGCTAGCCAGATGATCTACCAGATGATACCCAGTTCATGCCGCTTAAGCTTTTTATACCCGCTACTCATAGAGTAGAACGGTATTATAACTTTGTTCAAACTCCGACCCCATAAAGTATATATATTCTGGCTCAGGATCAACAGCCGAGTCGATATAGCCATGTCCGTCTGTCCGTGTGAAAATCTAGATCTCAGCTATTATAAGAGCTAGAACTACCAAATTTGGTGACAGTATGTGTTATTATTGCACGCTGATCAAGTTTATTTTGGATTTTGACCACGCCCCGCTTCCGCCCCTGTAAATCAAAAAAAATTGAATACAAGCGCAATTTTGATGCCATATTGTTCATTTTCGGTTTATATGATAACTATAGCTAGCCAGATGATCTCTGAAAACTTGGTAACAATCGGATAATAAACACAGAAGTTATTCAGCTTAACGTTTTCCGTAGCTGTAAGGAGCGCTGCCGGCAGCGCAAATTCTTTATTTGTAAAGGAAATAATAAGAATGCCTTACAATGCAATTTTTTGCAGTTGTTGGATAACAGCGTCAGTAGCTTAGTGGAAAAGCGATGAACTCCTGAACCGACAGGCTCGTGATTCGATACCCAGTACATGCCGCTTAAGCTTTTTATACCCGCTACTCATAGAGTAGAACGGTATTATAACTTTGTTCAAACTCCGACCCCATAAAGTATATATATTCTGGCTCAGGATCAACAGCCGAGTCGATATAGCCTTGTCCGTCTGTCTATCTGTCCGTCTGTCCGTCTGTCTGTCCGTGTGAAAACCTAGATCTCAGCTATTATAAGAGCTAGAACTACCAAATTTGGTGGCAAAATGTGTTATTATTGCACGCTGATCAAGTTTATTTTGGATTTTGACCACGCCCCGCTTCCGCCCCTGTAAATCAAAAAAAATTGAATACAAGCGCAATTTTGATGCCATATTGTTCATTTTCGGTTTATATGATAACTATAGCTAGCCAGATGATCTCTGAAAACTTGGTAACAATCGGATAATAAACACAGAAGTTATTCAGCTTAACGTTTTCCGTAGCTGTAAGGAGCGCTGCCGGCAGCGCAAATTCTTTATTTGTAAAGGAAATAGTAAGAATGCCTTACAATGCAATTTTTTGCAGTTGTTGGATAACAGCGTCAGTAGCTTAGTGGAAAAGCGATGAACTCCTGAACCGACAGGCTCGTGATTCGATACCCAGTACATGCCGCTTAAGCTTTTTATACCCGCTACTCATAGAGTAGAACGGTATTATAACTTTGTTCAAACTCCGACCCCATAAAGTATATATATTCTGGCTCAGGATCAACAGCCGAGTCGACATAGCCATGTCCGTCTGTCCGTGTGAAAATCTAGATCTCAGCTATTATAAGAGCTAGAACTACCAAATTTGGTGACAGTATGTGTTATTATTGCACGCTGATCAAGTTTATTTTGAATTTTGGCCACGCCCCCTTCCGCCCCTGTAAATCGAAAAAAATTAATTACAAGCGCAATTTTGATGCCATATCGTTCATTTTCGGTTAAGCTTTTTATACCCGCTACTCATAGAGTAGAAGGGTATTATAACTTTGTTCATACCGGAAATGTATGTAAAAGGCAGAAGGAGACACCTCCGACCCCATAAAGTATATATATTCTGGCTCAGGATCAACAGCCGAGTCGATATAGCCTTGTCCGTCTGTCTATCTGTCCGTCTGTGCGTCGGTCTGTCCGTGTGAAAACCTAGATCTCAGCTATTATAAGAGCTAGAACTACCAAATTTGGTGGCAAAATGTGTTATTATTGCACGCTGATCAAGTTTATTTTGGATTTTGGCCACGCCCCGCTTCCGCTCCTGTAAATCAAAAAAAAATTGATTACAAGCGCAATTTTGATGCCATATTGTTCATTTTCGGTTTATATTATAACTATAGCTAGCCAGATGATCTACCAGATGATACCCAGTTCATGCCGCTTAAGCTTTTTATACCCGCTACTCATAGAGTAGAACGGTATTATAACTTTGTTCAAACTCCGACCCCATAAAGTATATATATTCTGGCTCAGGATCAACAGCCGAGTCGACATAGCCATGTCCGTCTGTCCGTGTGAAAATCTAGATCTCAGCTATTATAAGAGCTAGAACTACCAAATTTGGTGACAGTATGTGTTATTATTGCACGCTGATCAAGTTTATTTTGGATTTTGGCCACGCCCCCTTCCGCCCCTGTAAATCGAAAAAAATTAATTACAAGCGCAATTTTGATGCTATATTGTTCATTTTCGGTTAAGCTTTTTATACCCGCTACTCATAGAGTAGAAGGGTATTATAACTTTGTTCATACCGGAAATGAATGTAAAAGGCAGAAGGAGACACCTCCGACCCCATAAAGTATATATATTCTGGCTCAGGATCAACAGCCGAGTCGATATAGCCTTGTCCGTCTGTCTATCTGTCCGTCTGTCCGTCGGTCTGTCCGTGTGAAAACCTAGATCTCAGCTATTATAAGAGCTAGAACTACCAAATTTGGTGGCAAAATGTGTTATTATTGCACGCTGATCAAGTTTATTTTGGATTTTGGCCACGCCCCGCTTCCGCCCCTGTAAATCAAAAAAAAACATGGATTACAAGCGCAATTTTGATGCCATATTGTTCATTTTCGGTTTATATTATAACTATAGCTAGCCAGATGATCTACCAGATGATACCCAGTTCATGCCGCTTAAGCTTTTTATACCCGCTACTCATAGAGTAGAACGGTATTATAACTTTGTTCAAACTCCGACCCCATAAAGTATATATATTCTGGCTCAGGATCAACAGCCGAGTCGACATAGCCATGTTCGTCTGTCCGTGTGAAAATCTAGATCTTAGCTATTATAAGAGCTAGAACTACCAAATTTGGTGACAGTATGTGTTATTATTGCACGCTGATCAAGTTTATTTTGGATTTTGGCCACGCCCCCTTCCGCCCCTGTAAATCGAAAAAAATTAATTACAAGCGCAATTTTGATGCCATATTGTTCATTTTCGGTTAAGCTTTTTATACCCGCTACTCATAGAGTAGAAGGGTATTATAACTTTCTTCATACCGGAAATGAATGTAAAAGGCAGAAGGAGACACCTCCGACCCCATAAAGTATATATATTCTGGCTCAGGATCAACAGCCGAGTCGATATAGCCTTGTCCGTCTGTCTATCTGTCCGTCTGTCCGTCTGTCTGTCCGTGTGAAAACCTAGATCTCAGCTATTATAAGAGCTAAAACTACCAAATTTGGTGGCAAAATGTGTTATTATTGCACGCTGATCAAGTTTATTTTGGATTTTGACCACGCCCCGCTTCCGCCCCTGTAAATCAAAAAAAATTGAATACAAGCGCAATTTTAATGCCATATTGTTCATTTTCGGTTTATATGATAACTATAGCTAGCCAGATGATCTCTGAAAACTTGGTAACAATCGGATAATTAACACAGAAGTTATTCAGCTTAACGTTTTACATAGCTGTAAGCAGCGCTGCCGGCAGCGCAAATTCATTATTTGTACAGGAGATAATAAGAATGCCTTACAATGCAAATTTTTGCAGTTCTTGGATAACAGCTTCAGTAGCTTAGTGGAAAAGCGATGAACTCCTGAACCGACAGGCCCGTGGTTCGATTCCCAGTTCATCCCGCTTAAGCTTTTTCTTTTTTCATACCCGCTACTCATAGAGTAGAAGGGTATTATAACTTTGTTCAAGCCGAAAATGTATGTAACAGACAGAGGGAGACACCTCCGACCCAATAAAGTATATATATTCTGGCTCAGGATCAACAGCCGAGTCGATATAGCCATGTCCGTCTGTCTATCCGTGTGAAAATCTAGATCTCAGCTATTATAAGAGCTAGGACTACAAATTTGGTGACAGTATGTGTAATTATTGCACGCTGATCAAGTTTATTTTGGAATTTGGCAACGCCCCCTTCCGCCCCCGTAAATCGAAAATACATTGATTACAAGCGCAATTTGGATGCCATATTGTTCATTTTCGGTTTACATGATAACTATAGCTAGCCAGATCGTCTCTGAGAATTTGGTAACAATCGGATAATAAACACAGAAGTTATTCAGCTTAACGTTTTCCATAGCTGTAAGTAGCGCTGCCGCTGCGTCCCTCAAAATATTGGGTGCGGTTGCATTTTGTCTAAACAGCTGTTTTTATCGATATGAAATCTATCGGTAAAACAGTTGCTCTGGCCCGAATCTGGTCAGATGCCCGACGGCCCGAGTTTGTGACCGCCGAGAAAGAGAGCGTTAAAGCTGGATTAACGGGTGAAAAATTTGTGCTACGCTCAAATCGTGTAAAGTGCGTGTGTTTTTATACCATTCGAGCATTGAAAATTGTCAAAAATGGTATACTAAGTTTGTGAAAAAGTATGTAAAAGGCAGAAGGAGACATGGCAGACCCAATCAAGTATATACATTCTGGCTTAGGATCAACAGCCGAGTCGATGAATCCATGTCTGTCTGTCCGTCCGTCTGTAAGAATGCCGAGATGTTAGCTAATTACAAAAGCTAGAGACACCATATTTGTTTCTGTATACCATACGCAGATCAAGTTTATTTCAAATTTATAGTGCAACGCCTACCGCACACGCAAATCGACAATTTACGAATATTAAGAAAAGTATTACAATTACAGTCACCAAATTTGTCATGATGGCTCCTATAAATCATGCGCAGATAAAATTTATTTCAAATTTAAGGTGCCACGCCCACCGCCCACGCAAATCGATAATTTACGAATATTAAGAAAAGTATTACATTTACAGACACCAAATTTGGAATGATGATTCCTGTTAATCCTGCGCAGATGATGTTTATTTCAAATTTAAGGTGTCACGCCCACCGCCCACGCAAATCGATACGATCATATACGAATATTAAGGAAAGTATTACAGTTACAGACACCAAATTTGGGATGATGATTCCCGTTAATCCTGCGCAGATGATGTTTATTTCAAATTTTTGAATATTAAGAAAAGTATTACACTTACAGACCCCAAATTAGGCATGATGATGGCTGTAAATCATGCGAAAATAAAAATTATTTCAAATTCGAGGTACCACGCCCACTGCCCACGTAAATCGATCATTTTTGAACATTAAGGAAAGTATTTAGTTTACAGATTTCTGCTTTGGAACACGTGACGATGCTGATTCCGCACACTCAAATCGATAATTTACGAATATTAAGAAAAGTATTACAGTTACAGTCACCAAATTCGGGATGACGATTCCTGTTAAACATGCGCAGATGATGTTTATTTCAAATTTGAGGTGTCACGCCCACCGCCCACGCAAATTGATAATTTACGATTATAAGGGAAAGTATTACAGTTATAGTCACCAAATTCGGCATGATGATTCCTGTAAATCATGAGCAGAAAAAGTTTGTTTTAAATTTGAGGAGCCACGCTCACCGCCCACGCAAATCGATAACTTACAAATATTAAGGAGAGTATTACAGTTACAAAAACCAAATTTGGCATGATAGTTCCTGTAAACCATGCACAGACAAAGATTATTTCAAATTTGAGGTGCCACGCCCACCGCCCACGCAATCAATAATTCACGTATATCGAGGAAAGTATTAAATTTACTGATTTCTGCTTTAGGACACGTGAAGGTGCTGATAATATGCACCCAATCCCAAAATTACAATCCGATTGGATAATAATTTCAGAAGTTATTAAAGAAAACGTTTTTTCATAGTTCCGTTGCCACCGCCATTGCAGCATATCGTCATGCATCGTTTTAGCTATTCTGTGTCTGTATGTGCGTGTGAGAGCGAGTTAGTACTAGTTAGTGCAACTACGAAGTTGGTCGAATGGTATTTTACGATCGGGTGGACTCGACTGTAGCTACCCTTACTTGTTTTTTTCTTTTTTCTTATGTTATATAATGATTATTAAGATTTTCTTATGCATATTAGCTTTGAATTCTTTAACTTTAATATTGTAATTACATTTCGGTTCAAGAATTTATTCGCATCGTTCCTCCATGTATTCCAATTTCTCGTAGACCTCAACGATGTGATAAGAGTGAGAACCTAAGTAACGTAATAAAAAATCACTTTATTAGCGACGGATACAGTCAAGAAGTCTTCTATGGTATATAGTAATTTAACAAGAGAATACAATCGATATGCGATAGTAGAGTATAATTACAGTACATACAGATATATAATACAAATACAGCTTCAAATACAGATATCCATGCGAATACTGTGTTTACATGGAAAGAGCCACTCAGCATTTGGAGCCGTTTGCTCTTCAGCTGCCGCAGTTCGTCCTTGGAGGATGACGTGGACGGAGCCGTCGAGGTAACCGAAATGGAAGCCAGCGATGTAGAGACGGGGAGTGTTTCGGTGCTTTGTGTCATGTTGAGCATGTTGGAGCGACGGAAGTAACGGGGCATGGAGTAATCATCCTTGGAGGCACGTGCCGTATTCGCATTCTGTATGAAGTAGAGACTCTGCGAGACGCAAGAAATCTATTTTGTTGCGAGTAAATAGCGATAAATAGGTTTCTGAATCATCGATTCGTTGCTGTTTATGATCCATCCGAAGGAATCGCGGCACCCTCTTAGAAAAAACCTTTTTCATGCTCTATTCTTCCCCAGCGTTCCGAATCATTCGTGTCGGTACGAACACTTTTAAGCTCGTTGCTTTTGATGGACAAGAGTCCGAGTAACATTTTTCAATCCATTGTTTCGCTTGCATGGTGTTTTATCCATTAAAGAACAATGTTTTATCAAAACACGAAACTCGATTTTTTCCATTTTTTAATCAAACTACAAAACGACTTTACTCCAAGCTTGATAACTCAACTGTTTCTGGTCCAATCGACATAAATTTTGACACGTTTCAAGCAACGATTAGTACTCTAAAAAGGCTGGGTTACTGGTTTACTACAAGCGTAATCTTTGGGTTAGACTCGGGACTTATTGATCCTTATTATTGATCTAATTTGGAGTGAGGAGGTGATACACTCTGACAATGGCAAACAGTTCACCTCCAAAATGTTTGTGAAAATGATAAAGAACTTCGGTATCAACCACATTAGAACGCCAATATACTTACCATCCAGCAACGCGGCCGAATGGATCCGTAGCTATCTCGAAGAAGACCACGAAGCGTGCTACAAGATGCCACGAAAACTGGGGTCTTTGTGTGACCACGAAATGGATGGCATGAGTCCGAAGGACAGGCTGGCGATCATCAATGCGAAGGTGCACGATAAACTTGAGTCGTATGTGGTCGGCCGACAGCGCTACGACCAAATGGTTGCAGTGCCCGGACAAGAAGTTTACCGCCGAAACTTTGTGTTGAGTGACCTCTCAACAAACTTCAACGCAAAGTTTGCAGGGAAATTCCTAAGGGCCAGAGTAGTGCAGGCAGTCGGAAACAACGCCTATATCTTGGAAGACCTTTAAGGATATCCGCACCTAAAACTATGGTTGAAGTCAAAGCAGAGGCTGAAAGAGAATACGAACACACTACCAACAACAAAACACATATTGAAGCGTTTTAAATATTTACCGTTTTAAATATTTAGCCTGACTATTAGATCGTGGGCCCCGCGTTAATTATTTCATCACTCTGCAGGATGAACTGCGTCCCTCAAAATATTGGGTGCTGTTGCATTTTGTCTAAACAGCTGTTTTTATCGATATGAAATCTATCGGTAAAACAGCTGCTCTAGCCCGACGTCTGGTCAGATGCCCGACGGCCCGAGTTTGTGACCGCCGAGAAAGAGAGCGTTAAAGCTGGATTAACGGGTGAAAAATTAGTGCTACGCTCAAATCGTGTAAAGTGCGTGTGTTTTTATACCATTCAAGCATTGAAAATTGTCAAAAATGGTATACTAAGTTTGTGAAAAAGTATGTAAAAGGCAGAAGGAGACATGGCAGACCCAATCAAGTATATATATTCTGGCTAAGGATCACCAGCCGAGTCGATAAATCCATGTCTGTCTGTCCGTCCGTCTGTAAGAATGTTGAGATGTTAGCTAATTACAAAAGCTAGAGACACCATATTTGTTTCTGTATACCATACGCAGATCAAGTTTATTTCAAATTTATAGTGCCACGTCTACCGCACACGCAAATCGATAATTTACGAATATTAAGGAAAGTATTACAGTTACAGTCACCAAATTTGGCATGATGGTTCCTATAAATCATGCGCAGATGAAATTTATTTCAAATTTGAGGTGCCACGCCCACCGCCCACGCAAATCGATCATATACGAATATTAAGGAAAGTATTACAGTTACAGACACCAAATTTGGGATGATGATTCCTGTTAATCCTGCGCAGATGATGTTTATTTCAAATTTAAGGTGTCACGCCCACCGCCCACGCAAATCGATAATTTACGATTATTAAGGAAAGTATTACAGTTACAGACACCAAATTTGGGATGATGATTCCTGTTAATCCTGCGCAGATGATGTTTATTTCAAATTTTTGAATATTAAGAAAAGTATTACACTTACAGACCCCAAATTAGGCATGATGATGGCTGTAAATCATGCGAAAATAAAAATTATTTCAAATTCGAGTTACCACGCCCACTGCCCACGTAAATCGATCATTTTTGAACATTAAGGAAAGTATTTAGTTTACAGATTTCTGCTTTGCAACACGTGAAGATGCTGATTCCGCCCACGCAAATCGATAATTTACGATTATTAAGGAAAGTATTACAGTTATAGTCACCAAATTCGGCATGATGATTCCTGTTAAACATGCGCAGATGATGTTTATTTCAAATTTGAGGTGTCACGCCCACCGCCCACGCAAATCGATAACTTACAAATATTAAGGAGAGTATTACAGTTACAAAAACCAAATTTGGCATGATAGTTCCTGTAAACCATGCACAGACAAAGATTATTTCAAATTTGAGGTGCCACGCCCACCGCCCACGCAATCAATAATTCACGTATATCGAGGAAAGTATTAAGTTTACTGATTTCTGCTTTAGGACACGTGAAGGTGCTGATAATATGCACCCAATCCCAAAATTACAATCCGATTGGATAATAATTTCAGAAGTTATTGAAGAAAACGTTTTTTCATAGTTCCGTTGCCACCGCCATTGCAGCATATCGTCATGCATCGTTTTAGCTATTCTGTGTCTGTATGTGCGTGTGAGAGCGAGTTAGTACTAGTTAGTGCAACTACGAAGTTGGTCGAATGGTATTTTACGGTCGGGTGGACTCGACTGTAGCTACCCTTACTAGTTTTTTTCTTTTTTCTTATGTTATATAATGATTATTAAGATTTTCTTATGCATATTAGCTTTGAATTCTTTAACTTTAATATTGTAATTACATTTCGGTTCAAGAATTTATTCGCATCGTTCCTCCATGTATTCCAATTTCTCGTAGACCTCAACGATGTGATAAGAGTGAGAACTTAAGTAACGTAATAAAAAATCACTTTATTAGCGACGGATACAGTCAAGAAGTCTTCTATGGTATATAGTAATTTAACAAGCGAATACAATCGATATGCGATAGTAGAGTATAATTACAGTACATACAGATATATAATACAAATACAGCTTCAAATACAGATACCCATGCGAATACTGTGTTTACATGGAAAGAGCCACTCAGCATTTGGAGGATGACGTGGACGGAGCCGTCGAGGTGACCGAAATGGAAGCCAGCGATGTGGAGACGGGGGAGTGTTTCGGTGCTTTGTGTCATGTTGAGCATGTTGGAGCGACGGAAGTAACGGGGCATGGAGTAATCATCCTTGGAGGCACGTGCCGTATTCGCATTCTGTATGAAGTAGAGACTCTGCGAGACGCAAGAAATCTTTTTTGTTGCGAGTAAATAGCGATAAATAGGTTTCTGAATCATCGATTCGTTGCTGTGTTTGTTCCATCCGAAGGAATCGCGGCACCCTCTTAGAAAAAACCTTTTTCATGCTCTATTCTACCCGAGCGTTCCTAATCATTCGTGTCGGTACGACCACTTTTAAGCTCGTTGCTTTTGATGGACAAGAGTCCGAGTAACATTTTTCAATCCATTGTTTCGCTTGCATGGTGTTTTATCCATTAAAGAACAATGTTTTAACAAAACACGAAACTCGATTTTTTCCATTTTTTAATCAAACTACAAAACGACTTTACTCCAAGCTTGATAACTCAACTGTTTCTGGTCCAATCGACATAAATTTTGACACGTTTAAAGCAACGGTTAGTACTCTAAAAAGGCTGAGTTCCTGTTTACTACAAGCGTAATCTCTGGGTTAGACTCGGGACTTATTGATCCTTATTATTGATCTAATTTGGAGTGAGGAGGTGATACACTCTAACAATGGCAAACAGTTTACCTCTAAAATGTTTGTGAAAATGATAAAGAACTTCGGTATCAACCACATTAGAACGCCAATATACTTACCATCCAGCAACGCGGCCGAACGGATCCGCAGCTATCTCGAAGAAGACCACGAAGCGTGCTACAAGATGCCACGAAAACTGGGGTCTTTGTGTGACCACGAAATGGATGGCATGAGTCCGAAGGACAGGCTGGCGATCATCAATGCGAAGGTGCACGATAAACTTGAGTCGTATGTGGTCGGCCGACAGCGCTACGACCAAATGGTTGCAGTGCCCGGACAAGAAGTTTACCGCCAAAACTTTGTGTTGAGTGACCTCTCAACAAACTTCAAGGGCCAGAGTAGTGCAGGCAGTCGGAAACAACGCCTATATCTTGGAAGACCTTCAAGGATATCCGCACCTAAAACTATGGTTGAAGTCAAAGCAGAGGCTGAAAGAGAATACGAGCACACTACCAACAACAAAACACATATTGAAGCGTGTTAAATATTTACCGTGTTAAATATTTAGCCTGACTATTTGATCGTGGGCCCCGCGTTAATTATTTCTTCACTCTGCAGGATGAACTGCGTCCCTCAAAATATTGGGTGCTGTTGCATTTTGTCTAAACAGCTGTTTTATCGATATGAAATCTATCGGTAAAACAGCTGCTCTGGCCCGACGTCTGGTCAGATGCCCGACGGCCCGAGTTTGTGACCGCCGAGTAAGAGAGCGTTAAAGCTGGATTAACGGGTGAAAAATTTGTGCTACGCTCAAATCGTGTAAAGTGCGTGTGTTTTTATACCATTCGAGCATTGAAAATTGTCAGAAATGGTATACTAAGTTTGTGAAAAAGTATGTAAAAGGCAAAAGGAGACATGGCAGACCCAATCAAGTATATATATTCTTTCTAAGGATCAACAGCCGAGTCGATAAATCCATGTCTGTCTGCCAAATCGATAATTTACGAATATTAAGGAAAGTATTACATTTACAGACACCAAATTTGGAATGATGATTCCTGTTAATCCTGCGCAGATGATGTTTATTTCAAATTTAAGGTGTCACGCCCACCGCCCACGCAAATCGATACGATCATATACGAATATTAAGGAAAGTATTACAGTTACAGACACCAAATTTGGGATGATGATTCCCGTTAATCCTGCGCAGATGATGTTTATTTCAAATTTTTGAATATTAAGAAAAGTATTACACTTACAGACCCCAAATTAGGCATGATGATGGCTGTAAATCATGCGAAAATAAAAATTATTTCAAATTCGAGGTACCACGCCCACCGCCCACGTAAATCGATCATTTTTGAACATTAAGGAAAGTATTTAGTTTACAGATTTCTGCTTTGGAACACGTGAAGATGCTGATTCCGCACACTCAAATCGATAATTTACGAATATTAAGAAAAGTATTACAGTTACAGTCACCAAATTCGGGATGACGATTCCTGTCAATCATGCGCAGATGATGTTTATTTCAAATTTGAGGTGTCACGCCCACCGCCCACGCAAATCGATAATTTACGATTATTAAGGAAAGTATTACAGTTATAGTCACCAAATTCGGCATGATGATTCCTGTAAATCATGAGCAGAAAAAGTTTGTTTTAAATTTGAGGAGCCACGCTCACCGCCCACGCAAATCGATAACTTACAAATATTAAGGAGAGTATTACAGTTACAAAAACCAAATTTGGCATGATAGTTCCTGTAAACCATGCACAGACAAAGATTATTTCAAATTTGAGGTGCCACGCCCACCGCCCACGCAATCAATAATTCACGTATATCGAGGAAAGTATTAAGTTTACTGATTTCTGCTTTAGGACACGTGAAGGTGCTGATAATATGCACCCAATCCCAAAATTACAATCCGATTGGATAATAATTTCAGAAGTTATTGAAGAAAACGTTTTTTCATAGTTCCGTTGCCACCGCCATTGCAGCATATCGTCATGCATCGTTTTAGCTATTCTGTGTCTGTATGTGCGTGTGAGAGCGAGTTAGTACTAGTTAGTGCAACTACGAAGTTGGTCGAATGGTATTTTACGGTCGGGTGGACTCGACTGTAGCTACCCTTACTTGTTTTTTTCTTTTTTCTTCTGTTATATAATGATTATTAAGATTTTCTTATGCATATTAGCTTTGAATTCTTTAACTTTAATATTGTAATTACATTTCGGTTCAAGAATTTATTCGCATCGTTCCTCCATGTATTCCAATTTCTCGTAGACCTCAACGATGTGATAAGAGTGAGAACTTAAGTAACGTAATAAAAAATCACTTTATTAGCGACGGATACAGTCAAGAAGTCTTCTATGATATATAGTAATTTAACAAGCGAATACAATCGATATGCGATAGTAGAGTATAATTACAGTACATACAGATATATAATACAAATACAGCTTCAAATACAGATACCCATGCGAATACTGTGTTTACATGGAAAGAGCCACTCAGCATTTGGAGGATGACGTGGACGGAGCCGTCGAGGTGACCGAAATGGAAGCCAGCGATGTGGAGACGGGGAGTGTTTCGGTGCTTTGTGTCATGTTGAGCATGTTGGAGCGACGGAAGTAACGGGGCATGGAGTAATCATCCTTGGAGGCACGTGCCGTATTCGCATTCTGTATGAAGTAGAGACTCTGCGAGACGCAAGAAATCTTTTTTGTTGCGAGTAAATAGCGATAAATAGGTTTCTGAATCATCGATTCGTTGCTGTGTTTGTTCCATCCGAAGGAATCGCGGCACCCTCTTAGAAAAACCTTTTCATGCTCTATTCTACCCGAGCGTTCCTAATCATTCGTGTCGGTACGACCACTTTTAAGCTCGTTGCTTTTGATGGACAAGAGTCCGAGTAACATTTTTCAATCCATTGTTTCGCTTGCATGGTGTTTTATCCATTAAAGAACAATGTTTTAACAAAAACACGAAACTCGATTTTTTCCATTTTTTAATCAAACTACAAAACGACTTTACTCCAAGCTTGATAACTCAACTGTTTCTGGTCCAATCGACATAAATTTTGACACGTTTAAAGCAACGGTTAGTACTCTAAAAAGGCTGAGTTCCTGTTTACTACAAGCGTAATCTCTGGGTTAGACTCGGGACTTATTGATCCTTATTATTGATCTAATTTGGAGTGAGGAGGTGATACACTCTAACAATGGCAAACAGTTTACCTCTAAAATGTTTGTGAAAATGATAAAGAACTTCGGTATCAACCACATTAGAACGCCAATATACTTACCATCCAGCAACGCGGCCGAACGGATCCGCAGCTATCTCGAAGAAGACCACGAAGCGTGCTACAAGATGCCACGAAAACTGGGGTCTTTGTGTGACCACGAAATGGATGGCATGAGTCCGAAGGACAGGCTGGCGATCATCAATGCGAAGGTGCACGATAAACTTGAGTCGTATGTGGTCGGCCGACAGCGCTACGACCAAATGGTTGCAGTGCCCGGACAAGAAGTTTACCGCCAAAACTTTGTGTTGAGTGACCTCTCAACAAACTTCAAGGGCCAGAGTAGTGCAGGCAGTCGGAAACAACGCCTATATCTTGGAAGACCTTCAAGGATATCCGCACCTAAAACTATGGTTGAAGTCAAAGCAGAGGCTGAAAGAGAATACGAGCACACTACCAACAACAAAACACATATTGAAGCGTGTTAAATATTTACCGTGTTAAATATTTAGCCTGACTATTTGATCGTGGGCCCCGCGTTAATTATTTCTTCACTCTGCAGGATGAACTGCGTCCCTCAAAATATTGGGTGCTGTTGCATTTTGTCTAAAACAGCTGTTTTATCGATATGAAATCTATCGGTAAAACAGCTGCTCTGGCCCGACGTCTGGTCAGATGCCCGACGGCCCGAGTTTGTGACCGCCGAGTAAGAGAGCGTTAAAGCTGGATTAACGGGTGAAAAATTTGTGCTACGCTCAAATCGTGTAAAGTGCGTGTGTTTTTATACCATTCGAGCATTGAAAATTGTCAGAAATGGTATACTAAGTTTGTGAAAAAGTATGTAAAAGGCAAAAGGAGACATGGCAGACCCAATCAAGTATATATATTCTTTCTAAGGATCAACAGCCGAGTCGATAAATCCATGTCTGTCTGCCAAATCGATAATTTACGAATATTAAGGAAAGTATTACAGTTACAGTCACCAAATTTGGCATGATGGTTCCTATAAATCATGCGCAGATGAAATTTATTTCAAATTTGACGTGCCACCGCCCACGCAAATCGATCATATACGAATATTAGGGAAAGTATTACAGCTACAGACACCAAATTTGGGATGATGATTCCTGTTAATCCTGCGCAGATGATGTTTATTTCAAATTTTTGAATATTAAGAAAAGTATTACACTTACAGACCCCAAATTAGGCATGATGATGGCTGTAAATCATGCGAAAATAAAAATTATTTCAAATTCGAGGTACCACGCCCACCGCCCACGTAAATCGATCATTTTTGAACATTAAGGAAAGTATTTAGTTTACAGATTTCTGCTTTGGAACACGTGAAGATGCTGATTCCGCACACTCAAATCGATAATTTACGAATATTAAGAAAAGTATTACAGTTACAGTCACCAAATTCGGGATGACGATTCCTGTCAATCATGCGCAGATGATGTTTATTTCAAATTTGAGGTGTCACGCCCACCGCCCACGCAAATCGATAATTTACGATTATTAAGGAAAGTATTACAGTTATAGTCACCAAATTCGGCATGATGATTCCTGTAAATCATGAGCAGAAAAAGTTTGTTTTAAATTTGAGGAGCCACGCTCACCGCCCACGCAAATCGATAACTTACAAATATTAAGGAGAGTATTACAGTTACAAAAACCAAATTTGGCATGATAGTTCCTGTAAACCATGCACAGACAAAGATTATTTCAAATTTGAGGTGCCACGCCCACCGCCCACGCAATCAATAATTCACGTATATCGAGGAAAGTATTAAGTTTACTGATTTCTGCTTTAGGACACGTGAAGGTGCTGATAATATGCACCCAATCCCAAAATTACAATCCGATTGGATAATAATTTCAGAAGTTATTGAAGAAAACGTTTTTTCATAGTTCCGTTGCCACCGCCATTGCAGCATATCGTCATGCATCGTTTTAGCTATTCTGTGTCTGTATGTGCGTGTGAGAGCGAGTTAGTACTAGTTAGTGCAACTACGAAGTTGGTCGAATGGTATTTTACGGTCGGGTGGACTCGACTGTAGCTACCCTTACTTGTTTTTTTCTTTTTCTTCTGTTATATAATGATTATTAAGATTTTCTTATGCATATTAGCTTTGAATTCTTTAACTTTAATATTGTAATTACATTTCGGTTCAAGAATTTATTCGCATCGTTCCTCCATGTATTCCAATTTCTCGTAGACCTCAACGATGTGATAAGAGTGAGAACTTAAGTAACGTAATAAAAAATCACTTTATTAGCGACGGATACAGTCAAGAAGTCTTCTATGATATATAGTAATTTAACAAGCGAATACAATCGATATGCGATAGTAGAGTATAATTACAGTACATACAGATATATAATACAAATACAGCTTCAAATACAGATACCCATGCGAATACTGTGTTTACATGGAAAGAGCCACTCAGCATTTGGAGCCGTTTGCTCTTCAGCTGCCGCAGTTCGTCCTTGGAGGATGACGTGGACGGAGCCGTCGAGGTGACCGAAATGGAAGCCAGCGATGTGGAGACGGGGAGTGTTTCGGTGCTTTGTGTCATGTTGAGCATGTTGGAGCGACGGAAGTAACGGGGCATGGAGTAATCATCCTTGGAGGCACGTGCCGTATTCGCATTCTGTATGAAGTAGAGACTCTGCGAGACGCAAGAAATCTTTTTTGTTGCGAGTAAATAGCGATAAATAGGTTTCTGAATCATCGATTCGTTGCTGTTTTTGTTCCATCCGAAGGAATCGCGGCACCCTCTTAGAAAATACCTTTTTTATGGTTTATTCTACCCGAGCGTTCCGAATCATTCGTGTTGGTACGAACACTTTTAAGCTCGTTGCTTTTGATGGTGCATGGTGTTTTATCCATTAAAGAACAATGTTTTATCAAAACACGAAACTCGATTTTTTCCATTTTTTAATCAAACTACAAAACGACTTTACTCCAAGCTTGATAACTCAACTGTTTCTGGTCCAATCGACATAAATTTTGACACGTTTCAAGCAACGGTTAGTACTCTAACAAGTAAGAAAGCTACAGTCGAGTGTGCTCGACTGTAATATACCCGCTACCCAGCTGCTTGTACATAATTTATTTGCGGAACAAAAAAACGGCTACAATCATATTTTGACCGTAAAAGGCTATGGACTTATAATATTTATGCAAAGTCAAAATTCAAAATAAAAAAAAAAACATTTTTGCACACATTTAGTTTTTGATGCGGGCGGGACTCGAACCCCTAAATGCATAATAGTACTGTTCGTTTTGCAGTCCACAACTTAACCCATTTCACCACCGTACACGCACACACGATTCGGCACAATGCTGCAAGCAGCGCTGCCGGCAGCGCTGCTTACAGCTGTGGAAAACGTTAAGCTGAATAACTTCTGTGTTTATTATCCGATTGTTACCAAATTTTCAGAGATCTTCTGGCTAGCTATAGTTATCATGTAAACCGAAAATGAACAATATGGCATCAAAATTGCACTTGTTATCAATGTTTTTTCGATTTGCGGGGGCGGAAGGGGCGTGGCCAAACTCCAAAATAAACTTGATCAGCGTGCAATAATAACACATATTGTCACCAAATTTGGTTGTCCTAGCTCTTATAATAGCTGAGATCTAGATTTTCACACTGACAGACAGACGGACAGACGGACATGGCTATATCGACTCGGCTGTTGATCCTGAGCCAGAATATATATACTTTATGGGGTCGGAGGTGTCTCCTTCTGCCTGTTACATACATTTTCGGTTTGAACAAAGTTATAATACCCTTCTACTCTATGAGTAGCGGGTATAATCACTTTATTAGCGACGGATACAGTCAAGAAGTCTTCTATGATATATAGTAATTTAACAAGCGAATACAATCGATATGCGATAGAAGAGTATAATTACAGTACATACAGATATATAATACAAATACAGCTTCAAATACAGATACCCATGCGAATACTGTGTTTACATGGAAAGAGCCACTCAGCATTTGGAGCCGTTTGCTCTTCAGCTGCCGCAGTTCGTCCTTGGAGGATGACGTGGACGGAGCCGTCGAGGTGACCGAAATGGAAGCCAGCGATGTGGAGACGGGGAGCGTTTCGGTGCTTTGTGTCATGTGAGCCAATGTGAAGGTGATGTGTTTCTCCGGAGAGTCCCAGGCAGATGCAGTGCCTGGTGTTGCCTCCGCATCAAGCTTGATAGACCGGTTACAAAAAAAGAAGGAAAGACTTTAATAGAGTAGGTCAAAGTTTGAATAGAAATTTAATAGCTAATCACAAATAGATCATGAAAGTTTTATAAAACGATTATACTTATTTTATTTATAGAAATCGCTTAGTCCTATAAACAATTTTATTAAATATTCGATTATTTAATAATTGTTAAATTAATAATTTCGACTTCTAAGATAAGATAAGATTCCCCCAAGTGAAAATATTTCAATTTATTAGACCATGGAAATGTGCATAACAGGCGAAATTAGGCGGGCAGTTGATGCTGTTGCAGTTGTTGTTGTAGCTGTGGTGACAATGGTGAGCGAGGTCACTGTGCTTGTTACGGTAGATAAACTCATTGCTATTTTGGAAGAGGGAGCGGGTGTAGCAGTACTCTCTCCGGTTAGAGGTTTTTTTTTGGAGCGTGGACGGTAGAGACGGAGAGCAAGAGCTCGCTCTTTCTTGTGTTGTTGTTAGAATATTGAACGGCTTGGTGTTTACAGACCGCTCGCGATCTGCGTTTGATGATAAGGGCGTCGCGGGTATCTTCGAAACAATAGAGAAATACGCGTTATTACGCTGCAGTGAGAGAAGACGTTCGTCTTGCTCGCGTTGGCGCTGAGCGCGAATATCGCTCTGGCTCACCGCGATTTTTCGCGGGATTGTTGTCACAACTCAAATTTGAAATAGTCTTTATCTGCGCATGATTTATAGGACGTCCAATTTGATGTCTGTAACTGTAATACTTTTCTTAATATTCGTAATCTATCCATTTGCGTGGGGGGTGGGCGTTGCACCTCAATTTTGAAATAATCTTTTTTGGTGTCTGTAACTGTAATACTTTCCTTAATATTTGTTAATTATCGATTTGCGTGGGCGGTGGGCGTTACAACTCAAATTTTTTTTTTTTAAACTTGATTATTTTTATTTATTGAATCTTCTTATTTACTAAGAACTAACAATATGTTAACAAATCTTACAACTATTCTAGCTTAACTGTGTTAAGTTTGAACGTTCCTCAAAAATATTTACTGGGTTGATGAATTGTTGCGACGGAGACGAGATCGATTGCTGGCCTGCGTTAAAATTTTTGGCTAGGTGGTTCGGGTGTGAAGACAGCTTAATTGAATGTTTCGACATGAGGTCTGCTATTACATTTTTCACTGCTGGGATGTCTAAGTCCGGATGTTTTCATTGTGAACATACCAAGGCGCCCCTGTGATAGTTCGCAGTATTTATACCCGCTTCTTATAGAGTAGAAGAGTATTATAACTTTGTTCAAACCGAAAATGTATGTAACAGGCAGAAGGAGACACCTCCGACCCTATAAAATATATATATTCTTGTTCAGGATCACTAGCCGAGTCAATTAAGCCATGTCTGTCAGTCCATCTGTCCGTCTGTTTGAACGAGTATATCTCAGAAACTAAAAAAGCTAGAGTTAACAAATTTGGTAACAACACTCATATGGGTCATACGCTGTAAGACTTGTATTAAAATTTGGCCCACGCCCACTTCCGCCCCCGTATATCTATAAACCGAATAGCAAGCGCAATAATAAAGCTACAGTATTCAGTATTCACAACTGTTGTCTTTTTCAACTGCTTGGATTTTGATGCATGTCATTTATGAATTGGTGTGTGTCTTAAATATGTTAGATATGTTGACAACCAACGCGTAAGTGGGTCCGTGGTTAAGTTGCGGACTAATGATTTAATGGGGCCGTTGATTACCAGAGCGTCTAACTGAAAATGATATGTTATGGTTTTTATACCCGCTACTCATAGAGTAGAAGAGTATTATAACTTTGTTCAAACCGAAAATGTATGTAACAGGCAGAAGGAGACACCTCCGTCCCCAAAAAGTATATATATTCTGGCTCAGGATCAACAGCCGAGTCGATATAGCCATGTCCGTCTGTCTGTCCGTGTGAAAATCTAGATCTCAGCTATTATAAGAGCTAGGACAACCAAATTTGGTGACAATATGTGTTATTATTGCACGCTGATCAAGTTTATTTTGGATTTTGGCCGCGCCCCCTTCCGCCCCCGCAAATCGAAAAAACATTGATAACAAGTGCAATTTTGATGTCATATTGTTCATTTTCGGTTTACATGATAACTATAGCTAGCCAGAAGATCTCTGAAAATTTGGTAACAATCGGATAATAAACACAGAAGTTATTCAGCTTAACGTTTTCCACAGCTGTAAGCAGCGCTGCCGGCAGCGCTGCCGGCAGCGCTGCTTGCAGCATTGTGCCGAATCATGTGTGCGTGTACGGTGGTGAAATGGGTTAAGTTGTGGACTGAAAAACGAACAGTACTATTATGCATTTACGGGTTCGAGTCCCGCCCGCATCAAAAAATTAAATGTGTGCAAAAATGTTTTCTTTTTTATTTTGTATTTTGACTTTGCATAAATATTATAAGTCCATAGCCTTTTACGGTCAAAATATGATTGTAGCCGTTTTTTTGTTCCGCAAATAAATTATGTACAAGCAGCTGGGTAGCGGGAATATTACAGTCGAGCACACTCGACTGTAGCTTTCTCACTTGTTTTTTTTAAGAACTTATACTTTAATTTTTTTAATATGCATTAATTGGTGGTGCATTTTATTTAAAATTTTTTTAATGGCTCACAATGAACTTAGTTAACAAGTGGAGAAGTGACAGTCTCTTAAAACAGCTCTGTGCGATTGTCAGAGCGCAGCTTTTTCTTATATATTTTTATTTTTATTTTTTATTTAATTATATGTTTATGATTGTTTTTTATGAATAAATAGCAACAACAACACGCATCTGCATTCAGACTTTGTTTTTGTCGTGCAAGAATTTCCGAATGGTCTCATAATGTAACTTTGGCAAAACTTGCGTAATGGGTTAATGGCCGAATGGAGAAGTGGTGGACCTCTTAGGTAATGGGTCCAAGGTTCGATTCCGCATGCATACGTGTCATGGTGGGGGAGATCGAGCTTTTCTTATTTTTTGAAAAGAAAAGTTTTTGCCTCCCTTTTTGAGCAACCTTCATGAAATTTTGTATACATGTTTCTTATTGCTGCCCGCTAAAAATAAGTCGGAACAAGCCGGTACGAATCGATACATCGTATAGATTCCATAGAACCTATCGGGCGGTTTTTTAACAAAATTTATTAAAAGTTAGAGTGCTCTAAAACACTTTCCATTCAAGTATATAAAGAATTATTAAAAGGGCACCTATTGTTTTTTACATGCACGTATTCGATTTATAGTCTTCAATAGGTAGAATTATTATTTTTACTGTTTAAGTGATAAATCTTGGATTTTTGTGGTACCTGAATAAAAGTTATACGTTTTCAATACTTTTTACTTCTTTTCCCGGCAGCGCTGCTTGCAGCATTGTGCCGAATAGTGTGTGCGTGTACGGTGGTGAAATGGGTTAAGTTGTGGACTGCATAACGTACGAAACTATTATGCATTTATGGGTTCGAGTCCCACCCGCATCAAAAGTTAAATGTGTGCAAAAAATTATTTTTTTTTATTTTAGATTTTGACTTTGCATAAATATTGTAAGTCTATCCCATTTTACGGTCAAAATATGATTGTAGCCGTTCTTTATTGTTCCGCAAATAATTTTGATGTACGAGCAGCTGGGTAGCGGGTATATTACAGTCGAGCACACTCGAATGTAGCTTTCTTACTTGTTTTTTTCAAAAATCCGTTTTCCACTTTTCTCAATTTGATTTTTTTCATGATCTTCAAAGTTTCATGGTCTTATACAGTCAACCCTTGACAGTAGCTGTTCTAACTCGTTTTTAAATCAGCTTTGAGATTTGCTTATGTATGTGGATAGCATGGAATGGTTGCCTGAGTAAGCGTATGTAAGAAATAATGTCGCTCGATAATGCCAACTTTCATTAGTTAACTAGCGCAAATGCCGATCGACGTGATCGTTGACACGAGGCAACGAGTCATGGCGGGTCGAGAAATCGTTCAACGTCACGTTGAGTTCACAATGTTAAAGTTAGTTCTTTTGATATCGATACCGTTCTTATGTATGGAAAGGGGGGAGGGGGAGAGACTTTTAAGTTTGCATATGTATTGCACATCGGTTGGATAATGCTACCGGAGAACATTTTCGAAAGAATAAAACCTAATATTCATAGATTACTGTGGGGACCGTTCATTATACCATTGAAGATGGTATTTTAATTTTGGCCAGAAGTTTGCAACTCACCTTAGGAGACATCTCTGACCCTATAAAGTTTATATATTCTTAATCAGCATCAATAAGGGAGACGAACTAGCCATGTCCGTCTGTTGCAACGCAAACTAGTCCCTCAGTTTTAGAGCTATCTTGATAAAACTTGGTATACATGTATTTAATTGCTGAACGCTGTAAATAAGTCGGAACGAGCTACATCGGACCGATATATCGTATAGCTGCCAAAGAACCTATCGGTCGAATTTTGTTATTTTTTAAGAAGTCGCTATTAAACTTTTCCGATATATCGAATGTCTAAGTATAAAGGCTGTCAAAATTTAATCGAAATAAGACCGAAATATCGTATATCTACCATACAACCTATCGACCGATTTAATCTGTGGAGTAACTGCAATGGTATAAAACCCTCGGCGTTTGGAAGGTAGCCGTTCTTTCTTGTTTTAATTATATTTACAATAAATACCTAAAGATTTCTTTACACATTGATCGTAATCGATAACCATTAATTTAAATATGGGTATTGAGAAATAAAGTGTTTGCGGAGAGTTTTAAGCAATGTATGTCGGGTAGCGCTGAATTCCTAAGAAGGTCTTGAGCTTTCTTTTGTGTCTTTCCGAAGGTGTTAGCTTATAAATATTCTAGATTTAATGTTGAAAAAATGTTAAAAAAATTTAAAATTTAAATTTGAATTCATAAATATTCATCATACTTTGACGTGTGAAGACGTGTTTTTTTTATAGAGCTCCGCACAAAATCGGTTGATTTGAGTGAAGTGAACGAGTAATAATAAAAAATAAATAAATAAATCGAAAGCGAAAGAGACGCTCTATGCAATGTAAGATCGCTCAAATATATATTGTGATTTAATTAAATAATAAAACTATGAGTCAGAACGACACTCGAGGTCAGCGTCAGCGTGAGCAAGACGAACGCCGGCTCTCAATTCAACGTAGCAACGCGTACTTTTCTTACATCTCCCCGACAACTACAAACGGAGTCATCGAGCGGTCAATAACCCACAGCCAAACGAACCTTCCTTTACCAACAAATCAAAAAAGACCGCGCTCATACTCTACCGCTCTTCTAGCTCCGACACAAGCCCCGCTACCTCCAACAACAACAACTGGAGCAATATCGACAGCCCTCTATCTCGCCGTCAGCTGCACCCGCTCACGCTCTCACTGAGTCAGTAAAAACAAAACCGCACGCAACAAACGGTACTGTTGCACTGTCAGTAAAACAAAATGTAAACAAAGAAGTAAGAAAGTTAAATTCGAGTGTGCTCGACTGCTATGGAAAACGTTAAGCTGAATAACTTCTGTGTTATTTATCCGATTGTTACCAAATTTTCAGAGATCATCTGGCTAGTTCTAGTTATTATGTGAACAATATGGCATCAAAATTGCGCTTGTAATCAATTTTTTCGATTTACGGGGGCGGAAGGGGGCGTGGCCAAAATCCAAAACAAACTTGATCAGCGTGCAATAATGACACATATTATCACCAAATTTGGTAGCTCTAGCTCTTATAATAGCCGAGATCTAGATTTTCACACGGACAGACAGACGGACGGACGGACAGACGGAGATGGCTATATCGACTCGGCTATTGATCCTGAGCCTGAATATATATACTTTATGGGGTCGGAGGTGTCTCCTTCTGCCTGTTACATACATTTTCGGTTTGAAAAAAGTTTTAATACCCTTCTACTCTATGGGTAGCGGATATAAAAAGTTGGGTCGACCTGGCAGACTGGAATGGACTGCTACATTACAATAAAACGGAAACTTAGCCCGAAAAATGCAGATCCAGAAAACAAGCCAAAATATATACGCGATAATTCCACCCTGATCAACAACTTAGCCCCCTCAAATACCAACAGATTCGCTTTGCTGGCAAATACCTCCGAGGACGTGCCACTGGGATCCGTTGATATCGAACCGAAGAAAACAAAGCCTCCCCCAATTTATATCCGCGAGAAGAGCACAAGTAGTCTGGTAAATACTTTGATTGGCCTTATTGGGAAATATAATTCCCCTCGTAAGAGGTACTATCAATGAAATCAAACTCCAAACGAAAACGGAGGACAGCTACAGAAAAATCACAAACTATCTCACCGCACAAAAAACATGTATACCTACAAGCTAAAAAGCAGCAAGGGCCTTCAAGTAGTACTGAAGGGCATTGAGTCTGATGTTACGCCCGAAGAGGCGCTAAAGGAAAAGGGATTTTCCGCCAAAAGCGAGTATAACATCAAAAACAGAAACAGGCAGCCACAACCACTCTTTAAGATTGATCTTGAACCAGAAAACAAGCACCTTAAAAAAAACGAGGATCACCCAATTTATAAACTCCAGCTTCTTCTGCACCGTAGGATCACAGTAGAAGAGCCGCATAAACGTAACGCTCACATACAATGTACAAACTACCAAGAATACGGCCACACGAGGTCGTATTGCACACTTCGCCCGGTGTGCGTAGTCTGTGGAGATCTCCACGACTCCACACAATGCCAATCTAATAAGGAAAATGCAAGCGAGAAAAAGTGCAATAATTGTAGGCGTAATCACATAGCAAACTACAGAGGCTCCCCAATCTACAAGCTACGAGCTAAAAAGCCGTCTTCACAAAAGAATGAACACGGCGCGGGCACACCAAGGAACAGGTACGCTGACACCATCAGTATCAAGTATTCTTTTCAAAAGCAACAAGCTCTGCTCCTTGGATTATACCCACCACAAACAAGATAACATTTGCAAACGTTTTAAAATCAGGTATAACGCCTCCAACCCAAAATTCCCAAACCCCATGTGAAGTGCACACAGAATTAGACACACAACAAAACTATAGGCCAACTGAACAGCAAGAAACATAAACTGAAGCTATGATGCAAGTCTTACAACAGAGCATATGACACATATGGAGTTTATGACATTTATGCGAACCACCATTCAAGACATGATGCGTAACCAAACCATTTGATACAAATGCTTGTAGCCAAACAATCAAATAAATAATGGCTACCTTACGCATAGCTACGTGAAACGCCAATGGCGTTTCACAGCTCAAACTTGAGCTAGCTCATTTCCTACATGAGAAGCACATCGACGTAATGCTTCTTTCTGAAACTCATCTCACAAGCAAATACAAATTTCAAATGAGAGACTACCACTTCTATGATACAAATCATCCTGACGGTAAAGCACACGGTGGGACCGCCATACTCATAAGGAACCGTATGAAGCACCACTTTTCCAAAGAGTTTGCTGAAAATAACCTTCAGCCCACATCTATCAACATACAGCTGGAGGACAACACTCATCTCACACTAGCGGCCGTATACTGTCCCCTCGTTTCACAGTATTGGAAGATTAATACCTGGATTTCTTCCAAGCACTAGGGCCTCACTTCATTGCAGCAGGCGACTACAATGCTAAACATACTCACTGGTAATCGCGACTTGTGACTTGTGAAAAGCCACTAATAAACTTGACCATGTTTCTCCTGGGAGTCCATAATACTGGCCATGAGACCTCAATAAGTTGCCTGACCTGATCGACTTCGCAGTTACGAAAAATATTTCCCGCAGTTTGGTTAAAGCTGAATGTCTGCCAGATCTGTCATCTGAACACTCGCCTGTACTAATCAACCTCCGCCGGTACGCAGAAAACGTGAAACCACCATACAGATTGACTTCACACAAAACAAACTGGCTCAGGTACAAAAAATATATAAGTTCACACATTGAGCTAAGCCCGAAACTCAACACTGAATCTGATATAGAGAGCTGCACAGGTACATTCCAATCCATTCTTACTGCAGCAGCTCTCCCTGCAACACCCAAAATCACAAACATTACAATTAAACCGAATAAGACCAACGTACAAATCGAGCAACTCGTCCACGTAAAACGACGCTTACGTAGAGAATTCCAGATCGCCAACTGCAAAACAACAGCTAAAAATAGCCACACTGGCCAACGCTCTGAAACAAGAGGAGAAAGATGATCAGATGATCAACTTGTGCCAACAGGCACAAAACATAAGTCGCTGTGGAGAGCCCACTCAGCTCTTCCCCCATCGACTGAAACCGTTTTGCCGATAAGGAATTCCTCAGGTGGCTGGGCCCATAGTGATGCAGACAGAGCCACCACATTTCCCGCTCACTTACAAAGGTATTCACGCCAAACCAGGCTACTAACACTTTCGCGCTACCAACCTCACCCATAAACTGCAACTGCCAGCAACAAACCCCAATTGTGTTTCGTCCAAAAGAAATAACTTAAATAATCAAAGACAATCTCAGCCCGAAAAAATCCCCCGTCTGCGACCTTATAACTCCGAAAATGATCATCGAGCTGCCACATTCAGCAGTTCGCTACATAACCAATCTCTTTAATGCCATCATCAAACTTTTTACTTTCCACATCGATGGAAGAGATCGATTATCATAATGATTCCAAAGCCTGGAAAGGACCCCACAGTCCCTTCATCTTACAGACCATTAAGTCTACTCTCATTTATTTCGAAACTATTCGAAAAATGCCTGCTGACTTAATCTACACCTGAGAACCCACAACATCATCCAAGGCCACCAATTTGGATATCGCAAAAGCCACGGAACCATCGAACAGGTGAATCGTATAACAACGAAAATAAGAACTGCATTTGAAAATCGAGAATACTGTACAGCAGTATTCTTAGACGTATCCCAAGCATTCGACAGAGTCTGGCTTGACGGCCTAATGTTTAAAGTTGCCGGCAGCGCTGCTTGCAGCATTGTGCCGAATCGTGTGTGCGTGTACGGTGGTGAAATGGGTTAAGGTGTGGACTGCAAAACGAACAGTACTATTATGCATTTACGGGTTCGAGTCCCGCCCGCATCAAAAATTAAATATGTGCAAAAATGTTTTTTTTCTTATTTTATATTTTGACTTTGCATAAATATTATAAGTCCATAGCCTTTTACGGTCAAAATATGATTGTAGCCGTTTTTTTGTTCCGCAAATAAATTATGTACAGGCAGCTGGGTAGCGGGTATATTACAGTCGAGCACACTCGACTGTAGCTTTCTTACTTGTTAAAGTTATTGTAAGTACTTATACAAGAAGATTCAATAAATAAAACTATAGTATAAAAAAATTAAGTAAAAACGGCTACATTCAAGTGTTGACTGTATAAGACCATGGATTTTTCAAGGTTATGAAACAAATCAGATTTAGAAAACTGGTATTGGTAAACGTGTTTTTCAAAGAAAAATAATAATACATAATAATAACACATATAATTTTCAGTTAGCCGCCAAGCAGTCCAAGTAGTTGGAAAAAAACACTGCTTGGTAAAAACTCTGCTTGCTTGCTTGCAGGGGGCGCAGTGCAAATCTATATGAAACGGTGAATAACTTGGATATGATAACTAACGGATATATTCATTATCCGATCGGATCCAAATTTTCAGCCATCGTTTAGGTGGTGATAGTTATCATTCACACCAAAACTGAATACTCTAGCTTTATTATTGCGCTTGCTATACGGTTTATCGATTTGCGGGGGCGGAAGTAGGCGTGTCCCAAAGTTTCATAAAAATTTTACAGCGTATGATTCACATAAGTGTAGTCACCAAAATTGGTGGCTCTAGCTTTATTAGTTTCTAAGATATAGGCGCTTGCAATACGGTGTTTCGTATTGCGGGGGCGGAAGTAGGCGTGGCCCAAATTTTAATAAAAATTTTACAGCGTATGATTCACATAAGTGTTGTCACCAAATTTGGTGGTCTAGCTTTTTCAGTTTCTGAGATAAAGGCGTTCATACAGACGGACAGACGGACAGACAGTTATTCCTTAATCGACTCGGCTAGTGATCCTGAGCAAGAATATATATACTTTATAGGGTCGCAGATGCCTCCTTCTACCTATTACGCACATTTCGACAAACACAATATACCATGTGTTTTTTAAAATCCATGGTCTAAAAACGGATGCGGAGTTCTGTTTCAAAGGTCTCTTAATAACGCGTACATTTGATTTCAATGTACAAAACGAAAGTGACTCCATACATGAGAGTGGGACACAGTCCGACCACACTCCCCAAATTCGCCGTCGGCGATTGCGGATCATCTTAAATTAAGAAAGTAATTATGACGCTTCATGCGCTCTCTTAACTACTAGCTTAACTACTTCTTCTCTTTTAACTTTTTCTATTATTTCTAATTGCTGGAATTGCTCAAAATTCCCAAAATTCTCCAAAATTGCCCCGTTCAAGAACTCCGGTCTTTAACAATTCGGAAGCACTGCCAGCTTGAGTATTGGGCGCCTAATTGCACCTGCTGGTGTTTTTATCTCCGGAACCTTGACGTCATCTCCTGCGATTAAGCGCTTTACGCGACCGATGGTCCATCGTTGGGGCGGTGTGTTGTCGTCGTGCACCATGCCGACCGCCCCTTCCACCAAATCGGTCTCGTTCCCTGCTGTAGACTGAGCAGGTAGTCTTTGGACCACTTGCGCCGAAAGTGCAGTCTGAGCGCCGACAACTGCTGCCACGGCTTCAAGTACGCGGTTCCCGGCTTGTTGCTTGACGCTCTTGCTCCTGATTCGTGCGGCAGCGCATGCAAAGGCTGCCCGATGAGTAGATGCCCTGGCGTGATCACCTCGCCATCGTTGGGATCGGTGCTGTAGACGAGTAGTGGTCTGGAGTTGAGTAACGCCTCGACGTCCACCAGATGCGTGCTTGCCTGCCTTCACCGCTGCTTCCTCCGAAGTGCGGTACTCGAGGGGGAATAAACCTCCAGTGCACTCCTCTCTCCGCTGCGTACCCCGTCAGTCGCTCCTTGCTCTCCAGAAATGCTATCTGCAACTCCATCAGCACGTTGCTCGCTCCCACGGAGCTCGTTGCATTGTCGCTGAACATCGTCTCGGGTAGTCCGCGCCTCCCAATGAACCTTTTGAAGACTATCAAAAAGGCATCAGTGGATAGGTCCGTTACAAGTTCCAAGTGAACTGCCTATGAGGCGAAACAAACAAAAAACGGATACCACAAGAGAATCCGTTCTGAACCGTTTGAAACAAAAACGAAGTATATATGCCACTGTTCGAACTAGTCTTGCAAAGTTAGAGTGACGATGTATCAACTCCACGAAACAATTTTGCGAAACTTTCGCTAGTGTCCAAACCATCACACTTTTTATACCATTCTCCCATTGAAAATGGTCATAAATGGTATACTAAGTTTTTGCAAATGTATGTAACAGGCAAAAGGAGGCGTGGCAGACCCCACAAAGTATATATTCTGACTCAGGATCACTAGCTGAGTCGATTGAGCCATGTCCGTCTGTCTGTCCGTTTGAACGTCTAGATCTATATTATTACAAAAGCTAAAGTCACCATATTTCACATGAAGGGTTCTGTATACCATAGGTAGATCGAGTTTATTTTAAATTTTTGATGCCACGCCCACCGCCCACGCAAATCGATCATTTTCGATTATCAGAAGTATTGAAGTTACAGCTTTCTGCTTTGGTATGAACATAAATAATTGCAATACAAATCTATTCCCCAAATTACAAATCGGACTATAAACACAGGAGTTATCCATGTTTCCGTTTTCCGTACTGACGTCATCGTCACGATGCTTTGTTTCAGCCGAAGCGTGTGTACAGCTGATTGCTATGATGTTTTCACATGTAGATCTAATTTAAACAACACAGTGTGGGCCATCTACAGTGGCGAGCAAAAGTGAGTGCATGTTCATAACTCTCGACTTTCATCATCTATAAAAACAAAACTAAAGCAGGTAGTCCAATATTTTTTTTTATTTTTGTTTACCTACCCTATTTGTAACAAATAGGACAAAAAAACCGTAACAATATGTATTCTGCGAAGATTTAGAAAATAAAAACCAAAAAAAGTCGCAAAAACTCACTTTTACACGTTATAAGAAAATAAAGAAAAAATTAATTTTTAATATTTTGTCCATAGCCCCTTATTATGAATTACTTGATTTACTCGAAATGGCATACTCTCTACCAAGTTTTCAATGACTTCCTTGGGAATTTGGTTCCATTCATCTTGTACACGCTCCCAAAGATTGGTCATGCTTGTTGGGGCTGAGTCGTACTGCCCGAGCCTTCGTTTCACGATTGACCAAAGATTTTCAATCGGATTGAGGTCAGGACTTTGTGCTGGCCACTCCATCAACTTGAAATTTTGTTTACCAATCCATTCCTTGACAATTTTCGCTGTGTGCTTCGGATCGTCGTCTTGTTGAAAAATAATATCTTCTTCCGAATACGCACATTTCTCCATAAAATTGGGAAGATGGGTTTGCAAAATATGCAGATAGTCCTCTTTTCGCATAATGCCGTCTATTAAATGCAGGGGGCCGACTTGCCACCATGTGAAGCATCCCCAGACCATTAAATTTCCGCCGCCACGTTTAACCGTTTGCTTCACATGGTGTCTTTGAATCCGTTCTCCGGGTCTACGCCAGCAGTATTGTTTACCATCTGACTGGAAACGGCTGAACTTGGACTCATCAGACCAGACAACACGTTTCCAATCATCTGTGGTCCAATCTTTGTGCTCTCTCGCAAATTTTAGACGCGCCTTAACATTTTTTTCAGATAATGTAGGTTTGTTTTTTTTTTTAACAGCCGCTGTATATCCAATGTTGCGCAGCGCTCTTCTGGCAGTCCACTCGCTAACGTTTTTGTTTATGGCCAAAGATGCTTCTTTAGGTGTTAGCAGTCTATTTTTCCTCATCTGGGATACCATTAGTCGGGCATCTGAGTCCGATAATAATTTTTTGCGACCTTTCTGTTGCGTTCTGGATGTCACATTTCGGCGTTTTTGAGCTGCAATCACTGCCGACTGGCTTATACCGAGCTTTTTGGCAATGGCTCGTGAAGAGCAGCCCTTCAGACACACAACACTATTCTCAATTTCACTTACATGAGACCCGTGTGATTCGTACATAAAATTGTTAAGGAAAAGACAATTTGTTTTTTTTTTTGCACAGGCATTTATTTAAGTTAAAGGAGAATAATATTATTAACATTTAAAATATTATTTGGCTCAAGTGCTCGCTTTTTTCCGTGATGACGAAATTTTTCCATTTTTTCGGTATTTTTCATCACTTTCTCGAGCGTAGCTTTAGGTATTAGTACCTTAAGTTGAGTCAAAGTCCTTGGCGTAGTCTCTTTGGTCATAGAGATGCGCTTCGTGGATTATTTGTGGGTTTTCAGTGGCGTAGAAGCGGCAGTTTTGTTTGTTTACCGCTCCATTCAGTGAGAAATATGCCTCGTCGCTCATGATGATTTTATGCCAAGAATCAACATCACTCTCGGCCATGTTGACACAAAACTGTTCGTATGCAACGCGACGCGGTTAAAAAATTTTTCGTGCAAACGCGTTATGATGTTTTTTACTTGTTTTATCTTCAAAAGTTCTCAACGTCGACGCTATCTAAAACTGATGAAGCTGCGGCCATTGGTCTCTTTTTTGCATCAAAAAACTTGGCTCTTAAAACCACAAAGAATCCACAAGTTCATTTATATTAGTGCCTCTCGATACCATATCAGCAGGATTAGCGTCTGTCGGAACATGACGTCAAACAACACCTTTTGACAACTCCTGGATTTCAGCGACTCTATTTACCACAAATGTACCCAACGTCCCAGAATAACGCTTTAACCAGTATACGGTAACCTGTGAGTCTGACCAGAAATTAACACTTTCTATATTGAATTTTTACATGGTTAGAGAGATTTGATGCCACAGTTTGGCTAATAAAAGTGCTGCCCATAGCTCTAGTCTAGGTATTGTTATACCATTGCAGATGGTATATTAATTTTGGCCAGAAGTTTGCAACGCACCCTAAGAGACATCTCCGACCCTATAAAGTATATATATTCTTAATCAGCATTAATAAGGGAGTCGAACTAGCCATGTCCGGCTGTCCGTCCGTCCGCCTGTTGCAACGCAAACTAGTCTCTCAGTTTTAGAGCTATCTTGATGAACCTTGGTATACATCACTCATTGCTGCAGGCTGAAAATAAGTTGGAACGACCGGATCGGACCGATGTATCGTATAGCTGCCATAGAACCTATTGGCCGATGTTTGCCATTTTTCAAGATATCGCCATGAAACTTCGCAGTGTAGTATTAGTATGTCCATTCAAAGCTGTGCAAATTTTATCAAAATCGGACCGATATATCGTTTAGCTGCCACAGAACCTATCGGCCGATTATTTTAATTTTTCAGGATATGGCTGTGAAACATTTCTGATATATGTCTGCAATGGTATTAAAACTTTGGTGAGCCGAAGGTAGCCTTTCTTTCTTGTTGTTACATTATGTGGAGCTACCCTAGACTTTGCTGTAAGTGACGAAATGCAAACGTCTTGGTTATTGGCAGTTCGCTGATATATGCAGCAACCATATGCGTGACTGGATGCGCTGCAAAACCATGGATTTGAATTTGCTGATAATATGAGAGAAACATATCGAGGAATGCGGATCTTATGTAAATCACGCAATGTCATGGTGAACTTCTGCCATGCAGTGTAAAGACTCATAGAAATGGCCTAATCTTAATCTATCTTATGCCTCTACAACTCTTGTAATATCATTTTGCCTTTTGTTATAACGGGACACAGCAAACCAAGTGGATAAAACAAACGAGAAGCTGTGGATAACATATTACGTTTCGTTGGTTTTTTCGTTGGTATTTAAATAGATCCTCTTGAGGTGCCCAACCCATTCCAAAAGTTTTCACTGCACTATGCTCCTCAAGTTTGAGAGTAACTTCTTCGCTAGAGTCAGTGTTAGAAAACTGAATGTTATGGTTGGATCCCCATTAGGTTGGGGGAAATCCTCCTGAATGCAAAATTTCACGAACTTCCTTGCACATAATGTTCAGTTCTTTTACGCTGTCTGCCCCTGCTAGCATATCATCTACATAAAAACACTTTTTGATCACATCTGATCCAATAATATGTGATTATCCATGTATGTCGGCAAGCTCAAACACGCAGCTGTACCATCTGTAACGGTATTCAACTTATATGCCTGTATATTTTGTGCAGTGTTTTCTCTCCACAAAATCAGCTGCAATTTTCTGTCATCTTCAGAAATATTTATTAGCCTGTACATTTTAGAAATGTCAGTTTTCACGGCATATTTATTCAATCAAAAGTTAATTAAGGTTGAATACAGCTCCCTCTGAATAGTTGACCATTAGTGTTTCGTTAAGTGAAACAGCTGTTGACGTCTTACTCGAAGCTTCGAAAGCTACACGAAGCTTGGTGGAGGTGCATTCAAGTCTAAGAACGCATTGATGATGAGTAAAGTAATGCTGTTCGACAGGAGCAGACTTCAGGATGGACATGTGTCCTAAGTCGAAATATTCTTTCATGAAGTCATGGTACATGTTTCGAAGAATTGCATCCTTCGATAATTTGCGCTCAAGTTGTAGAAAACGCTTTTCAGCGGTTTGGAAGGACAGATCGAGAACCTTTGGATGAGTCTTGAAAGGATTCTTGACTTCAAATCGACCAGAAGATAACTGTTTGACAGTCTTCTTGAAAAATAGTTCACAAGCCTGTTGTTCAGCTGTTTGGCGAACAGCCTTCGACTCAAATGGACATTGATGCAATTCCCAGAAACGGCTGACTAAGGAGTCGAGAGAAGAATCATTAGCTTGAGCTACTGAACACCCACTGAACTGATGAGGTACTAGTTTAGAATATTTTCCCGCTACTATCCAACCCAGCAGCGTTTTATTCATAATGGGGAGCTCGCAACGTAATTTTATTTGTGCAACGCATAACAACTCATAGAACAAGAGAAAATCTACTTTAGATGGCCTATAAAACTCTGGATCTGCCAGATAAACATTCTTGGGTATTTTCCAATTAGATATGGCAATTGACTACCCAGGTTGAGCCGTAGAAATAGATTTCAGAACCCAACAGTCAGCGGAAAAGTAATGTGAATTGAGACGTGATTGGATAGAGACGCATATCCTATATTTGCTATCTATTGTTGCACCATCAACCATTGAGATAGCTAGGGAAGTTGGCTCCCGCTTGAGTCATAGCAATTGAGCCATCCTTTCAGACATCAAATTTATTTGGGAACCACTATAAGCAAGGCTCTGGCAAAATGCAACTGACCGAATCTATCCCGTACATTAACGACAGTTGCGGCTAGAACAACTTGCTCATTATTGAGCACATGTCCCAAATATGCCTCTGAAGCAGTAGCGTGAAGAGAAGGTGTCTCACCTTGAACAGGTGTATTATACCTGTGAAGCAAGGAATGGTGAGGCTTTGGACATATTCTACATTTTTATGCTTTGCTATATGCCCTACGACCAGACAATTAAGACACAACCGTAGGACCTTAACGAATTCGAAGCGGTGCATAACTGAGATGGCAGCAAACGAGGGACAAGAATAAATGTTATGCGTTTCCGATTTGCAATAAATGCATACAGGCGATGATGTGCGTCCTCCTTCAGTACAAGCAAAGGGCGATTTGGAATGTTGTGGCTTCTTATGTCAATTCGTGACTTTGTTTTGTCGCGAGTTGTCTCTTTTGCTGACAAATACTGATACTTCTTGTTTAGTTGTCTAGCACAATTGTCCCAAGACGGCAGCGTATCATAATCAAGCTGCTCTTGAAATCGAGACTTGGTAATATGATCCGTGTATGTCGTTTCCTAACGACGACATCGATGCATATATAGCAGACAACGTATCTATGATCGATCTTAAACTCAATGCAGATGGTTTTGTCATGCTAGGTATATCGAACAATTGCGCAACTGTATCAAAGTATATAAAACATTTATTTTCATATACTGCTTTACGACTAGCGAGGGCCTTTGGATAGTTGCATATGTTAATTGATAAGGCTAAACTACCCCCAATGCTTCTTCTGATAAACACGAAACTAAATGATTAAACTTTTCGACGTTCGACAAGGAATCGTCATCATCGACTAGACTTTGGAATAGGCACATAAAATTTCTGTATTTTGCATGTTTGCCATTAAATTTTGGCAAACGCATTTTGGGCAACTGAGATTGCTGGCTCGAAACTACGTAGCAATTATGCTCAGGACGTTGGCTTGGATGCATTTATATATTATGCCCTTGAGACGAAACATGAATCCTCTAATGAACCTCTAGAATCATTATCAGCCTGGAAATCCATTCCCTTTCCTATATATCTTTCTAAAAGCTCTAATCGGCACGCTAACTCTGTTTTATCAGTCGAGATGGTCTTTGCTTTAATTGCTGTTTGGATACGAGCAATATCAGCACTAACTCTGTCAAATCTTTGCAAGAATAGTGATAATTTGCACTTGTCTTGCTGATTTGTGGATTTTCAATCATCTTTTCGGACTCAGATATATTTAAAGGCTTACTAATGTCAACAAAAAAAAATAAGTGTCACAAACTTTGTTAGCTACCCTCGCAAGGACGGTGACTATGTAAGTCGGTCAATATGTAAATCCACTTATGTACGTCTACCGAAAATCTCAAAGACAAACCGTGATAAATTGTATTTACACACACACAATTGAGTTCAGTTGAGTTAAGTTGAGTTAAGTATGTTAAGTATAAATATGTAACCACCAATTCTATATTTTCATCTGCGATAATATTGCCGTTATTTTTTGGTTATAATCATGCAAATAATAATAAGTTAGGGACTCCTAGCTTCATATGTATGTATGTATGTTCACTTTTGATACCAAATCTACAATTTACGAATATTAAGGGAAGTATTACAGTTACGGACACCAAATTTGGCATGATAATTCCTGTAAATCATGCGCAGATGATGTTTATTTCAAATTTGAGGTGCCACGCCCACCGCCTACGCAACCGTTAATTCACGAATATGAAGGAAAGTATTTAGGTTACACATTTCTGCTTTAGTACACGTAAAAATGCTGATAATATGCACCCAATTACAATCCGATCGGACAATAAATACAGAAGTCATTAAAGAAAACGTTTTTCATAGTTCCTTTGCCCGCGTTAGTATAGCATATCATCTTCATGGTTTTAGCCTTTGTGTGTGTGTCTGTATTTGTGTTTGAGAGTTTATTTCAAATTTGAGTAATCGTTAATTTACGAATATTAAGGAAAGTATTTAGGTTACACATTTCTGCTTTAGAACACGTAAAAATGCTGATGATATGCACGCAATTACAATCCGATCGGACAATAAATACAGAAGAAAACGTTTTTCATAGTTCCTTTGGCCGCGTCATTACAACATATCATCTTCATCGTTTTAGCCTTTGTGTGTGTGTCTGTATGTGTGTGTGAGAGCAATTTAGTGCTAGTTAGTGCAACTACGAAGTTGGTCGAATGGTATCTTACGGTCGGGCGTGTTCGTTTGTAGCTTTCCTTACTTGTTTATATATGTATATGCTTGTTTAGACTTGTTTAGACAGTTGTGTTCTGCTCAGTGTTCGGCAGTTAAATACTTAGGCGCGAAATATTAATATAGGTACATACAAAGATACGTATTTGAGGGCTGCTACATATATTTCTGGCCTAATTATGAAAATACGAATATTTATCAACGAAAAAGGTTTTATTGTTTTTCAAAATATTCTCCATCAAGATTTATACACTTGTGCATGCGCTCAAACCAATTTTCGAAGCACTTTTTCCACTCCGATTGAGACACCATCAAAACATGGTTTTTGAATGCTTCCACAGCATCTTCTGGCGGCGAACATCGCTGAGCACGCATTATTTTCCTGATGTGTGGGAATTCATTGGGTGCCAAGTCAGAGCTGTACGGCGGATGACCATCAATTCGACGTATTCGTATACATAGAGTCTCATATATTTGCATGCAACTATAATCAACATAAGTGTCAGAAATTATAATGTAGCATTCGTTGTGATTGAGTGGTAAGATCTTAGCTAAATTATTGGTCGATTGGGACGCTAGTTACGCCTAGCCTACAATCGTATTTGGGGGGTTCGTTGGCCAAATAATAAAGCCTTCATTCGATTAGAAATCCACGTTGAATTAAATTTACAGTCCTGTGCCTAATACGTAGATGAACAAGATTTATAATAAATGCATAAAAAAATTTAAAAGAATAAACAAAAGTCCGAGAGCTCATGGGTGTATGATGCTGCTATGGCAGTGTATCTAATGGAAATGAGGCTACACTGATGATATAGTCGCCCGCCTCTGTACCCACCCACCATGATTTACCTTTGGCACTAAATGGTAAACTTTACATGTTACCCTTTCATTATACCTTTCGCCATTTCACATCAGAAAAACTATATTTACATATTTACCAAAACATTATAATAATTTTAATCATCTAATAATAAAACAAGTAAGAAAGCTACAGTCGTGTGTGCTCGACTGTAATATATCCTCTACCCAGCTGGTATACAGGAACCATCATGTCAAATTTGGTGTCTCTAGCTTTTGTAATAGCTGAGATCTAGATTTTTACACGGACGGACAAACGGACCGACGGACAGACGGTCATGGCTATATCGACTCGGCTGTTGATTCTGAGCGTGAATATATATACTTTATGAGGCCGGGAATATATATACTTTATGTCTACTTCTGCCTGTTACATACATTTTCGGTTTGAACAAAGTTATAATACCCTTCTACTCTATGAGTAGCGGGTATAAAAAGAATAGTGTTGTGTTATATTTTTATACCATTCGACCATTGAAAATGGTCAAAAGTGGTATACTAAGTTTGTGCAAAAGTATGTAACAGGCAGAAGGATACATGGCAGTCCCCATAAAGTATATATATTGTGGCTCAGGATCAAAAGTCGAGTCGATTGAGCCATGTTTGTCTGTCAGTCTGTCTGTATGAACGTCGAGATCTCAGCTATTACAACAGCTAAAAACACCATATTTGACATAATGGTTCCTGTATACCATACGCAGATCAAGTTTATTTCAAATTTGGAGTGCCACGCCCACCGCCTACGCAATCGATAATTTTCGAATATTAAGGAAAGTATTACAGTTACAGACATCAAATTTGGCATGATGGTTCCTGTAGATCATGCGCATATGATGTTTATTTCAAATTTGGAGTGCCACGCCCACCGCCCACGCAATCGATCATTTTCGAATATTCAGGAAAGTATTAAAGTTGCAGATACCAAATTTGGCATGATGGTTCCTATAAATCGTGCGCAGATGAAATTTATTTCAAATTTGAGGCTAATCAAGTTTATTTTGGATTTTGGCCACGCCCCCTTTTGATCCCATATTGTTCATTTTCGGTTTATATAATAACTATAGCTAACCATCTGATCTCTGGTAACAATCGGATAATAAACACAGAAGTTATTCAGCTTAACGTTTTCCATAGCTGTAAGCAGCGCTGCCGACAGATTTTAGATTTTGACTTTGCATACATATTGTAAGTCCTTAGCCTTTTACGGTCAAAAAATGATTGTAGCCGTTCTTTATTGTTCCGCAAATAATTTTGATGTACGAGCAGCTGGGTATCGGGTATATTACAGTCGAGCACTCTCGACTGTAGCCTTCTTACCACGTCTGTACTTCACAAATGCCAAAAGAGAGAGTATGTGTCTCTTGAGCATTGCAAAGCTCCCATCCAACTCCCAAAGTTCTAATTGGAGCTTTGAGCTTTTTTGTTAGAGTTAAATTGAAGTGAACTAGTAATGACTCCGAATTATCGATATAGAAATTGATCGTTTTTCGGAGTTAAGAGTATTTTGTCAATTAATCAGTCACTCGTAAATCAGTTCGACAAGCAAATCGGGTATAAATGATGTGTGAAAGTGCGCGACGCGAGGAATTGCGTCGCGAAGTGCTGACCAACTAACGTGACAACCTAGTCAATTATACGAATTCTATCAAGTCATGACGTGCGTATGTATGCGTTTGTATTTGGATGCACAATTAGTACCTCATCGGGCCAGAGTTGGGTGCCCGCCCCAGCGGTTGCTCGCAAATGGGTTGCGGCACGGTTAGCAAATTGTTTTTGTCTGCCATGGAGAGTTGCATGCGCTCAATGATGCTGCCATTCTTTTGCGAGGCCAGATATTCCTCGTCATCCTCGACATTATAGTTGGATGCAGAGATAGAAAGAAATTTAGGCAAAGTTATTGTCGGAAGATTGCCTCTAATCTTGCTCGCAATCGCATATCGTATATCGTTTAACTGTTCTGGAAGCTTCTCTGTGACTGATTAACTTTATCGTATCTTTTCGTTTTTCTTTATATTTAAATATTTATAAGATTATACCATCAACTACAGAACTGTTATAGACAATCAAAATAACGTCTGAGCGAGTAAAGGCTAAAAAAATAAGTAAGAACGGCTACAGTCAAGTGTTGACTGTATAAGACCATGGATTTTTCAAGGTTATGAAAAAAATCAGATTTAGAAAACTGTTATTGGTAAACGTGTTTTTTAATGAAAAATAATAAACAACACATATAATTTTCAGTTAGACGCCAAGCAGTTCAAGCAGTTTGAAAAAATCACTGCTTGAAAAAAAAACACTGCTTGCTTGTTTGCAGTGTGCGCAGTGCAAATCTATATGAAACGTTGAATAACTCTTATGTTCATTATCCGATCGGAACTAAATTTTCAGCGATCGTTTAGGTGGTGATAGTTATCATTCACACCAAAACTGAATACTCTAGCTTTATTATTGCGCTTGCTATACGGTTTATCGATTTGCGGGGGCGGAAGAAGGCGTGGACCAAATTTTAATAAAAATTGTACAGCGTATGATTCACATAAGTGTTGTCAACAAATTTGGTGGGTCTAGCTTTTTTAGTTTCTGAGATATAGGTGTTCATACAGACGGACAGACAGACATGGCTTAATCGACTCGGCTAGTGATCCTGAGAAAAAATATATATACTTTATTGGCTCGCAGATGCCTCTTTCTACCTGTTACGCACATTTCGACAAACATAAAAAAACAAGTATTTTTTTAAAATCCATGGTCTAAAAACCAGCACATACTTTCAAGTAACTCTCATTTTAATAAAATTTCCCTTTTTTATTATTTAATTAATTATAGTTTGGCTAAATTTTATCCTTTGCTAAATTTTTTTTTCTTTTCTTTTTAATTCCGATGTATCCATTCATACATTCTCATACAGACGCTCAGACATACACACACGTACACACACTCGGTAATGAAAAAAACAATCATTTGTAAAGTAATTTTAAATAAAGTAGGTAAAATATCGACCTGATTAAATAAATATCGGACATGATTTATATCGAGTAAACATTTATCATTTGTGCGATCGGACATGAATTAAATAACTATCGGGCACTTTTTGAATAATTAAATAAATATCGGAAAACATTAAGAATAGAAGAGAAGAAGGAATAACGGGGATGTAGAATTGTATTAAAAAACAAGTAAGAAAGCTACATTCGAGTGTGCTCGATTGTAATATACCCGCCACCCAGCTGCTCGTACATCAAAATTATTTGGGGAACAATAAAGAACGGCTACAATCATATATTGACCGTAAGAGGCCATGGACTTACAATATTTATGAAAACTGAAAATCTAAAAAAAAAACAAGTAAGAACGGCTACAGTCAAGTGTTGACTGTACAAGACCATGGATTTTTCAAGGTTATGAAAAAAATCAGATTTAGAAAACTATTTTTGGTAAACGTGTTTTTCAACGAAAAATAATAATCAACACATAATTTTCAGTTAGACGCCAAGCAGTTGGAAAAAACACTGCTTGGAAAAAACAATGCTTGCTTGCTTGCAGTGGGTGCGGTGTAAATCTATATGAAACGTTGAATAACTTTTATGTTCATTATCCGATCAGAACCAAATTTTCTGCGATCGTTTAGGTGGTGATAGTTATCATTCACACCAAAACTGAATACTCTAGCTTTATTATTGCGCTTGCTATACGGTTTATCGATTTGCGGGGGGGCAAGAAGGCGTGTCCCCAATTTTAATAAAAATTTTACAGCGTATGATTCACATAAGTGTTGTCAACAAATTTTGTGGCTCTAGCTTTATTAGTTTCTAAGATATAGGCGCTTGCAATACGGTTTTTCGATTTGCGGGGGCAGAAGTAGGCGTGGCCCAAATTTTAATAAACATTTTACAGCGTATGATTCACATAAGTGTTGTCACCATTTGGCGGCTCTAGCTTTTTTAGTTTCTGAGATATAGGCATTCATACAGACGGAAAGATGGACAGACAGACATGGCTTAATCGACTCGGCTAGTGATCCTGAGTAAGAATATATGTGGGAATTGGTTCCAGCAAGAATACTCGTAGTGGTAATAAGTATTAGATCTTTCGATACTTTTATATTGCAGCCCTGAATAAAATGCAACCCTAGACAAGAGCAGAAAAAGCCTAGAAAAAAGGCAGTCGAGGTGAAAAAAGTTGCCAAGAGCGGTTGTTCCCAAAGCTACATAATTTCGTCATAAGTCTTAATAATTAAATGTGAAATTCGTATAAGCTCTATTACTTGTTGAATAAAAACCATATAAATAAAGAACTACAAATTGGGGGCTCGTCCGGGATGAGCTTAAGTGTAAAGACAAAATTTGTGCATATGACGCAGTTCGTTTTGGTAGCAAGCAGTGAACGGTAAAAAAGAACCGTTGCATGATCGACGCTGGAACAAACGCGAGCAACAGAATACAGAATTCTCGAAGAAGTTTCGAGAGTCGGCAGAGGCAAAGTTGCTGCTTAAGTTGGCAGAAGCAGAACTGGTGCATACGTCGGCAGAGGCAAAGTTGCTGCTTAAGTTGGTAGAAGCAGAGCTGGAGCGTGCGTCGACAGAGGCAAAGTTGCTGCTTAAGTTGGTAGAAGCAGAGCTAAAGCGTTCGTCGACAGAGGCAAAGTTGCTGCTTAAGTTGGTAGAAGCAGAGCTGGAGCGTGCGTCGACAGAGGCAAAGTTGCTGCTTAAGTTGGTAGAAGCAGAGCTGGAGAGTACGTCTACAGAGACATTGTTGTTGTTTGCAGCGACAGAAGCAGAGCTGCGGTGTGCGTCGTCAGAGGCAGAGCTTGAAGCGAACGTCAGCAGAGTCCGAACTGGTGCATTAAATCAAGGCAGAACTGGTGCGTACAGTCGACAGAGGCAGAGTTGCTGTTTGCGTCGACAGAAGCAGTGTTTCTGTGTGAGTAAGCAGAGGCAGGACTTGGTGCGAACGTCGACAGAGGCAAAGCTTGATACGATCGTCGGCAGAGACAGCGCAGTTGCGTGAAACTACAGAGGCAAAGCTGGTGCGAGACATCGACAGAGGCAGTACTAGTGTAAGGTTACGTTAAGTAAAAGTAGTATTGTGTTGTATAATTTTACGTATTTGATTGTTTGCTAACCATTTCAAAATGCAACTTGACGAGATCTTGACACTTCGCGTAGCAGATTTGAGGTTAAAGTTAGCAGAGTTGGCGCTACCAACAAGTGGAAGGAAACTAGAGTTGCAAAATAGATTGCATACACATTTTGGAATTCAGGATGAAGAGGAAAGCGATTCAGATGAAGTTCAATCCGTGGTTACAGAGCGAAATTTAGCTGAAGATCAAAGAGTAGACAATGGCAGGTCATGGTTCACTCTCAAAGATGTAGAAGGCAGCGTATCTAGTTTCTCTGGAACAGGAAGTCCTGATGTAGAACAATGGATCGATGAGTTAGAAAGTTGTTCAACTACTGTCCAGTGGAGTGATTTGCAGCTGCTTATCTATTCGAAACAGATGCTTTCAGGAGCGGCTAAACTGTTTGTGCGTAGTGAGGCGAATATTCGTAGTTGGACTGTTTTGAAGGCTAAGTTGAGGGAAGAGTTTTCAGTCAAAGTGTCATCAGCTGAGGTTCATAGAAGATTGGACCAGCGTCAGCAGAGAAAAGACGAATCATTATTTGAATATTTGTATGCTCTGAAAGAAATCGCAAAGCCAGTTAATATTGATGAGCCAAGTTTAATTGACTATTACATAAAGGGTATTCCTGATTCGAAAGGGAATAAGATAATGTTATATCAGGCTAGAAATATACAGGAACTAAAACATCAAATCGAGATATATCAGAAAGCTAGATCTGGCAAATCAAATCAATCAGCTGAGGAACGTCAGGAGCAAAAGAAAGATCAAGGCAAAGGTCAGGTTAAGTCTGGATCATCCAGGAAATGTTTCAAATGCGGCGATAGTTCCCACGTAATGAAAGACTGTAAGAAAACAGATTTTGTTTGCTTTAAATGTGGTCAGGCAGGACACCGAGCAGCACAATGTGCAGCAAAAACAGATGTCAAGAAAGAAACAAATGCTAATGTAGTTCAAGAGAATAAAATAGGAGTGTCACTAGGCAGTGAATTTACTCTATCAGGTCTTGAATTGAAGAGCATTGTTTACAAAAAGATTATATTTAAAGGTTTGGTTGACACGGGCGCTGATTTGTGCTTAATGCGCAGACAAGTTTTCGTGAGTCTAGGAGCAGCAGAAATAACTGGTAAAGGAAAAAGTTTGACGGGAATTGGAGAAAGTCGTATTTTAACATTTGGAAGTATTATTATATCCGTTCTAATAGATGATATTTCAATGGAAGTAGAGTTTCATGTTGTTCAAGATCAGGATATAGGTTTCGATGCTATTTTAGGAAGGACAATTTTGGACACTGTCGATATGAAGGTTACCAAAAGTGGTACTTACTTTAATATCAGGATGAAAACTGAAGATGGAGGTAAAATTAGGAATACACAGATATTTGATTGTCAGGCGAATGATGAATTTCGAAGCATGTGTGTGAAAGAGCTTAAAACAACTTCTAAGGTAGATCTATCTCATCTTAGTCGGCCTGAAGCTAAAACGGTATTGGAGATGATCGAACAATATTGCCCAATCCGTAACACAAATGCCCCTGTCGAGATGAAAATTGTTTTGAAAGATGACATCCCAGTTTATCAGCATCCCAGGCGACAGTCGTATAGTGACCAAAACTTTGTAGATGAGCAGGTGCGGGAATGGTTAAAAGAAGGTATAATACAGCCAAGTACATCCGAGTATGCTTCGCCCGTAGTCCTGGTGGCTAAGAAAAATGGGAAAAAGCGTCTATACTGCGACTATCGCAAATTAAATGAGAAAATTATTAGAGATAATTTTCCGATGGCACACATGGACAATGTCTTAGACAAACTTCAGAATGCGAAGATATATACAACATTGGATTTGACCAATGGGTTTTTCCATGTGCCCGTAGAAGTAGGTTCAAGAAAATACACTTCGTTCGTGACTCAAAGTGGGCAGTACGAATTTTTATTTGTACCGTTTGGCATTTCGAATTCGCCTGCAGTTTTTACTAGGTTTATAATGTCTGTTTTACGAGAGTTGCTCGTTAGTGGAATTGTAATACTTTACATGGATGATGTTATTGTGCCTAGTAATGATGTTGATGAGGGGATAAAAAAATTGAAGCAAGTGTTAGAAGTATCTTCTCAGAATGGGCTACGAATTAATTGGGGCAAATGCCAGATATTACATCAGAGAGTCAATTTTTTGGGATATATCGTTCAAGATGGAACCATAACCCCAAGCAAAGAAAAGATACAGGCCGTTACAGAATTTCCGGAACCCAAAGATAAAAAAGGTATACAACGTTTTTTAGGGTTAACATCTTATTTTAAAAAATTCATAAATGGATATGCAGCTATTGCTAAGCCATTGTCAGATCTTTTAAGGCAAGATGCTAAGTTCGGCGGAAGGCATTTGAAGAACTAAAATTAGCTTTAGTTAGTGAGCCAGTATTAAAGCTGTATAACCCGAAGTTGCGAACAGAGATTCACACAGATGCTTCGAAGTATGGGTATGGGGCAGTATTATTACAAAAAGATCAAGAGGATAATATGTTTCACCCTGTACAATTTATGAGTCGGAAAACTAAGCCATGTGAGGAGAATTACAGTTCGTATGAGCTAGAGGTTTTAGCAATAATAAAGAAATGGCGCGTGTATGTTCTTGGCATATCTTTTACCATAGTAACTGATTGTAACGCGTTCATGATGACCATGAAAAAGAAAGAGGTTCCTTTAAGAGTAGCACGTTGGGCATTATATTTGCAAGATTTTGATTATAAGATAGAACATCGTTCAGGGTCTAAGTTAAAGCATGCTGATGCTTTGAGCCGAGTGTCTTGTTATTTTATAACAGATACCCTGATCCATCGATTGAGAGAGGCCCAGCTGCAAGATGAGTGGATAAGAGGGGTTAGAGAATTGGTCGCTAAAGATTCATATGAAGATTTTTATATTCAAAATCAGGTACTATTTAAAGACCCAAATAAAGAACTCTTAGTAGTTCCTGGTCAGATGGAAAACGAGATAATTGTTTCTGCTCATAACCAAGGTCATTTCTCGGCAGCAAAAACACAAGATTTAGTGGAAAAATCGTATTACATTCCAAAATTGAAACGAAAAGTTTCTCGTGTTGTAGATAGTTGTGTTCGTTGCATAATAGTAAACGCGAAATCTGGTAAAAAGGAAGGGTTTTTGACAGCAATCGATAAGGGTAATGTACCGTTTGTTACATACCATATTGACCATGTTGTTGACCAATGGAACTAACTAATAAGCGATATAATCACATTTTAGTCGTGGTAGATGGGTTTTCGAAATATGTTTGGTTGTATCCAACCCGTAGTACAGGTGTTGATGAGGTTATAGAGTGCTTGAAAAAACAAGCAGTTAATTTTGAGAACCCCTACAGAATTGCCTCGGACAGAGGTTCCGCATTTACCTCGAATTCCTTTAAAGAATATTGTGAAAATGAAAATATTCAGCATTTGCTCATTGCCACCGGTGTACCTCGTGGAAATGGTCAGGTGGAACGGATGCACAAGCTTGTAGTTCCAATGTTGTATAAGTTAAGTAATGACAATCCACGATTATGGTATAAGAATTTAGGACAAGTTCAGCAAATGATAAATAATACAGAGCCAAGAAGCACAAAAATAGCACCTTTTAAGTTAATGACTGGAGTAGATATGCGCGTTGCCGATTATAAGGAGCTAAAGGATTTAGTAAGCGAATTCATGATTAGAGAGTTAGAAGAAAAGCGTGAAAATTTGCGGCAAGAAGCTCGTGAAAACATTAGGGATATACAGGAAGAAAATAAAAAAAGCATTTGATTTAAAAAGAAAGCAACAGAAACAGTATAATATTAATGATTTGGTAGCCATAAAAAGGACTCAGTACGGAGTAGGGCTTAAGCTGAAAGGTAAATATTTAGGCCCATATAAAGTGGTTGAGATCAAAGATCATGGGAGATATGAGGTTGAAAAGATAGGAGACAATGAAGGTCCTATAAAAACAATTACAGTTGCAGAGTATATGAAACCATGGCTTGATCCATTCGAGGCGAATGTCCTGTCAGGAGGGCCGATTGTGGGAATTGGTTCCAGCAAGAATACTCGTAGTGGTAATAAGTATTAGATCTTTCGATACTTTTATATTGCAGCCCTGAATAAAATGCAACCCTAGACAAGAGCAGAAAAAAGCCTAGAAAAAAGGCGGTCGAGTGAAAAAGTTGCCAAGAGCGCTTGTTCCCAAAGCTACATAATTTAGTCATAAGTCTTAATAATTAAATGTGAAATTCGTATAAGCTCTATTACTTGTTGAATAAAAACCATATAAATAAAGAACTACATATATATACTTAATGGGGTCGCAGATGCCTCCTTCTATCTGTTACGCACATTTCGACAAACACAATAGATCACGGTTTTTTTTTTAAATCCATGGTCTAAAAAAAATCTTTTGCACACATTTAATTTTTGATGCGGGCGGGACTCGAACCCGTAAATGCATAATAGTACTGTTCATTTTGAAGTCCACAACTTAACCCATTTCACCACCGTACACGCACACACTGTTCGGCACAATGCTGCAGGCCGCGCTGCCGGCAGAGCTGCTTACAGCTATGGAAAACGTTAAGCTGAATAACTTCTGTGTTTTTTATCCGATTGCTACCAAATTTTCAGAGATCATCTGGCTACCTATAGTTATCATATCATATTTATATAAATTAACAATATGGCATCAAAATTGCGCTTGTAATCAATTTTTTTCGATTTACGGGGGCGCTGCCAAAATCCAAAACAAACTCGATTAGCGGGTATAAAAGTCTAAGTTTAATTGGAAAATAACGCAGCAAGAAGCTGCAAATAATAATAATAATAATAAATGTATAACTTTTCGGTTAAATTGATTGAAAATGGGTTTATTAAATTTTTTTGAGGAACTAAGGGAGGTAATAAAGCAGCTGAATGGGTTATATCGGTACACCGATATCAGTATGGCATGGTCATCTGGTTCTCCGACAATAATTGTTAGGGATAGTTCATACGTTTTTAGGGGTATCGTTTTTATTCCTTACCCTTTTACTTCCGTCTCCTGTCGAACATTTATGCTTACGTCGATATCGGAGCATGCACACAAACCCCACTTACTTTCCCTGAGCTCAGATGGCTTACAGCAAAACAGTTACACAAAATGTAAAAAGTCCAGAAGGCTACTCCCATCTCTCCTTTTACCCATTTTCTTTCTCTCCCTCCTTCCATGACGACCCGAATCCACCCATTTTTTGTTACGTAGTTTTTAGATTTAGCCGATAGTTGCATGCAATCTGGAACAGCTGATTGTTCTGGTTGTTATCGGAGTCAGACCGATTGCATGCGACTATTCGAGTTTGATGACCTTCTTTCGAGGGTTATCGGTGGAGTTCCATGAATGCTGGCTGTGGAACTATCGGTCTGGTTAAGTCCGGTTCGGTACCACATCTAAGTTTATGGAACGCAATGTTATGACTCGCAATGGCGTGAGATTGCTTGTGATTGACATTTCGGCACCTGCCTCGTCATCCGATAGATTCTCAACATTTATCTTCTTTTTTAGTTACAGTGTAAATACTATCCCTAGCAACGAACATATCACAATAAGGCTGCTGAATTACTAACCCTTAGATAAGTCCTCTCATTTTTTGTACAATCTATATAGCACTTGATTAGCCATTGATTTCTGAACCTAATCTTATCTTTTTATCTTATATTATTTTTGATGAACTGTGCAAGGAATTAAATACCGTGTGTGATCCTCGCATTTCGAGCACACACCATTGAAAATGGTCAAAAGTGGTATACTAAATTTGTGCAAATGTATGTAACGGACAGAAGGAAGCGTGACAGACCCCACAATATATATATTCTGACTCAGGACCACTAGCCGAGTCGATTGAGTCCGACTGTCCGTATGAACGTATAGGTCTTAGCTATTACAAAAAGAAAAGACACCAAGTTTCACTTGAAGGTTCCTGTATACAATAGGTAGATCGAGTTTATTTTCAATTTTCGATGTCACGCCTACCGCACACGCAAATCGATAAGATGCGATTATTAGGAAAAGTATTAAAGTTACAGCTTTCAGCTTTGAAATGAACATAGATATCTACAATATAAATTTATTCTCAATATTACAATCTGACAATAAACACAGAAGTTATTCATCTAAACGTTTTCCATAGTTACACTGCTTACGCCTTTGCAGCATATCGTGGCGTCATCTTCACGATACTTCGTTTCAAGCCGTAGCGTGTGTACAGCTGATTGCTATGATGTTAACACATGTAGATGGCGTTATTCAAAGATAGATCTAATTTCAACAATAAATGGCGGATGAACTTGTGCAGAGATTTTTGATAGAGTAAAATGTGGGATATGTTGTTTCGAAACTGGGCGAATGGTATCTTACTGTCAGGCGTGCTCGACTATAGCTTTCTTTACTTGTTATACCATTGCAGATGGTATATTAATGTTGGCCAGAAGTTTGCAACGCACCTTAGGAGACATTTCCGACTCTATAAAGTATATATCTTTGCAGCCGTGTCCGTCTGTGCGTCTGTCCGTCCTCCTGTTGCAACGCAAACTATACATGCTTCTCATTGCTGCAGGCTGTAAATAAGCCGGAACGAGCCGATCGGACCGATGTATCGTATAGCTGCCATAGAACCTATCGGCCGATTTTTGTCATTTTTCAAGATATCGCCAAGAAACTTTCGCAGTCACCAAATTTGGTGACAACACTTATGTAAATCATACGCTGTAAAATTTTTATTAAAATTTGGGACACGCCTACTTCCGCCCCCCGATAAACCGTATAGCAGTCGCAATAATAAAACAAGAGTATTCAGCTTTGGTGTTAATGATAACTATCACCTCCTAAACGATCGCTGAAGATTTGGTTCCAATCAGATAATGAACATAAAAGTTATTCAACGTTTCATATAGATTTGCACTGCGCCCACTGCAAGCAAGCAATCAATGATTTTTCCATGCAGGGTTTCTTTCCAACTGCTTGGACTGCTTGGCGTCTAACAGAAAATTACATGTGTTGTTTATTATTTTCCTTTGAAAAATACGTTTACCAATAACAGTTTTCTAAATCTGATTTTTTCATAACCTTGAAAAATCCATGGTCTTATACAGTCAACACTTGACTGTAGCCGTTCTTACTTGTTTTTTTTTAATCTTAAAGATAATTGAACTTAATTTATATGAACACTTTTTAATTTAATATTAAATCTTATAAAATTGTGTGTCGACTGCCATTAGTTGACGTTAAATAAATAAATAAATAAACAGTACACAAAGCATGGTTCTACGATTGGCTTAAGATGAAAGATTTAATAAGAGAAGTCTACTAGAGTAAGAAGGTAATCTTAAAAATTAAAAAATTCTTTTGCACATATTCAATGCGGTCCTTGTAAAATGAATACTGAGGACACCAAACACATGCACCATATTCAAGAATAGGATGGACTAGAGAGGTATAAAGAGTTTTTGTGACATAAGGGTCGTTGAATTCCTTAGACCACCGCTTTATAATGCCCAGAACACCCATGGCCTTATTGACCATAGAAATAATGTGTTCAGTAAATTTAAATTTGCGATCCAATCGGACGCCCAGATCATCAGCCAAGGTAATTCTATCCAGGAGGCAACCACAAAGAGTGTATGAGGAGTACTTGGGACTGGCCCGAGAGAAGGTCATTAGTTTACATTTAGCCATGTTCAAGTTTAATTGGTTTGCACGGCACCAACTATGAAAACGGTCAAGGTCGTCTTGAAGAAAAGAGGGACAAGAGACATCTTTAAATTGATAGCATAGCTTAACATCGTCTGCATACATAAGAGTACGAGTGTTACGTATGACCGAAGGTAGATCATTAATAAAAAGAGAGAAAAAAAGGGGACCCAGATGGCTTCCATGAGGAACACCAGAGGTGACATAAAGTGGGCTAGAAGGAACATTTTTGAATGAGACTCTTTGAGTTCGGTCGGTTAGATAACTAACGATCCAACTAAGGAATTTGGGTGTAAAGCCCAGAAGGTTAAGTTTGTGTGCGAGAAGGGAGTTGTTTACTGAGTCAAAAGCTTTACTGAAATCAGTATAAATGACATAAGTCTGTAGATTTTTCCGAAATCGGTTAATTATAAAACATGTCAGCTCAAGCAAATTTGTCGAACTTGAACGACGTTTCACAAATGTTTAAGGAGTGAGTCTAGGAGCAGCAGAAATAACTGGTAAAGGAAAAAGTTTGACGGGAATTGGAGAAAGTCGTATTTTAACATTTGGAAGTATTATTATATCCGTTCTAATAGATGATATTTCAATGGAAGTAGAGTTTCATGTTGTTCAAGATCAGGATATAGGTTTCGATGCTATTTTAGGAAGGACAATTTTGGACACTGTCGATATGAAGGTTACCAAAAGTGGTACTTACTTTAATATCAGGATGAAAACTGAAGATGGAGGTAAAATTAGGAATACACAGATATTTGATTGTCAGGCGAATGATGAATTTCGAAGCATGTGTGTGAAAGAGCTTAAAACAACTTCTAAGGTAGATCTATCTCATCTTAGTCGGCCTGAAGCTAAAACGGTATTGGAGATGATCGAACAATATTGCCCAATCCGTAACACAAATGCCCCTGTCGAGATGAAAATTGTTTTGAAAGATGACATCCCAGTTTATCAGCATCCCAGGCGACAGTCGTATAGTGACCAAAACTTTGTAGATGAGCAGGTGCGGGAATGGTTAAAAGAAGGTATAATACAGCCAAGTACATCCGAGTATGCTTCGCCCGTAGTCCTGGTGGCTAAGAAAAATGGGAAAAAGCGTCTATACTGCGACTATCGCAAATTAAATGAGAAAATTATTAGAGATAATTTTCCGATGGCACACATGGACAATGTCTTAGACAAACTTCAGAATGCGAAGATATATACAACATTGGATTTGACCAATGGGTTTTTCCATGCCCGTAGAAGTAGGTTCAAGAAAATACACTTCGTTCGTGACTCAAAGTGGGCAGTACGAATTTTTATTTGTACCGTTTATAATGTCTGTTTTACGAGAGTTGCTCGCTAGTGGAATTGTAATACTTTACATGGATGATGTTATTGTGCCTAGTAATGATGTTGATGAGGGGATAAAAAAATTGAAGCAAGTGTTAGAAGTATCTTCTCAGAATGGGCTACGAATTAATTGGGGCAAATGCCAGATATTACATCAGAGAGTCAATTTTTTGGGATATATCGTTCAAGATGGAACCATAACCCCAAGCAAAGAAAAGATACAGGCCGTTACAGAATTTCCGGAACCCAAAGATAAAAAAAAGGTATACAACGTTTTTAGGGTTAACATCTTATTTTAAAAAATTCATAAATGGATATGCAGCTATTGCTAAGCCATTGTCAGATCTTTTAAGGCAAGATGCTAAGTTCGGCGGAAGGCATTTGAAGAACTAAAATTAGCTTTAGTTAGTGAGCCAGTATTAAAGCTGTATAACCCGAAGTTGCGAACAGAGATTCACACAGATGCTTCGAAGTATGGGTATGGGGCAGTATTATTACAAAAAAGATCAAGAGGATAATATGTTTCACCCTGTACAATTTATGAGTCGGAAAACTAAGCCATGTGAGGAGAATTACAGTTCGTATGAGCTAGAGGTTTTAGCAATAATAAAGAAATGGCGCGTGTATGTTCTTGGCATATCTTTTACCATAGTAACTGATTGTAACGCGTTCATGATGACCATGAAAAAGAAAGAGGTTCCTTTAAGAGTAGCACGTTGGGCATTATATTTGCAAGATTTTGATTATAAGATAGAACATCGTTCAGGGTCTAAGTTAAAGCATGCTGATGCTTTGAGCCGAGTGTCTTGTTATTTTATAACAGATACCCTGATCCATCGATTGAGAGAGGCCCAGCTGCAAGATGAGTGGATAAGAGGGGTTAGAGAATTGGTCGCTAAAGATTCATATGAAGATTTTTATATTCAAAATCAGGTACTATTTAAAGACCCAAATAAAGAACTCTTAGTAGTTCCTGGTCAGATGGAAAACGAGATAATTGTTTCTGCTCATAACCAAGGTCATTTCTCGGCAGCAAAAACACAAGATTTAGTGGAAAAATCGTATTACATTCCAAAATTGAAACGAAAAGTTTCTCGTGTTGTAGATAGTTGTGTTCGTTGCATAATAGTAAACGCGAAATCTGGTAAAAAGGAAGGGTTTTTGACAGCAATCGATAAGGGTAATGTACCGTTTGTTACATACCATATTGACCATGTTGTTGACCAATGGAACTAACTAATAAGCGATATAATCACATTTTAGTCGTGGTAGATGGGTTTTCGAAATATGTTTGGTTGTATCCAACCCGTAGTACAGGTGTTGATGAGGTTATAGAGTGCTTGAAAAAACAAGCAGTTAATTTTGAGAACCCCTACAGAATTGCCTCGGACAGAGGTTCCGCATTTACCTCGAATTCCTTTAAAGAATATTGTGAAAATGAAAATATTCAGCATTTGCTCATTGCCACCGGTGTACCTCGTGGAAATGGTCAGGTGGAACGGATGCACAAGCTTGTAGTTCCAATGTTGTATAAGTTAAGTAATGACAATCCACGATTATGGTATAAGAATTTAGGACAAGTTCAGCAAATGATAAATAATACAGAGCCAAGAAGCACAAAAATAGCACCTTTTAAGTTAATGACTGGAGTAGATATGCGCGTTGCCGATTATAAGGAGCTAAAGGATTTAGTAAGCGAATTCATGATTAGAGAGTTAGAAGAAAAGCGTGAAAATTTGCGGCAAGAAGCTCGTGAAAACATTAGGGATATACAGGAAGAAAATAAAAAAAGCATTTGATTTAAAAAGAAAGCAACAGAAACAGTATAATATTAATGATTTGGTAGCCATAAAAAGGACTCAGTACGGAGTAGGGCTTAAGCTGAAAGGTAAATATTTAGGCCCATATAAAGTGGTTGAGATCAAAGATCATGGGAGATATGAGGTTGAAAAGATAGGAGACAATGAAGGTCCTATAAAAACAATTACAGTTGCAGAGTATATGAAACCATGGCTTGATCCATTCGAGGCGAATGTCCTGTCAGGAGGGCCGATTGTGGGAATTGGTTCCAGCAAGAATACTCGTAGTGGTAATAAGTATTAGATCTTTCGATACTTTTATATTGCAGCCCTGAATAAAATGCAACCCTAGACAAGAGCAGAAAAAAGCCTAGAAAAAAGGCGGTCGAGTGAAAAAGTTGCCAAGAGCGCTTGTTCCCAAAGCTACATAATTTCGTCATAAGTCTTAATAATTAAATGTGAAATTCGTATAAGCTCTATTACTTGTTGAATAAAAACCATATAAATAAAGAACTACATATATACTTTATGGGGTCGCAGATGCCTCCTTCTATCTGTTACGCACATTTCGACAAACACAATAGATCACGGTTTTTTTTTTTAAATCCATGGTCTAAAAAAAATCTTTTGCACACATTTAATTTTTGATGCGGGCGGGACTCGAACCCGTAAATGCATAATAGTACTGTTCATTTTGAAGTCCACAACTTAACCCATTTCACCACCGTACACGCACACACTGTTCGGCACAATGCTGCAGGCCGCGCTGCCGGCAGAGCTGCTTACAGCTATGGAAAACGTTAAGCTGAATAACTTCTGTGTTTTTTATCCGATTGCTACCAAATTTTCAGAGATCATCTGGCTACCTATAGTTATCATATCATATTTATATAAATTAACAATATGGCATCAAAATTGCGCTTGTAATCAATTTTTTTCGATTTACGGGGGCGCTGCCAAAATCCAAAACAAACTCGATTAGCGGGTATAAAAGTCTAAGTTTAATTGGAAAATAACGCAGCAAGAAGCTGCAAATAATACGAGGGTCGTTTGATAAGTCCGTGACTTTTTGAATAAAATATATTTTTTTCGTCAAAGAAGCGTTTTATTTCTCAACATAATCTCCTTTTAGCTCTATACATTTAGTCCAGCGTTTTTCCAATTTTTTTATTCCTTCCAAATAATAGGTTTTCTCAAGGCCCTCAAAATAGTCGTTTGTTTCTGTGATGACCTCTTCATTTGACCCGAATCTCTTACCGCCGAGCCATTTCTTCATGTTTGGAAACAAAAAATAGTCACAGGGGCTAAATCTGGAGAATATGCTGGATGGGGTAGCAGTTCATAGCCCAATTTATGAAATTTTGCCATGCTGACTACACACGTGTGCACCCGTGCATTGTCCTGATGGAACAGCACTTTTTTTTCGCCAAATGCGGTCGTTTCTGCTTCAAATCAATATCGAATCTGTCCAAAAGCTCTGAATAATATTCGCCGGTGATCGTTTTACCCTTTTCAAGGTAATCGATGTGAATGATACCTTGTGCATCCCAAAAAACTGTGGCCATGACCTTGTTGGCCGACAGACCCACCTTGGCCTTCTTTGGTGCACGTTCACCCGGAGAAACCCACTGTCTTGATTGTTCTTTGGTCTCTGGTGTGGTGTGGTGGATCCATGTTTCGTCTACGGTAACGAAACGGCGCAAAAATTCGTTTGGATTGCGGTTGAACATCGCCAAACACTCCTTTGAAATGGTCACACGGTTGCGCTTATGGTCGTGTGTGAGCAATCGCGGCACCCATCGCGCGGAAAGCTTTTTCATGTCCAAATATTCATGTAAAATGTGATGTACCCGTTCAGTTGAGATGCCTACAGCCTCAGCTACCTCACGCACTTTCATTCTCCGATCATCCAATATCATTCCATGGATTTTGTCGACGATTTCTGGCATGACGACCTCTTTTGGGCGACCTGAACGTTCGGCATCACTTGTACTGGTACGACCACAACGGAACTCAGTAAACCATTTCTTAACCATTGAAATTGATGGTGCAGAGTCCCCATAATATTTATCAAGTCTTTCCTTGGTTTCGGTGATGGATTTTTTACGCAAAAAATAATGCTTAATTAGCACACGAAATTCACTTTTTTCCATTTTCGTTAAAATTCACGAGATCGTCTGCTTTCAATGCCTATAAAACGCAAACCAAAAAACGCAGCTTTCTCAAAATTTTACAGTCAGCTGCTAATCGATAACTGCTGACAGGAGCAGTGTTGTATTTAGAGCAGGTGCGCGGCAAATACAAAAAGTCACGGTCTTATCAAACGACCCTCGTAATAATAATAATAAATGTATAACTTTTCGGTTAAATTGATTGAAAATGGGTTTATTAAATTTTTTTGAGGAACTAAGGGAGGTAATAAAGCAGCTGAATGGGTTATATCGGTACACCGATATCAGTATGGCATGGTCATCTGGTTCTCCGACAATAATTGTTAGGGATAGTTCATACGTTTTTAGGGGTATCGTTTTTATTCCTTACCCTTTTACTTCCGTCTCCTGTCGAACATTTATGCTTACGTCGATATCGGAGCATGCACACAAAACCCCACTTACTTTCCCTGAGCTCAGATGGCTTACAGCAAAACAGTTACACAAAATGTAAAAAGTCCAGAAGGCTACTCCCATCTCTCCTTTTACCCATTTTCTTTCTCTCCCTCCTTCCATGACGACCCGAATCCACCCATTTTTTGTTACGTAGTTTTTAGATTTAGCCGATAGTTGCATGCAATCTGGAACAGCTGATTGTTCTGGTTGTTATCGGAGTCAGACCGATTGCATGCGACTATTCGAGTTTGATGACCTTCTTTCGAGGGTTATCGGTGGAGTTCCATGAATGCTGGCTGTGGAACTATCGGTCTGGTTAAGTCCGGTTCGGTACCACATCTAAGTTTATGGAACGCAATGTTATGACTCGCAGTGGCGTGAGATTGCTTGTGATTGACATTTCGGCACCTGCCTCGTCATCCGATAGATTCTCAACATTTATCTTCTTTTTTAGTTACAGTGTAAATACTATCCCTAGCAACGAACATATCACAATAAGGCTGCTGAATTACTAACCCTTAGATAAGTCCTCTCATTTTTTGTACAATCTATATAGCACTTGATTAGCCATTGATTTCTGAACCTAATCTTATCTTTTTATCTTATATTATTTTTGATGAACTGTGCAAGGAATTAAATACCGTGTGTGATCCTCGCATTTCGAGCACACACCATTGAAAATGGTCAAAAGTGGTATACTAAATTTGTGCAAATGTATGTAACGGACAGAAGGAAGCGTGACAGACCCCACAATATATATATTCTGACTCAGGACCACTAGCCGAGTCGATTGAGTCCGACTGTCCGTATGAACGTATAGGTCTTAGCTATTACAAAAGAAAAGACACCAAGTTTCACTTGAAGGTTCCTGTATACAATAGGTAGATCGAGTTTATTTTCAATTTTCGATGTCACGCCTACCGCACACGCAAATCGATAAGATGCGATTATTAGGAAAAGTATTAAAGTTACAGCTTTCAGCTTTGAAATGAACATAGATATCTACAATATAAATTTATTCTCAATATTACAATCTGACAATAAACACAGAAGTTATTCATCTAAACGTTTTCCATAGTTACACTGCTTACGCCTTTGCAGCATATCGTGGCGTCATCTTCACGATACTTCGTTTCAGCCGTAGCGTGTGTACAGCTGATTGCTATGATGTTAACACATGTAGATGGCGTTATTCAAAGATAGATCTAATTTCAACAATAAATGGCGGATGAACTTGTGCAGAGATTTTTGATAGAGTAAAATGTGGGATATGTTGTTTCGAAACTGGGCGAATGGTATCTTACTGTCAGGCGTGCTCGACTATAGCTTTCTTTACTTGTTATACCATTGCAGATGGTATATTAATGTTGGCCAGAAGTTTGCAACGCACCTTAGGAGACATTTCCGACTCTATAAAGTATATATCTTTGCAGCCGTGTCCGTCTGTGCGTCTGTCCGTCCTCCTGTTGCAACGCAAACTATACATGCTTCTCATTGCTGCAGGCTGTAAATAAGCCGGAACGAGCCGATCGGACCGATGTATCGTATAGCTGCCATAGAACCTATCGGCCGATTTTTGTCATTTTTCAAGATATCGCCAAGAAACTTTCGCAGTCACCAAATTTGGTGACAACACTTATGTAAATCATACGCTGTAAAATTTTTATTAAAATTTGGGACACGCCTACTTCCGCCCCCGATAAACCGTATAGCAGTCGCAATAATAAAACAAGAGTATTCAGCTTTGGTGTTAATGATAACTATCACCTCCTAAACGATCGCTGAAGATTTGGTTCCAATCAGATAATGAACATAAAAGTTATTCAACGTTTCATATAGATTTGCACTGCGCCCACTGCAAGCAAGCAATCAATGATTTTTCCATGCAGGGTTTCTTTCCAACTGCTTGGACTGCTTGGCGTCTAACAGAAAATTACATGTGTTGTTTATTATTTTCCTTTGAAAAATACGTTTACCAATAACAGTTTTCTAAATCTGATTTTTTTCATAACCTTGAAAAATCCATGGTCTTATACAGTCAACACTTGACTGTAGCCGTTCTTACTTGTTTTTTTTTAATCTTAAAGATAATTGAACTTAATTTATATGAACACTTTTTAATTTAATATTAAATCTTATAAAATTGTGTGTCGACTGCCATTAGTTGACGTTAAATAAATAAATAAATAAACAGTACACAAAGCATGGTTCTACGATTGGCTTAAGATGAAAGATTTAATAAGAGAAGTCTACTAGAGTAAGAAGGTAATCTTAAAAATTAAAAAATTCTTTTGCACATATTCAATGCGGTCCTTGTAAAATGAATACTGAGGACACCAAACACATGCACCATATTCAAGAATAGGATGGACTAGAGAGGTATAAAGAGTTTTTGTGACATAAGGGTCGTTGAATTCCTTAGACCACCGCTTTATAATGCCCAGAACACCCATGGCCTTATTGACCATAGAAATAATGTGTTCAGTAAATTTAAATTTGCGATCCAATCGGACGCCCAGATCATCAGCCAAGGTAATTCTATCCAGGAGGCAACCACAAAGAGTGTATGAGGAGTACTTGGGACTGGCCCGAGAGAAGGTCATTAGTTTACATTTAGCCATGTTCAAGTTTAATTGGTTTGCACGGCACCAACTATGAAAACGGTCAAGGTCGTCTTGAAGAAAAGAGGGACAAGAGACATCTTTAAATTGATAGCATAGCTTAACATCGTCTGCATACATAAGAGTACGAGTGTTACGTATGACCGAAGGTAGATCATTAATAAAAAGAGAGAAAAAAAGGGGACCCAGATGGCTTCCATGAGGAACACCAGAGGTGACATAAAGTGGGCTAGAAGGAACATTTTTGAATGAGACTCTTTGAGTTCGGTCGGTTAGATAACTAACGATCCAACTAAGGAATTTGGGTGTAAAGCCCAGAAGGTTAAGTTTGTGTGCGAGAAGGGAGTTGTTTACTGAGTCAAAAGCTTTACTGAAATCAGTATAAATGACATAAGTCTGTAGATTTTTCCGAAATCGGTTAATTATAAAACATGTCAGCTCAAGCAAATTTGTCGAACTTGAACGACGTTTCACAAATGTTTAAGGACTGTGCAAATAGTTTGTGCAACGGCTTAGTTCATGAATTGGCACAGTAACGAAGTACGCAACCGGGAATTCCGTCAGGACCTGGATTGAAAACTGGTTTTACCAGACATAGATCCCTATAGAGACTATTCTCATGAAGGACAGGGGTGGAAATTCCATTCGAGCTAGGAACGGTATATGGGTATGTATGAGAGGACTGTGTAAATTTTGAGTAAGTCGTTTAAAAGAACTTCGCCAATAAATCGGCAATGCCCTGATCATTATTAGCATCATCCTTAATAAACGATAAATTAGAAGGAGTGGTATTAGATTTACGCTTCATGTTAATGAAATTATAAAACTGTTTAGGATTCTCCTGGAACTGAATCCTGCATCGAATCAAATAGGTATTGTAACAAGCAGCGTTCAGCACGATAAAGTTTGACCGAGCAATAAGATAACGAGAGAAGGCGGACGGAGAATGACTTACTCTATATTTCTTATAGAGTTTAGACTTTCGATTTTTTAAACTTGACAGTTCTTTAGTAACCCACGGAGGGTTACTTGCAGTCATTAGATAAACACGAGGAACACAATTATCAAAAAACACATTTAAGATATCGTAAAAAATACTAATGGCGTCAGCCATATCAGTACACGAATAAAGATCGGACCAGTCGCAACGTGAGATCAACTTATTAAGCTTGAAGAAATCTGCATTACGAAAGCAGCGAACACGTTTACATGGCACTCTCACACTACCCAGCACATTCGTACCAAGTTCGAAAACAACTTCAAACGTAGGATAGTAGTGATCTTCCGGTTGGGTCAACGGCTGGACCCTGGTCAGAGTTACCTTAGAATGATCAGAAACGTAACACAAATCAAGTGTTCGATTTAAGGAATTTACGACATGATTTACCTGAGACATTGAAATGTCTTGCAAACCATCAAACAGGTCATGCTGTTTTGAGGGCAATAAAAAATTTTCATCATCACTAGGGGTCCAGCAACAATCAGGTATATTAAAGTCACCAAGGACTATAAGTTGATCCCTTTTTGATAGCAGGTTGAAAATAGACTTAATTATAGACAAATGTTGATTGAAGACAGAATTATCAGACGACGGAGGAACATACAAGCAAGTTATATAGGCGCAAAAGCCGGGAAAATGTAATTTTACACAAATAAATTCAATATCATATTGAACCTTCGGCACTATCTTATCCGACGTGATGGCAGAGTCGACTGCAATCAAAACCCCGCCACCCCGGCAGCCAGGTCGGTCAAGTCTATACGTTGTGTACCGACTTGAAAGAACTTCGGAGCTTAAAATCTCCGGCTTTAACCAAGTCTCAGTAAACACAAGCACCTGGGATGCAAATGAAAGACTATTTCGAAATAAAGAAGTTAGTTTACTACATAGGCCTCTAACGTTTTGATAGGTTAAGGAAAGTGACGTAATTGGTTTTTTGTTATTTTATTTGTCTTTGTTGTAGTGGTTTTAGTTGGGACTGAAAGAGTAATCGGTTGCCGATTTTTTCTCTTTTTAGCCTCGAATTCTTTAACCATAATATGATCAGGCCAGAATTCAGACGAGCATATACGGTCAAAGAAATCATTAGGATGAAATATCCCTTTCGTAAGAGAATCTAAATTTTTCCACCTTTATGTCGGCTTGAGTTTTGGCTTGAATAAAAGCCATGACATCATCTGATGTGAGATCAGGGCCAAGCCTTGATACAAATATTTGTTTCTTTGGTAGGATTCCTGTCACAGCCTTACGACCCACTGATATGATATTAGTGGGTACGTTTGAAACCGGTAATCCGGAAAACGCTGCTGCTTGGGGAACTATTTCTGAGTTTCTAAATTGAACGATCTCACAGGTAATGAGATCGCACCGGACAAATCGGAGAGAGGCGTAATGGGCGTCACAGACTCCACAGTGACAATTGCGGGTGCCGAAACTTTTTGAGCTGCCGACCTCGTTACTACAGGTGTAGTTAACATAGGCAGAGACAGTGTCACAGGAGTCACTAGTTGGTCAGCATTCTGAGGCAAGAGGGCAATAATAGGCGGCTGCTCTTTAGGAGCTGACTTTTTTCGCTTCGGGGACTCCTCCAATAGCTTAGGGCTATTGACAAACGATTCCAGCGCAGAGAACTGATCGGACAGTTTTCGAAAACTACTGTTCAGCTCCCTGAATCCCGTCCTAATCTGCCGCATAAACATACAAATTCGTTTTTGACTTCACGACATGCCTCGCAGCAGTAATGCAACCCATTACGCCTGGCTATGGCTGTAGTGCCGGTAAGGCGAGCACATTTAGCATGAGCAATATTATTGCATATCCAACATGCAATACTTGCCTGACCAGAAGTAATCTGCTTTTGGCAAGATTTTTTATAGCAGACAATGCCGCCTTCCATTGTAAGGTATGACCACTGTAAATTTACAACAACCGCAAGTAAAAACAAAAAGAGAGAATAGATTGGGGTGAGAGTCAGGCACACGCAACAACAAAGTTTAAAAGAACAAGAATAGGGAGTGAGCGTTGCAGCGCACAACAAAAAAAACTACAGTAAATTAAAGTATGGGAGAGTAAATGACAGTTAAGTGCTCTCACGGTGAAAGAGAAAAAGTAAATTAGGTGAGGAACAACAACAATATCTCTAAAAATAGAAGTTGAAGCAGTAAACAAGTTCAAAGTACAAACCAAAATCAAAATTAAGTAAAACACAATTTATTAGTTTTAATTAGGCATGCACACGCGAGTGAACGAATTCTTTATTATAAAAGTGTTAAAAGTGGTTAGTGTTGGTATTTAATTCAATTAAACGCCGGGTTTAAATAAAGAAAGTTCAAGATGCGGGGAGCAAAGAAACACGCGTCCGTTCACTTGGAAGTACAGAAGTATATAAATAACCTTATTCAAGGTGACATTGATAGTGAAGACTTAGTTAGCCAGTTGTACTTCTCTGTACCCTTTAGAAACTCTCGTAACTTCCTACCTCTAACACTTTCTCACTGTAGGTCGAACTATGCCTTGCATGAACGCTTTAGGGCATTATGTTCGAACTATAACAACTTATATTTTATCATAGTTAATTCAAATTCCGTAGACTTAAAATCTTAAATTCTTTCTTATGTGTGTAGAAATTAGTCCTTACTAATGTATTTCCTCGTTTATCTGTTTTCTATCCATAAACTATATATCTTCACTCACTATCTTAAGTTGGATTCTCTTTTACGCTTCCTGCGGTCGATGTAGCGTACTAACAACTAACACCTAACACTAACAACTAACACCTAACAATCTTTTCTGATCTGATTGGGTTTTTCTGGGTTTTCCGCAATCCTTCTGCAACAAGTGTTGGATCATTTAAAAAAAATAAAATTTATAATATTCTTTTTTTCACCCAGACGTTAAATTTTTGATTTAAAATTGTAATTATTTACTTTACTTTTAATTTATTATACCCACTACTCATAGAGTAGAAGGGTATTATAACTTTGTTTAAACCGAAAATGTATGTAACAGGCAGAAGGAGACACCTCCGACCCCATAAAGTATATATATTCTGGCTCAGGATCAACAGCCGAGACGATATAGCCATGTCCGTCTGTCTGTCCGTGTGAAAATCTAGATCTCAGCTATTATTAGAGCTAGGACTACCAAATTTGGTGACAATATGTGTTATTATTGCACGTTGATCAAGTTTATTTTGGATTTTGGCCACGCCCCCTTCCGCCCCCGTAAATCGAAAAAACATTGATTACAAGCGCAATTTTGATGTCATATTGTTCAATTTTGGTTTACATGATAACTATAGCTAGCCAGATGATCTCTGAAAATTTGGTAACAATCGGATAATAAACACAGAAGTTATTTAGCTTAACGTTTTCCATAGCTATAAACGCTGCGTTGTGCCGAATCGTGTGTGCGTGTACGGTGGTAAAATGGGTTAAGTTGTGGACTGCAAAACGAACAGTACTATTATGCATTTACGGGTTCGAGTCCCGCCCGCATCAAAAATTAAATGTGTGCAAAAATGTTTTTTTTTTATTTTATATTTTGACTTTGCATAAATATTATAAGTCCATAGCCTTTTGCGGTCAACATATAATTGTAGCTGTTTTTTTGTTTCGCAAATAAATGATGTACAAGCAGCTGGGTAGCGGGTATATTACAGTCGAGCACTCTCGACTGTAGCTTTCTTACTTATTTTTTTTTTAATCTTAAAGATAATTTAACTTAATTTTTTAATAAGACCATGGATCTTAAAAAAAAACATTGTCTATTGTGTTTGTCGAAATGTGCATAACAGGTAGAAGGAGGCATTTGCGACCCCATAAAGTAAATATATTCTTGCTCAGGATCACTAGCCGAGACGATTAAGCCATGTCTGTCTGTCCGTCTGTAAGAACGCCTATATCTCAGAAACTGAAAAACCTAGAGCCACCAAATTTAGTGACAACACTTTAGTGAATCATACGCTGTAAAATTTTTATTGAAATTTGGGCCTTGCCTACTTCCGCCCCCGCAAATCGAAAAACCGTATTGCAAGCACCTATATCTCAGAAACTGAAAAAGCTAGAGCCACCAAAATCGTTGACAGCACTTATGTTAATCATAGGCTGAAAATTTTTTATTAAAATTTGGGACACGCCTACTTCCGCCCCCGCAAATCGATAAACCGTATAGCAAGCGCAATAATAAAGCTAGAGTATTCAGTTTTGGTGTGAATGATAACTATCATCACCTAAACGATCGCTGAAAATTCTGATTATAATGAACATAAAAGTTATTCACCGTTTCATATAGATTTGCACTGCGCCCACTGCTAGCAAGCAAGCAGTGTTTCTTCCAAGCAGTGTTTTTTTCTAACTGCTTGGACTGCTTGACGTCTAACTGAAAATTATATGTGTTGTTTATTATTTTTCTTTGAATAACACGTTTACCAATAACAGTTTTCTAAATCTGATTTTTTTCATAACCTTGAAAAATCCATGGTCTTATACAGTCAACACTTGACTGTAGCCGTTCTTACTTGTACTTGTTTAATATTAAATCTTTCAAAATTTTGTGTCGACTACCATTAGTTGACGTTAAATAAATAAAGAAGAGCTAGGACTATCAAATTTGGTGATAATATGTGCCATTATTGCACGCTGATCAAGTTTGTTTTGGATATTGGCCACGCCCCCACGAACAATTTTGATGCCATATTGTTAATTTTCGGGTTATATGATAACTATAGCTAGCCAGATAATCTCTGAAAATTTGGTAACAATCGAATAAAAATCACAGATGTTATTCAGTTTACGTTTTCCACAGCTGTAAGCAACGCTGCTTGCAGCATTGTGCCGTATAGTGTGTGCGTGTACGGTGGTGAAATGGGTAAAATTGTGGACTGCAAAACGAACAGTACTATTATGCATATACGGGTTCGAGTCCCGCCCGCATCAAAAATTAAATGTGTGCAAAAATGTTATTTTAGATGTTGACTTTGTATAAATATTTTAAGTCCAGGGCCTTCTACGGTCAAAATATGATTGTAGCCGTTCATTTTTGTTCCGCAAATAATTTTAATGTACGAACACCTGGGTAGCGGGTATATTACAGTCGAGCACACTCGACTGTAGCTTTCTTACTTGTTGTTACTTCTTTTTTTAAGTTCTTTATGGTACATTTTGTCTGATATGTCCAACATTCGTTTTATACAGCCGCTTTCTGTATTCATAATCATTGTCTTTGGATATCTTGAGTTATAATTAATGAGTCTTTCAGATGCCATCGGTTTCTTATACCATTTAAGTTTTAATTTGTTTCCTACTCTATTGATTACCGAATCCAGATATGGTAGTTTATTATTTTGTTCCGTCTCAATCGCGAATTTTATGTTATTATGGTAGGAATTTAGTTCGCGGAGTATATTTTCTGTTTCGTTGTAGTTAGTGATCCCAAACAAGTCATAGACCTATTTTGTTAGTGGTCGTGGTTTCGTTTTTAATTTGACCAAGGTGTTTGTCAATAAATCTTCAGTGACAATGTCTGCAATTATGGGTGAAGCGGGGGACCCCATTGGCATCCCTTTCAACTGTGAGTAAATCGTATCCTCATATTTAAAGTTCCTGTTCTCCATGATGCAGATCTTAACTCTCTGTAGGAAAGTTTTCTCAGGTATCTCAGTACGTTGTTGTATTTTTGTCCATTTTGATTTTATGGTTGTTAAAGCTAAGTCTAAAGGTATTTGTCATTCATCTTGTTTTTGAACTCTAATGCGTTTTTATTCCCGCTACTCATAGAGTAGAAGGGTATTATAACTTTGTTCAAACCGAAAATGTATGTAACAGGCAGAAGGAGACACCTCCGACACCATAAAGTATATAAATTCTGGCTCAGGATCAGCAGCCGAGTCGATATAGCCATGTCCGTCTGTCTGTCCGTGTGAAAACCTAGATCTCAGGTTCACCGACTCAACTAATGGCCTTCTTCTTGAGAATTTTATCTTCCGTGTCAATTGTATGACTAGCTCTTTTATTTTATTGGAGAGTGCATCGCACAGTGAGACCCTAGACTGGTACGAGCTATGCAGTCGGCTGCAAGAACGGTACCAGGACCAGTGAACCGATCGGGACATCAAGGATGCAATGCGTCGTTGCAAGCAGGGCGGCAATGAAGGCTTTGACGAATTCTTACACGCCATGCTGACCATTCCCGACACCTTGAGAGAATCTTTTTCCAATAGCGAAATTGCGGGATAAGTTCGCTATAATTTGCGTCCCCATGAATTGTTACTTGTGGAGACACCTGATTTGGAAAGTTTGCTAAGGGAATGCTATCGGCATTAAGAGTTCTTTTGTAATATTCGTCCTCAACATCGCGCTGTCCTGAAACAAAGCTTCGTGAATTCTCTTCAAGCGGAAGAGAAACCCGACTCGGAAGCAGATGAAGCATTAAAGCGGACATTTGTGCGATTCGCTTATTTGAGAATTTAAAATGCTGGAATTGCGAAAAGTCCGGACATTGCTACCATGATTGTCTTCAGTCAAGACGTGTTTTTAAATAGCGCTTCTCGATACTGGAGTCAACAAAAGTGTGATTGATAGCAAGCTAGCGCAGAAGTTTGTTGATGAGGCCCTTGTCCCTCATAAGACGAAGGGTATCCACACAGAGTACGGAAAGACGCAGATGGTGGCAGTATAAGTTACAGTCTCCCTGACTTACAGTTTGAAAAAACGAGCTTCGAATTTCTCTTAGTTCCGGCCATTAAACAAAATCTTATTTGGGAAATGGACTTCCGGAAACGTTTCAACATTTCAATCGTCTCGGCGACTTCCATAACTAATGTCGTGAGGGTCCTGAGGGTACTAAATCGACCTTTATTGCGAATGCCCTTCTGATTGTCTAATGCTCCGCAAACGATGAGTCGGCTGATAGACCTTGTGATTCCTTACCAGCTGGTGCTTTCCTCTAGTTTTGAAGAGCATCTCGTCCATTTGACTGAGGTTGCAACTCAGCTATGTAAGGCTGGACTCACCATCAACGTCCAGAAGTCATTTCTCTCTCAGGAAGGTTGATTATTTCGGATTCATTGTGGGCGAGGGTACACTTCAAGTTAATCCTGACAAGGTTCGGGCAGTTAAGGAGTTCCCGGTTCCGAAGACTCAAAAGCAGCTCCGTAAATTCCTAGGGATAAAAGGATGGTACTAGCGTTTCATCCCAAACTACTCGACGGTAATGGTTTCGCTGACACAGCTTCTGAAGGGTAAGGCACTTCAATGGAATGACCGAGCTCAGTAGGGCTTTGACAGCATTAAGAGCAGATTGTGTTTCGCCTCCTTTTTGTTTCATCCGACCTCCGCGTTGTAGTGTGACGCTTCCTTGCATGGCGTGAGCGTCCAATAACTTACATGTCTAAGAAGCTAAATAAGGCTCAACGCAACTACACAGTAAGAGAACTAGAGTGCTTAGCTATGGTTTTGGCCTTCAAGATATTTCGAATTTCCATGGTTGCTGGCTCGAGTTCACATTTTTTGTGTAAATAACAAAAAAAAAAACAATTTATTTCTTATTTATTAGTTTACTTCCGATATATTTCGGTTAATTAACGGTAACCGTTTTAAGGGCTAAAAAACCCAAAAGTACATAATGGAACTTGTTTACAAACAATTATAACGTTAAAACTAATACTAAACAATATTTAACTAAACAAGTAAGGAAAGCTACAGTCGAGCACGCTCGACCGTAAGATACCATTCGACGAACTTCGTAGTTGCACTAACTAGTATTAACTCGCTCTAACAGACACATACAGACACACACAAAGGCGATATTTGTAATGACGCGGGCAACGGAACTATGAAAAACGTTTTTCTTTAATAACTTCTGTATTTATTGCCCGATCGGATTGTAATTTTGGGAATGGGTCCATATAATCTTTACAACATCTTTACGTGTTCTAAAGCAGAAATCTGTAACCTAAATACTTTCCTTAATATTCGTAAATTATCGATTTGCGTGGGCGGTGGGCGTGGCACCTCAAATTTGAAATAAATTTCATCTGCGCCTGATTTACAGGAATCATCATGCCGAATTTGGTGTCTGTAACTGTAATACTTTCCTCAATATTCAAAAATTATCGATTTGCGTGGGCTGTGGGCGACGAGCTGAGATCTCGACGTTCATACAGACAGACGGACAGACAGACTTGTCTCAATCGACTCGGCTGTTGATCTTGAGCCAGAATATATATACTTAATGGGGTCTGCAATGTCATCTTCTGCCTGTTACATACTTTTCACATACCATAGTATAGCATTTTCAATGGTCGAATGGTATAAAAAGTGGGCTGCATACTCATATGTGTGCGTGTGTGCACAAGTTTGCAGTGCACCACGGTGCAAGCGTTTTCGCAGAATGCGAGAAACGCACCGAAATAGCCAAAACGAACAAGAGTAAGGGGGATTGGAGACAGGGGAGCAGAAGCTCGTGAAGCTCGTGGCATAGCCTGGCTAAAGATGCGCAGGCGCAACATGTCTGAAGATAGTGGCCAGCAGGGAGGATTGGGGAGGTTGGGAGGTTGCCATTCACTTTTGAGTTGGGAAAATTACGCTGCCCAGGGTCAACAACATGCTCACATACATATGCATGTGTTTCGTAATATATGTATATACGTAATATATGTAAATATGTATGTCGCCTTTTGCGTTGGCCTTTTCAAGTGCGTTTTCAATTACAGGTTCTTGCACAACTTTGCTGCTTTTATTGGTGTTGTGATTGTTGTGTTGCTCTCTCACTCTTCACTTCACATTTGAAAGGTATTTTTATACCATTCGACCATTGAAAATGGTCAAAAATGGTATACTAAGTTTGTGGAAATGTATGTAACAGGCAGAAGGAGGCGTGGTAGACCCCACAAAATATATATTCTGACTCAGGATCAGGATTTGTCTGTCCGTCTGCCCGTTTGAACGTCTAGATCTCAGCTATTACAAAAGCTAGAGACACCATAATTCACATGAAGGTTCCTGTATACCATAGGTAGATCGAGTTTATTTTCAATTGTTGATGCCACGCCCACCGCCCACGCAAGTCGATAATTTTCGATTATCAGGTGAAGTATTGATGTTACAGCTTTCTGCTTTGGTATGAATAATGACTAATTGCAATATAAATCTATTCCCCAAATTACAATCCAATCGGACGATAAGCACAGAAGTTATCCATGTTTCCGTTTTCAGTACTTCCACTGCTTGTGCCTGTGCTGCGCGTCGTGACGTCATCGTCACTAAAACTAAAACTATTTTGTAGAGGAGGACTTTGAGTTCCAGACTAAGAGGGAAGCGTGCATTAATCAATCAGTGCAGGTTATTCGCTTTCAGCTTTAATTGCGTTTTCTTGGCTTGGATGTGGGTGCGCCACATGAGTCTTCTATCCAATATATCCCTAGATATGTGACTACCTGCGCTTGAGAAAGAGCTGTGTTGTTCAACAGTAGTAGTGTTTAACGTGAACGTCACTTGATTGGATTTTTTTCGTTGACCTTTATGCGCCAGTCGGATAACCATTTTTCCACGTCCGCTAGGTGAAGTGATAGGTGCGCGGCTGCTTTCATAGGGCTCTGGCGCGGCTTAGGATAGCCGTATCGTCTGCAAATGTTGAAGTTGTAAGGAACTTACTTGTTGGGATGTCGGCTGTATATAGAAGGTAAAGCGTTGGCCCAAGAAAACTGCCTTGTGGTACCCCAGCCCTAATAATATGGTCGTCAGAGGTGAAAGTATTGAACCTCACTGCAAACTTTCTATCGTGAAGATAGGAGTTCAAGAGCTTGTGTGTGTTTGGCGGAAGCATTATTTTGATTTTATACATCAGGCCATCCAACCACACTCTCTCGAACGCTTGGGCCACATCGAGGAGTACTGCTGTACAATATTGCCTGCTTTAAAATGAAGCGCGTATTTCGTTAGTAATACGGTTTACTTGTTCGATGGTTCCATGGTTTTCTCGAAATCCAAATTGATGAGCTGGGAATTTGTTATGCCTTATCAGATATGGCCTTATTCGGAGCAGCAAGCATTTTTCAAAGAGCATTGAGAGGCAAGCCAGCAGGCTTATGGGTCTGTAGGACGACCATTGTAAGATCTTTGCCTGGCTTAGGAATCATAATAGTGATTGACTTTTTCCATTTCTCTGGGAAGTGTACGATTTTGTTAATACTATTAAAAAACTTGGTGATGTGGCAGATGGCACAGAATGGTAGCTCTATAATCATTTTTGGATTGAATAGGTCCAGCCCGGGGAATTTTTTCGGGCTCAAGTGTTCCTGGATGACGCTTTTGATCTCTTCTGGCAGGAACTCAATTGGCTCGTGATTACCCTGAGGATCATCCGTTGAGGCTGGAAATTTGAATCCTTTTGTGGCCGGGTTTGGCTGGACGGCATCTTGTAGGTGGGCAGAAAATGTGTCGGCTCTTTCAGCATCGCTACGGACCCAGCCGCCCATGAGGGTTCTCAGTGGCAACACGGACTCAGTCGGCGAGCATAAGGTAGGATGTGCTCTTCACAGGAATTTTTACTACCGATTGTTGATAGCTGCTCTATATAACGGCGTTGAGTGTTTTCTTCCTCTTGCTTGAGGGCCTTTCGGAGTTTCCGTACTGCATTGTTCAGCCTTACCTCTGCATGTGGAGATCTATGGGACTGCCATTCTCGCCGTAAACGGCGCTTATCAGGACAAGCTGCTCGATTTGTACATTAGGTTTTGTTGATTTGCCTGTGGCCTTGAAAGACTGCGGTGTTGATCTGCGCACTGCGTCTTTTAGTATTGACTCAAGCGTTGATACGGACTGGTCAATGTCTAGTTTCAACTCGATGTGTGAGCTTATGTATTTCCTGTAACTGAGCCAGTTCGTCTTGTAGGATGTCAGCCTTGAGGGTTGCTCTACAGTTTCTGCGTGGCGGACGAAATTCAGCAGTGGTCGGATAATAAGTCTGGCAAGGATACAACGCTTATCAGGTTGCGTGGAACATTTCTTGTGATTGCAAAGTCATTCAAATAATCAAGCCAGTATGTAGGACTGCCAGGAGAAACGTGATCAAGTATCGATGTCTCTATCGTAAATAAACTGGGTCAGCTCGTGTGTTCGGTGCGAAACGCCGTTAGCATTCCACGTAGCTATGCGTAGAGGAGCCTTTTAATACTTTGATTGTTGAGACACGAGCATTTGTATCAGTAGATTTTGGCTTCGAATCATCTCCTGCATGGTTGTTGCAATGAATGACATGAATTCTACCATACTCTGTTGCAAGGTGTACAGCTTTGTCTCAACTTTTGTTTCCTGCTGCTCCGCTGGATTGCTCTTTGGTGGCACGCGCTGCATATTTGCTTGGCAAAGGCCTCAGTCCTGATTTTAAGGCGTATGCAAATGATACATTATTTTCCTGGGCTTCAGGCCTGACTGTAGCACTTGTAGTTTTTTGCAAAGATCCCTCCCTTGTATTTACAGTAGTAGCTGGCTTAGGCAGTCCTCGCAAATTCGTAACTCGTTGGTGGAGACGATTTTGTAGTTCCTTATAGATTGGGCAGCCTCTGTAGTTAGCTATGTGGTTGCCGCCGCAATTGCCACACCTTTTTGCGTTGGGGTCATCTTTGTTAATGGAGCAGTGCGCGAAGTCCTGGAGGTCTCCACAAGCTACACATACCGCGCGCAGTGTGCAATAAGACCTTGTGTGGCCATATTCTTAGAACATTGTACCGGAGCCTTACGCGTATGGCTCTTTTACTGAGATTCGACGGTTTAAGAGGAACTGGAGCTTGTAGATCGGGTGGATCTCAGATGTTTTTTAGCGATGGTTTGTGCTCAGGCTCGAGCTACTGTTTTTGCGAGAAAGCCTTTTTCTTGGAGTACCTTTGCGATTTCTTCAGGAGTTACTTAGGGCTCAATCCCCTTAATAACAACTTGCAGACCCTTACTACTTTTCAATTGGTAGGTGTAAAAGTTTTTGTTGTTGTCGTTCAAGTATTTTGAGAGTATTCTATACTTGTCTTCAGTCCTGGTTTGAACTTTTACTTCATTAATTGTGCCTTTCAGAAGTGGGATAATGTGGAAACTGTCCTTTACAATTAGATTTACTAGATTGTTCCCTAGTGCACTAGAGCTCTTCTCGCGAATGTATATCGGTGGTGGCTTAGTTTTTGTTGTGTCGCCTTTTACCGTTTCCGCTGAAAGATCATCAGAGTCGTCTGTCAGTAGCTCGAACCTGTTGTTAGTTAAGGGCACTTCACCAGTGGATTTACTACCATTGTTGCGTGTGATTTTAGGCTTATTGCCACCTTTGCCGTTATGAGGACTAAGTTTCCTTTTGATCCGAATGTAGCGGTCCATTTCAGTCTGTAAGGTCGATCCTACGTTTTTGTTGATGTTTTGCTTTGCTGGCTGCGCAGCAGCTGCACTTGTGTTGGTTGTTTTTGTTGTGGTCACCGTCTCCGAGAGAGCGAATGCTGCCGTCACGAAATTAGGCGGGCAGTTGATGCTGTTGCAGTTGTTGTTGTAGCTGTGGTGACAATGGTGAGCGAGGTCACTGTGCTTGTTAGTAGATAAACTCATTGCTATTTTGGAAGAGGGAGCGGGTGTAGCAGTACTCTCTCCGGTTAGAGGTTTTTTTTGGAGCGTGGACGGTAGAGACGGAGAGCAAGTGCTCGCTCTTTCTTGTGTTGTTGTTAGAATATTGAACGGCTTGGTGTTTATAGACCGCTCGCGATCTGCGTTTGATGATAAGGGCGTCGCGGGTATCTTCGAAACAATAGAGAAATACGCGTTATTACGCTGCAGTGAGAGAAGACGTTCGTCTTGCTCGCGTTGGCGCCGAGCGCGAATATCGCTCTGGCTCACCGTGATTTTTCGCGGGATTGTTGTCACAACTCAAATTTGAAATAGTCTTTATCTGCGCATGATTTATAGGACGTCCAATTTGATGTCTGTAACTGTAATACTTTTCTTAATATTCGTAATCTATCCATATGCGTGGGGGGTGGGCGTTGCACCTCAATTTTGAAATAATCTTTTTTTGGTGTCTGTAACTGTAATACTTTCCTTAATATTTATTAATTATCGATTTGCGTGGGCGGTGGGCGTTACAACTCAAATTTTTTTTTTTTTAAACTTGATTATTTTTATTTATTGAATCTTCTTATTAACTAAGAACGAACAATATATTAACAAATCTTACAACTATTCTAGCTTAACTGTGTTAAGTTTGAACGTTCCTCAAAAATATTTACTGGGTTGATGAATTGATGCGACGGAGACGAGATCGATTGCTGGCCTGCGTTAAACTTTTCGCTAGGTGGTTCGGGTGTGAAGACAGCTTTATTGATTGTTTCGACTTGAGGTCTGCTATTACATTTTTCACTGCTGGGATGTCTAAGTCCGGATGTTTTCATTGTGAACATACCAAGGCGCCCCTGTGATAGTTCGCAGTATTTATACCCGCTACTTATAGAGTAGAAGAGTATTATAACTTTGTTCAAACCGAAAATGTATGTAACAGGCAGAAGGAGACACCTCCGACCCCATAAAGTATATATATTCTGGCTCAGGATCAACAGCCGAGTCGATATAGCCATGTCCGTCTGTATGTCTGTGTGAAAATCTGGATCTCAACTATTATAAGAGCTAGAACTACCAGATTTGGTGACAAAATGTGTTTATATTCCACGCTGATCAAGTTTACTTTGGATTTTGGCCACGCCCCCTTCCGCCCCTGTAAATCGAAAAAAAATTGATTACAAGCGCAATTTTGATGCCATATTGTTCATTTTCGGTTTACATGATAACTATAGCTAGGCAGATGATCTCTGAATTTGGTTATAATCGGATAATAAACACAGAAGTTATACAGCTTAACGTTTTCCATAGCTGTAAGCAGCGCTGCCGGCAGTGCAATTTCTTTATTTGTACAGGAAATAATAAGAATGCCTTACAATGCAAATTTTTGCAGTTGTTGGAAAACAGCGTCAGTTGCTTAGTGGAAAAGCGATGAACTCCGAACCGACAGGCCCGTGGTTCGATTCCCTGTTCATGCCGCTTAAATTTTTTCTTTTTTTTGTAAGAATTTTTACTTTAATTTTTGAATATGCATTAATTGCTAGTGCATTTTATTTAAAAATTTTTTAATGGCTCACAATGAACTTAGGTAACAAGTGGAGAAGTGACAGTCTCTTAAATCAGCTGTGTGCGATTGTTAGAGAGCAGCTTTTTCTTATATTTTTTTATTTTTATTAGTAAAGAGAATAAATAGCAACAACAATACGCATCATGCATTCAGACTTTGATTTTGTCGTGCAAGAATTTCCGAATGGTCTCATAATGTAATTTTGGCAAAATTTGCGTAAAGGCTTAATGGCCGAATGGAGAAGTGGTGGACCTCTTAGGTAATGGGTCCAAGGTTCGATTCCGCATGCATGCGTGTCATGGTGGGGGAGATCGAACTTTTCTTATTTTTTCCAAAAAAAAGTGTTGGATCCCTATTTGAGCTACCTTCTTGAAACTTTGTATACATCTTTCTTATTGCTGCCCGCTGTAAATAAGCCGGAACGAGCCGGTTGAGGAAGAGCTGTGTTGTTTAACAGTAGTAGTGTTTAACGTGAACGTCACTTGATTGGATTTTTTTTCGTTGACCTTTATGCGCCAGTCGGATAACCATTTTTCCACGTCCGCTAGGTGAAGTGATAGGTGCGCGGCTGCTTTCATAGGGCTCTGGCGCGGCTTAGGATAGCCGTATCGTCTGCAAATGTTGAAGTTGTAAGGAACTTACTTGTTGGGATGTCGGCTGTATATAGGAGGTAAAGCGTTGGCCCAAGAAAACTGCCTTGTAGTACCCCGGCCCTAATAATATGGTCGTCAGAGGTGAAAGTGTTGAACCTCACTGCAAACTTTCTATCGTGAAGATCGACGCCATTGTAAGATCTTTGCCTGGCTTAGGAATCATAATCATGATTGACTTTTCCATTTCTCTGGGAAGTGTACGATTTTGTTAATACTATTAAAAAGCTTGGTGATGTGGTAGATGGCACAGAATGGTAGCATTATAATCATTTTTCGATTGATTAGGTGCAGGCCGGGGGATTTTTTCGGGCTCAAGTGTTCCTGGATGACGCTTTTGATCTCTTCTGGCAGGAACTCAATTGGCTCGTGATTAGCCTGAGGATCATCCGTTGAGGCTGGGAATTTGAATCCGTTTGTGGCCGGGTTTGGCTGGACGGCATCTTGTAGGTGGGCAGAAAATGTGTAGGCTCTTTCAGCATCGCTACGGACCCAGCCGCCCGTGAGGGTTCTCAGTGGCAACACGGACTCAGTCGGCGAGCATAAGGTAGGATGTGCTCTTCACAGGAATTTTTACTACCGATTGTTGATAGCTGCTCTATATAACGGCGTTGAGTGTTTTCTTCCTCTTGCTTGAGGGCCTTCCGGAGTTTCCGTACTGCATTGTTCAGCCTTACCTCTGCATCTGGAGATCTATGGGACTGCCAGGACAAGCTGCTCGATTTGTACATTAGGTTTTGTTGATTTGCCTGTGACCTTGAAAGACTGCGGTGTTGATATGCGCACTGCGTCTTTTAGTATTGACTCAAGCGTTGATACGGACTGGTCAATGTCTAGTTTCAACTCGATGTGTGAGCTTATGTATTTCCTGTAACTGAGCCAGTTCGTCTTGTAGGATGTCAGCCTTGAGGGTTGCTCTACAGTTTCTGCGTGGCGGACGAAATTCAGCAGTGGTCGGATAATAAGTCTGGCAAGGATACAACGCTTATCAGGTTGCGTGGAACATTTCTTGTGATTGCAAAGTCAATCAAATAATCAAGCCAGTATGTAGGACTGCCAGGGGAAACGTGATCAAGTATCGATGTCTCTATCGTGAATAAACTGGGTCAGCTCGTGTTTTCGCTGCAAAACGCCGTTAGCATTCCACGTAGCTATGCGTAGAGGAGCCTTTTAATACTTTGATTGTTGAGATACGAGCATTTGTATCAGTAGATTTTGGCTTCGAATCATCTCCTGCATGGTTGTTGCAATGAATGACATGAATTCTACCATACTCTGTTGCAAGGTGTACAGCTTTGTCTCAACTTTTGTTTCCTGCTGCTCCGCTGGATTGCTCTTTGGTGGCACGCTCTGCATATTTGCTTGGCAAAGGCCTCAGTCCTGATTTTAAGGCGTATGCAAATGATACATTATTTTCCTGGGCTCCAGGCCTGTCTGTAGCACTTGAAGTTTTTTGCAAAGATCCCTCCCTTGTATTTACAGTAGTAGCTGGCTTAGGCAGTCCTCGCAAATTCGTAACTCGTTGGTGGAGACGATTTTGTAGTTCCTTATCGATTGGGCAGCCTCTGTAGTTAGCTATGTGGTTGCCGCCGCAGTTGCCACACCTTTTTGCGTTGGGGTTATCTTTGTTAATGGGGCAGTGCGCGAAGTCCTGGTCCGAAGTCCACAAGCTACACATACCGCGCGCAGTGTGCAATAAGACCTTGTGTGGCCAGAACATTGTAGAGAATATTGTACCGGAGCCTTACGCTTATGTGGCTCTTTTACTGAGATTCGACGGTTTAAGAGGAACTGGAGCTTGTAGATCGGGTGGATCTCAGATGTTTTTTTTATCGATGGTTTGTGCTCAGGCTCGAGCTCAACCTTGAATAGTGGTTGCGGCTGCTTACTTCTGTTTAGGATATTGAATACTGTTTTTGCGAGAAAGCCTTTTTCTTGGAGTACCTTTGCGATTTCTTCAGGAGTTACTTAGGGCTCAATCCCCTTAATAACAACTTGCAGACCCTTACTACTTTTCAATTGGTAGGTGTAAAAGTTTTTGTTGTTGTCGTTCAAGTATTTTGAGAGTATTCTATACTTGTCTTCAGTCCTGGTTTGAACTTTCACTTCATTAATTGTGCCTTTCAGAAGTGGGATAATGTGGAAACTGTCCTTTACAATTAGATTTACTAGATTGTTCACTAGTGCACTAGAGCTCTTCTCGCGAATGTATATCGGTGGTGGCTTAGTTTTTGTTGTGTCGCCTTTTACCGTTTCCGCTGGAAGATCATCAGAGTCGTCTGTCAGTAGCTCGAACCTGTTGTTAGTTAAGGGCACTTCGGCAGTGGATTTACTACCATTGTTGCGTGTGATTTTAGGCTTATTGCCACCTTTGCCGTTATGAGGACTAAGTTTCCTTTTAATCCGAATGTAGCGGTCCATTTCAGTCTGTAAGGTCGACCCTACGTTTTTGTTGATGTTTTGCTTTGCTGGCTGCGCAGCAGCTGCACTTGTGTTGGTTGTTTTTGTTGTGGTCACCGTCTCCGAGAGAGCGAATGCTGCCGTCACGAAATTAGGCGGGCAGTTGATGCTGTTGGAGTTGTTGTTGTAGCTGTGGTGACAATGGTGAGCGAGGTCACTGTGCTTGTTAGTAGATAAACTCATTGCTATTTTGGAAGAGGGAGCGGGTGTAGCAGTACTCTCTCCGGTTAGAGGTTTTTTTTGGAGCGTGGACGGTAGAGACGGAGAGCAAGAGCTCGCTCTTTCTTGTGTTGTTGTTAGAATATTGAACGGCTTGGTGTTTACAGACCGCTCGCGATCTGCGTTTGATGATAAGGGCGTCGCGGGTATCTTTGAAACAATAGAGTAATACGCGTTATTACGCTGCAGTGAGAGAAGACGTTCGTCTTGCTCGCGTTGGCGCCGAGCGCGAATATCGCTCTGGCTCACCGTGATTTTTCGCGGGATTGTTGTCACAACTCAAATTTGAAATAGTCTTTATCTGCGCATGATTTATAGGACGTCCAATTTGATGTCTGTAACTGTAATACTTTTCTTAATATTCGTAATCTATCCATTTGCGTGGGGGGTGGGCGTTGCACCTCAATTTTGAAATAATCTTTTTTTGGTGTCTGTAACTGTAATACTTTCCTTAATATTTGTTAATTATCGATTTGCGTGCGGGCGTTACAACGCAAATTTTTTTTTTTTTTAAACTTGATTATTTTTATTTATTGAATCTTCTTATTTACTAAGAACTAACAATATGTTAACAAATCTTACAACTATTCTAGCTTAACTGTGTTAAGTTTGAACGTTCCTCAAAAATATTTACTGGGTTGATGAATTGTTGCGACGGAGACGAGATCGATTGCTGGCCTGCGTTAAAATTTTTGGCTAGGTGGTTCGGGTGTGAAGACAGCTTTATTGAATGTTTCGACTTGAGGTCTGCTATTACATTTTTCACTACTGGGATGTCTAAGTCCGGATGTTTTCATTGTGAACATACCAAGGCGCCCCTGTGATAGTTCGCAGTATTTATACCCGCTACTTATAGAGTAGAAGAGTATTATAACTTTGTTCAAACCGAAAATGTATGTAACAGGCAGAAGGAGACACCTCCGACCCCATAAAGTATATATATTCTGGCTCAGGATCAACAGCCGAGTCGATATAGCCATGTCCGTCTGTATGTCTGTGTAAAAATCTGGATCTCAACTATTATAAGAGCTAGAACTACCAGATTTGGTGACAAAATGTGTTTATATTCCACGCTGATCAAGTTTACTTTGGATTTTGGCCACGCCCCCTTCCCCTCCTGTAAATCGAAAAAAAATTGATTACAAGCGCAATTTTGATGCCATATTGTTCATTTTCGGTTTACATGATAACTATAGCTAGGCAGATGATCTCTGAATTTGGTTATAATCGGATAATAAACACAGAAGTTATTCAGCTTTACGTTTTCCATAGCTGTAAGCAACGCTGCTTGCAGCATTGTGCCGTATAGTCTGTGCGTGTACGGTGGTTAAATGGGTAAAATTGTGGACTGCAAAACGAACAGAACTATTATGCATTTACGGGTTCGAGTCCCACCCGCATCAAAAATTAAATGTGTGCAAAAAATTATTTTTTTTATATTAGATTTTGACTATGCATAAATATTGTAAGTCCATGGCCTTTTACGTTCAAAATATGATTGTAGCCGTTCTTTATTGTTTTGCAAATAATTTTGATGTATGAGCAGCTGGGTAGCGGGTATATTACAGTCGAGCACACTCTAATGTAGCTTTCTTACTTGTTTTGATTGGGCTCGCTGAACGATGTCAATGTTGCTGCTGCTGGCGTTCCCCATAGTTGGGAGCCATAGATCCAGATTGGTTTTAAATCTGTTTTGTAGAGGAGGACTTTGAGTTATAGACTAAGAGGGGAGCGTGTATTAATCAACCAGTGCAGGTTATTCGCTTTCAGCTTTAATTGCGTTTTCTTGGCTTGGATGTGGGTGTGCCACGTCAGTCTTCTATCCAAATGTATCCCTAGATATGTGACTACCTGCGCTTGAGGAAGAGCTGTGTTGTTCAACAGTAGTAGTGTTTAACGTGAACGTCACTTGATTGGATTTTTTTTCGTTGACCTTTATGCGCCAGTCGGATAACCATTTTTCCACGTCCGCTAGGTGAAGTGATAGGTGCGCGGCTGCTTTCATAGGGCTCTGGCGCGGCTTAGGATAGCCGTATCGTCTGCAAATGTTGAAGTTGTAAGGAACTTACTTGTTGGGATGTCGGCTGTATATAGGAGGTGAAGCGAAGTTCAATAGCTTGTGTGTGTTTGGCGGAAGCATTATTTTGATTTTGTACATCAGGCCATCCAACCAGACTCTGTCGACCGCTTGGGTTACATCGAGGAATACTGCTGTACAATATTGCCTGCTTTCAAATGCAGCGCGTATTTCGCTAATAGTACGGTTTACTTACTCGATGGTTCCATGGTTTTCTCGAAGTTCAAATTGATGTGCTGGGAATTTGTTATGCCTTATCAGATATGGCCTTATTCGGAGCAGCAAGCACTTTTCAAAGAGCTTTGAGAGTCAAGCCAGCAGGCTTAGGTCTGTAGGACGACGCCATTGTAAGATCTTTGCCTGGGCTTAGGAATCATAATCATGATTGACTTTTCCATTTCTCTGGGAAGTGTACGATTTTGTTATTATTATTATTAAAAAGCTTGGTGATGTTATAGATGGCACAGAATGGTAGCTCTATAATCATTTTTCGATTTTTTAGGTGCAGACCGGGGGATTTTTTCGGGCTCAAGTGTTCCTGGATGACGCTTTTGATCTCTTCTGGCAGGAACTCAATTTGCTCGTGATTAGCCTGAGGATCATCCGTTGAGGCTGGGATTGTGGCCGGGTTTGGCTGGACGACATCTTGTGGGTGGTAGGCTCTTTCAGCATCGCTACGGACCCCGCCGCCCGTGAGGGTTCTTAGTGCCAACACGGACTCAGTCGGCGAGCATAAGGTAGGATGTGCTCTTCACAGGAATTTTTACTACCGTTTGTTAATAGCTGCTCTATATAACGGCGTTGAGTGTTTTCTTCCTCTTGCTTGAGGGCTTTTCGGAGTTTCCGTACTGCATTGTTCAGCCTTACCTTTGCATATGGAGATCTATGGGTCTGCCATTCTCGGCTTTAACGGCGCTTATCGAGGACAATCTGCTCGATTTGTGCATTAGTTTTGTTGATTTGCCTGTGGCCTCGATAGACTGCGGTGTTGATATGCGCGCTGCGTCTCTTAGCATTGACTGAAGCGTTGATACGGACTGGTGAATGTCTAGTTTGCTGTTGAGTTTTGGGTTCAACTCCATGTGTGAGCTTATGTATTTCCTGTAACTAAGCCAGTTCGTCTTGTAGGATGTCAACCTTGAGGGTTTCTCTCTGTGTGGCGGATGAAATTCAACAGTACAGCCGAGGAGTCTGGCAAGGATACAGCGCTTATCAAGTTGCGTAGAACATTTCTTGTGATTGCAAAGTCAATCAAATAATCAAGCCAGTATGTAGGACTGCCAGGGGAAACGTGATCAAGTTTGTTGGTTGCCTTGTTGATTATAGCTTTGTAAAGTTGTTTTCCTTTGGGATTCACAAGTCTCGATCCCCAGTGTGTGTGTTTGGCATTATAGTCTCCTGCACCTATAAAGTCCTGTCCCAGGGACTTGAAGAATTAAAGAAATTGGTCTTCGGTTCTTGCGAAGCGTGGTGAGCAGTAGACGGCAGCAAGTGTAATGAGGTTACCGCTGACCAGCTGAACGCTTATGGATGTTGACTGGAGATATTTTTCGGCGAAGCTTGTATGGAGATGGTGCTTCATGCGATTTCTTACTAAGATGCCAATCCCTCCGTGTTCCTTGCCATCAGGATGATTTGTGCCGTAAAATGTGTAGTTCTTGACATAGAAATTGTGCTTACTGGTAAGGTACGTTTCAGAGAGTAAAATAATGTCGATGTCTCTATCGTGAATAAACTGGGCCAGGTCGTGTTTTCGGTGCGAAACGCCGTTAGCATTCCATCTAGCTTTGCGTAGAGGAGCCTTTTAATACTTTGATTGTTGAGATACGAGCATTCGTATCAGTAGATTTTGGCTTCGCATCATCTCCTGCATGGTTGTTCGCATGAATGACATGAATTCCACCATACTCTGTTGCAAGGTGTACAGCATTGTCTCAACTTTTGTTTCCTGCTGCTCCGCTGGATTACTCTTATTTTCCTGGGCTCCAGGCCTGACTGTAGCACTTGTAGTTTTTCGCAAAGATCCCTCCCTTGTATTTACAGAACTAGCTGGCTTAGGCAGTCCTCGCAAATTCGTAACTCGTTGGTGGAGACGATTTTGTAGTTCCTTATAGATTGGGCAGCCTCTGTAGTTGGCTATGTGGTTGTCGCCGCAGTTGCCACACCTTTTTGCGTTGGGGTCATCTTTGTTAATGGGGCAGTGCGCGAAGTCCTGGAGGTCTCCACAAGCTACACATACCGCGCGCAGTGTGCAATAAGACCTTGTGTGGCCAGAACATTGTACATAACATTGTACCGGAGCCTTACGCTTATGTCGCTTTTCTACTAAGATTTGACGGTTTAAGAGGAACTGGAGCTTGTAGATCGGGTGGATCTCAGATGTTTTTTTAGCGATGGTTTGTGCTCAGGCTCGAGCTCAACCTTGAATAGTGGTTGCGGCTGCTTGCTCCTGTTTAGGATATTGAATACTGTTTTTGCGAGAAAGCCTTTTTCTTGGAGTACCTTTGCGATTTCTTCAGGGGTTACTTAGGGCTCAATCCCCTTAATAACAACTTGCAGACCCTTACTACTTTTCAATTGGTAGGTGTAAAAGTTTTTGTTGTTGTCGTTCAAGTATTTTGAGAGTATTCTATACTTGTCTTCAGTCCTGGTTTGAACTTTCACTTCATTAATTGTGCCTTTCAGAAATGGGATAATGTGGAAAC